>JASVEL010004728.1:0-88639 GCA_032618575.1 Nicotiana noctiflora | reverse complement strand
ACTTGTTTAATGCTCCAGGTATGTTTCTTAACCCGCTCGCAGACGAGTGTTTGTTTAAGTTGGGGAGAATGTAACGACCCGGCCCGTCGTTACGCGAATTACCACCCCGTTACCTTGCAATTACATATCTTATGCTTTTATAACAATATTAGAGTATATCGGGTGAGTTGGGAGTGATTTGGATTGGAAATGAAGTAAATAGCATGCTTGAAGGAAGCTTAAATATGAGAAGTCAACCTAGAGTTGACTATTGAGTTAGAGTGCTCGGAACCGGATTCCGATGATTCGACTAGTTTCGGGGGATCATTTATGACTTAGGAGAGCAATCGGAATTTAATTCGGAGGTCCGGTGTAGTTTTAGGCTTGAATTGGCGAAGGTTGATTTTTGGCGAAAACCGGATGGTAGGTGATATTTTGATCCGGGGTTCGGAACGGAATTCCGACAATTTCTGTAGCTTCGTTATGTGATTTTGGATGTGTCTGAAAATTTTCAGGTCATTCGGATATCGTTTGATCGGGTTTTGGATTGAATGTTAGTTTTAAAAGTTTTGAAGAAACTTAGGCTTGAATTCGTGAGTAAATGGAGATTTTGATGTTTATTATGGTGTTTTTATGATTGGAACAAGTCCGTATCATGTTTTGGAGTACGTTGGTGGTTTTCGTTGGGGTCCCGGGGGCCTCGGGATGATTTCGGACCATCAACCGGGCATCTACAGAAAAACTGCAGGTTCTGTCCAGGCATTTAAGCCTTCGCGTTCGCGTGGCATGGGCCGCATTCGCGAAGGTCAGGCAAATCAATGCATCGCGTTCGCGGTCGGGGTGTCGCGTTCGCGTAGGCCGGGGGTGTTGAGCATCGCGATCGCGTGGTAGGCGTCGCGTTCGCGAAGAGTAACTGGAAAATGAGCATCGCGAACGCGTGGGAGCTCACAAACGCGTAGAAGGGAAATAGGTGGCTGGGAATATTGTTCTTCGCGAACGCGTGGAGTGGTTCGCGTTCGCGTAGGGTAAGTCAGAGACGGGCATCGCGAACGCGTGGGAGTCGTCGCGTTCGCGTAGAGAAAGAGGGGGTTGTTCATCGCGAACGCGTGGGAGCTCACGCGAACGCGAAGAGCAAAAAGCTCTGGCAGTGAATAAAATCCAGAAACAGAAGGCTTACGGGTTTACACCCCCAAAACATAATTTTGAGCCCTAGAGAGAAGAAAACTCGAGGAAATCATTGAGAAGTCATCGGATATTCGTCGGAGGTAAGATTCTTGACTCAAAAATATCATTTTATGGTAGAATTAACATCAATCTTCATGAAATTGGGTTGAAATCTTGAAGAAATGTGGCCTAAATATTGAAAACGGGATTTTTGGATTTGGAAGGCCATTTGAACTCCGATTTCGATAAATTTTATATGCACGGACTCGTGGCGAGACGAGGATCGCGTTGGTACTAATTTCGGAATTTTCCGAGCAGTGGGCCCGGGGTCGGGTTTTACCAACTTAGTGTATTTATGCGAATTTCATGTAAATTAAAATGGGTTATGGTTCTTTGACCCGTATTTGATATAATTATTATTATTTGACTAGATTCTACGCACGACGGAGCAAAATTCAAAGGAAAAGTCATCGCGGACGAGTCTACGACCGGCTAGAGGTGAGTAGTTTGTGTATATGGTAGCCTGAGGGTTCGAAACCCCGGCTTAGCATATCGTGACGCTAGTAAGGCGTGGCTCGCACACCGTGGCAGGTGCAGGATTGATTGTGACTGGGGATTGAGACTTGGTCCATCCCGGAAATGAATAATATGTTATTAGTGTTAGTAATACACTGTATTTGATATATTTGTGGGCTGTAAGCCTTGTTTGGGGCCTTGTGCCGATCTGTAGCGTCCTTAGAGGACAATATTTATGTGATAGCAATAATTGCTTAAATCACGGATCTCAGTCCTGGAAATTGAAATCACTTTTTGAAATGTTAAGTCACCGGTTTTTGGCAAATTAAATAAAGTTAAAGTATTTTTCATAAATTATGAATTGAGAATTGGAATTAAGAAAAATGAATTGTTTTGTGACTTATTTGCTTATTGTGGACTGAGCATGGGATCGGTCTACACGCCGCAGTGGTTGATATGAGGATCGGGCTGCACGCCGTAGCAGTATTGTGCTTGGGCTGTAGGAGCCCCTCCGGAGTCTGTACACACCCCCAGTGAGCGCCGTCGACGTTAAATTGGATCGGGCTACACACCGTAGCGGTTATGTGCATTGCATTGCATCTTTATTTGTTGAATTACTCTGTGGTAGCTGTATTGTACTGTTGATGCTAGTTCGTAGGAGATTCGAACTGTAGTTTAGCTTCATTATGTGGTAATCTGTGGATTTCTTATTTTCAGCCGCTGTTATATATTTATTACTCACTGAGTACTTAGTACTCACCCCTACTCCCTGCACCTTTTGTGTGCAGACTCAGGTACTTAGGAGCAGTAGACAGGCATTTCCAGCTTTGCAGTGTCATATCGAGTTGCTGAGGTAGCTGCCTACGTTCGCAGAACCTAGCTTCTCCTCTCCTTTACAGTTGTTATTTTGTATTTTGTATTCAGACTTGAGTATTTCTATACAGTACTCTCTATTCCTGTTGGGTTTTGTTAGAGGCTCTAGACTTGTGACTCCGGATCTTTGGGAGTGTCAGTATTTTGTTCATTATTAGTATTATTGGAGTTCTTAAACTCATATATTTTCTTGGGTTATCCATTTAGGACTGGTATTTGTGATAATTAAATCATTGGTCTGGCTGGCCTAGCTTGATTGCTGGGCGCCATCACGACCGGATTTTGGGTCGTGACATTAATATACAAAAGATTTAAGTTAATTATATTATCTTTAAATATAAGAGGAGGAATACAACTATATATAGGGTTAGAAAAACAACGAGGAATGAAGACTATTATATTCACAGGTGGCTAACATGTATTATCCTTAGTCCATAGGGTCACTGCTACAGCTTTAAAGAGGTGGCTAACATGCATATGGATTCCCTTTGTCCAATAAAATAATACTATATTTTATTTAATTATTCCATATTAGAATTTAATTGGTCATACTAATCCAAATTCACACATGATAGACCTGCCGTGGAAGTAAAAACTTTCCATACTAGTATTAAAAAATAAGAATTAACGACATACAAATTCTGTAATTAAATATTAAAATCTATTGTTAATTTTATTTAGTGATGGATTATCAAAAAGTTCCGTTAACTACGAGCGTAGTTAGCGATAAATTAGCGACGAAGAACTTGAATGCAATAATTCATGTATTTCATTTTGGTTAATTTTAACGTTCAAACCTGAAATTTCTTATTAAGAATAGAGGGATTTCAACCATCTAATCGCACTCCGTAATCCGTGGAGCTTGAATGCGAGGATCCATGTATTTAATTTTACTGTAAAAACATATTCCTTTAAATTTATTTTGAAATAAATAATTTCCTAGTTATAAAATATTTATTAAAAAAATAGTTAAATAATATAAAAATGAATAGAGTAACCAAGTTGAAGAAAACGGCTTAAAGGTTAACAATCTAACCTGACAGGATTTATTAGAAAATTAATTGTTTCAACTTTCAAGTGGTCAATTTGATCCAAAAATATTCCAAAATCCAGAATGGCATTTGTCCTCATTCTTGACCATTGATTTTCAAAGTCTAGGTTTTAGGTTTGGCACACTATCCATTTTTCTTTTCTTTTTATATATTTTCATACATTGCTGGTGTAGGATTAGGGGTTCCATAACGTGACTAGCGTTCAATTTTGTGATTAACAATCATTTATATACAAATTTCATACATTATATAAACTTGTCACCAGCCATTATCCTTATACATGAGTAAAATTAACTTTGAACTAGATATAGGAGTAATATGTTTCTTCGGGAATGGACGGGACGTGAGTTGAAGAATTACTTTAATAATCTACTCCTCAATATAGGGATGGAGCATTCTTTTCTTAATAATTCAAATAGATAATTCTGCTGACGTAATATAAACTTTTTATTAACCTAGAAATTCACTGATTATTTTGCTAAATATTCATAAATTATTAAAACTCCATTAAAATTACTCTAAACATCATTGTTTTGGATTTTAATAGATGATAATTATATAACTGCATTCGAAACGTGAATTTGTTATTGGTGAACCTATCCTTTCAATGTCTTCTACAACATACATTTCATAAAAGAACAAAGTAAGCACATAATTATTTTTATTTCACTATCGAAGCGAAGAAAAGGTTGAATTAATCAAAGGAGGTATATGAAATTTTATTATCATCGATGGGTGAGCCACATTCAACCGAGGGGTCTCAACCAACACTCCTTCATCGAAAAATTGCGTCGTATTATTAGATATATTTTTCTGGTTTATGTATATTTATTATATGTTGACTCCCCTGAATTTTTCACCGAATCTATTTTTTAATATTTTGACACCCCTTGATGAAATTTTTCGCTCCGCCACTAATTATCATTAATTTATTGTCCATTAAAAGAATTATACACATATTATATGTAGATTTATATATGTAGGTATTATATATAATTATATAACGATATGAATTGCGATTAAAGCTAATCTTGTTTTGTTTTTTTAAATTTTTTTATTAAGCAAGACGAGATATTACCTTTTTTTGTTTCCCCTGACCCAATATTTGATATCTATATTAAGATTCCGTAATTTGAATTTGCATCACATAAGGTCCATTAAAATAGAAAATGATCCCTATTAATTTTATTTTTATTTTGAAAACCTCTAATTAAAGAAAAAAAAATCTTATTCATTTCACTCGCAATCATTAACGAGGATCCTGTTTAGAGAACACGTATGATAAATCATAGTATTCACAT
Source organism: Nicotiana noctiflora (assembly GCA_032618575.1). Lineage (NCBI taxonomy): Eukaryota > Viridiplantae > Streptophyta > Magnoliopsida > Solanales > Solanaceae > Nicotiana > Nicotiana noctiflora. Next base: position 83,754 of record JASVEL010004728.1, on the reverse strand, counting down.
TTGTCGGTCAAGAGCAACTTGAATTTTCCAACAAACCGTACTACACGTACTTGTTTCCACTTCAATCATTTTAGGCTTTTCCACGAATCGTAAGAAAATATTAATTAAAAAGATAATTTGATTAAATTGTCGTTTCATTTTTATCTCAATCCAATATTTATTACTCTTGTTTTCACTAAATTAGTCTCTATCCACATTTATTACAGTAAAGGTGAAGGTGGAAAAAAATTAATAATTATTTTTTTAATTTAATAAAATAACAAATATTTTAACTATTTTACTAATCATCACAATTAAAAGGACCCAAGGAAATAGTTAGAAAACAAATGCAGTTAAAGAAGCAATAATAAAATTATTTTCGTGTGCTTATATGTTACAAGTTCGAGTCATAAAAATAGCCACAAATGCTTGTATTAGGATAAATTATTTGTATCGCACCTCGCTGCTCATATCACACTCTTGGGATGCGATTCACTGTCCATATCATATCCTTGAGGTGCGACCTTTCTCTAAATTATATGTGAATACAAGGTGCTTTGTGTATCTAATTGCGCTTACAAATCCACTTAGCGATTCCAATATCACGAGCATACTTGATGATGTGTTGGCGTGTCCCCGTATTTTCACCAAACCATATTAAAAATATTTATTTCCACTTCATTTATGTTTGCAGCTAACTAACCCCCAAAGCCCAATTGCATATTTAATGAACACTAAAAGAAAGATATTTGTTTTGTTTCTTTAAATTCATCAACTACTACGTGCTACTATAAAGAAAAAAGTCAAATATAGCAAGGGTACATATGTCATTTTATATTGGGGACATAGAAAATTTATTTTGTAGAAGACAAATTGCAGCTAGCAATCCCTAACATCATCAGCATACTCGATAACAACGTGTTGGGCGCGTTTCATGACTCACGACCGCAGAAGTAGTTGACCTTAAGTGGGCGTTTGGGCATAAGAATTGTAATGGTATTGAAAATTAAAGTTGTGTTTGGACATAAATATATTTTTGGTTGTTTTTGAATTTTTGTGAGAGATTCTAAGCAAAAATTTTGAAAAATAGTTTTTTTGGAGTTTTTTTAAATTTCAAAAAAATTCTAAAATTGATCTTTAAATGAAAATTAAAAATTTTATGGCCAAACACTATTTTTTTTTAAAAAGTAAATTTTTTCGAAAAAAGTGAAAAAAAATTCTTATGTCCAAATGGGCCGTAAATGTCAGGCTATACAATGTCATTTTTTCTTAAATTTACTTGAATGGATTTTCTTGAAATTTTACCTCCTGTAGCAAATGTTGATACCTTATTTATTTTAAATAAATTCTCATTTAAAATATTATATTCTATAACTACCTTTTGATTTTTATAGCCAAATATTTATTTATGATCACCTTCTACCCTTAAGCCATAAAATAAGCTTTGTATTATTTTTCTCTCTCATATCCCCTCAAATTTCTCTTATCCCATACGCCATATCTATTCTCCCTCCCCCTCCCCCTCCCCCCTTTCTCTCTCTCTACTTTTCGATCTCATATCCTCTCCTTCTTGAAATATCTCAACTGTGTTTTAAGATCTATACACTACAAGATAACACGAAATTAATACGATTTTAGCTAGAAAGTTCAGATCCTTCTCTCTCTCCTTCTCTCTCTACTTCCCGATCTCATATCCTCTCCGTCTTGAAATATCTTAACTGTGTTTTAAGATCTATACACTATAATAAAACACAAAATTAGTACAATTTTAGCTGGAAAGTTCAAATCCTTATCTGATAAGCAAATCGGAAGCAATTTGTCAATGATACGTTAACCAAATATAAGAAATTACAGCAAAGATGATTTTGAGGGTTTAAATTTTGGAGAGTGAATTTCATGGGTGGTAATTTTGCTTTGTGCTCATTACCTCTATGGAAACATCGATCACATACGATCTCCGATGCAACAACAGTTGGAATTAAAAGTGGTGCTGGATTGTCGGCAATCGAAGGCAACGGTGACGGTGAGCGAGGACTGGATACTGATGTTGCTTCAATGAAACGACATTAAGGTTGTTCTTTAGCAAAGACGATGGAGTTGGAGGCTGAGTAACTTGATTTTCTGTTAATATATTTCAATATATCTCGTTGTATTTCATTGTATTCAATATATTTTTCTATTGTATTTTAATGAATCTCGGTGTATTCTATGTATTTTATTGTATTCATAGTCTTTTTTTATTGTATTTTCAATATATCTCGTTGTATCCTATGTATCATTGTCTTGCTATATTTCATGAATGTACTCATATATTTATTTTTAATTAATATAATTTATATATTCAGATGTATTATATAATTTTTTTGAAGATTGCTATATTTTTCGGTTTTTTTTTCCAGTTGAAAATCTTTTTTGTAACTAGAAATACAAAATTTGTGTGTTATAATTGAGTTTGTTGAATTATATTAGGAGTTTATTATGTTAATTGATTCACTTTCCGTTTAAAATAGTGTAATCCCCTGTTTCATGCCATGAATACGGTTGAATACAGTCGAATAAAATAATCTGTCCAGTTGTAATCCCATATTTCATGCCATGAATACAGTCGAATACAAAAATCTATCTTGCTGTAATCCCATGTTTCACGCCAATAAATGCTATTGTATTCATGAATACAATAGCTTAAATACATCGAATACACTCTAAAAACCTGAAAACATAGCTATATAAAGTAATATAGTAAACGGTAGCTACGATAGCCAATAACCACTAAAACATAGTGGTTGATGAAAGTTTTCCATTTTTTTTTGTAAACAAATTTAGTTCGTCGAGCTAGCGAGAGAAGAAATTTAAATAATGACCTCAGAAAAAATCATTTGCGCAAATACCCAACTAATTCGGATTTGTATGAGGTAGTTGACCGGCTTAGGCTAATTCAAATTTACATTTGATAGGTTTAATCAACTTTTTGCATTCAAAGAGTTCGAACTCGAGACTTAAGATCAAAACTCGTCGGGCAAATGATAATGACATCAGAAAAGGATGCCAGGTTAACACAGATTTGCATTAGGTAGTCAACCGAGTTGACCAATAGTTTGTTCGGTCAAACTTCTAAAATCAATTTGTTTTGAAAAGTGTACTTTTGATAAGATATTTTAGGTGAGAAATAATTTGTATTTGACTAATTAATTTAAAAAACGCTTTTAAACACCAATTAGTATTTAACCACACTTTTAAAATTGTTTCTAAATGTATTTTTTCAAAAAACTGCCTTTTGGAAGAATTACTTTTTTATGTTTCTCAAAACTTTTTGATTCTGCTTCTACCCAAAATTATTATTTTTTTCTTTCTAAAATCTTGATCAAATAACTCAACTTGGGAAAAAGCACCTTTGGCCAAAAAAAAAAAAAGCTTGGCCAACTAGAATATAATTCAAATTTAAAATAGGTAAATTCACTAAAGTTTTTCTATTTCAGGAGTTCGAACCCGAGACCTTTAATTAAATATGAAGTGATACAAATTCATAGCAATACCCCTCAACTATAACCTTCGCTTAAAGATGAAGGGAAGCAGATCATATCACAATCCGAGGCGGAGCCACGATGTCGGCTACGGGTTCGCCGATTCCATTAACTTTGGTTCAAATCATGTATTTGTCTTAAAATTTTCATTAAATATGTACAAATTATTAATTTAGAACCGTAATGTAAAATATTAAAATCTCAAACCCATAAACTTGAAATTTTAACTCCGTATTTGACTACAATACCCCTCAACTATAGTAGTTGACTTTTAAGTTCTAACGAGAAGTAAAATTCAAGATTGGAAAACCCCCAAAAAAGGTTAAACAAGAAAACCGTACATTTTGATTTTTCATGGAAGAAGCCTCATAGAAAAGGTTACTTTCTTTGACCATAAAAAATTCCAAACAATTTATTCTCATTTTCTTGTATTACAAAAGGAAGACACAAAAAGCTTTCTTGTTTTTCTTTTTTCAAACCAAAAAGTGTAGTTCAGATTTTCCAATATTTGACTTGATCAAATATTAATTCGTGGGGTTCAAACTTGAAAGTTACGAAATTTATAAAAATCAAACCCACAATTTCAATTCTTTTCCATTTTTTCCATTCACATTTATTCAAGAAAATTCTCAGTAAACTTAGGTAGCTGTCTGCAATATATTCACTGTACAGTTTGTTAGTTTCCATTTCCACGTGCTATTCTTTAGTTAGACGAACTCTTTGACTCAAAATATTAAATTCTTTTTTCTATAAATCCACGCTTTTAGCTTCTGCTCTACTTATATATAAGTATAATACAAAGGGTAGTCATATTCATATACATCTTTGTGTTCAGTTGGAAAAAAAAAAAACTTAGATTTTTCTCTTTACAACTTTGAGTTATTTTTTGGTTCTTCTAATATTCAGGTAATTGTTTTCTTTGGCCAGTCTTATTTTGTTTATTTGATCTTATTTTGAGACATGGGGTCTTGTGTTTTTATGCTTTATCTTCGAATCTTTAAAGTTCTTAGCATTGAATACGTTATGCTTTTGAAACTATCGGAAAATCTAAGTGATTATTTCACACAGATATAGCTGTGTTTCGTGTCGAAAATACTGAGTTTTGACCTTTTTTGGATAGGCTTTAGTTCAATTTTGATGAAAAGTTTGATAATTTAGCTCAAGAAATTGAAATAGTTGAGGTTTTTGCTTCTAAGTAGAATGGTTTTTTGGTATACAGTCAGACCTCTCTATAACAATATAACAAACACTTAAGCCAAGCTTTTCCAACTAATTTTTATATTATGTTATAATATATATTCTGTATAACAACACTTCGCTATAACATCTAAAAAATACTCGGAACAGACGAGGTTGTTATAGAGAGGTTTGACTGTATCTATGTTTCGTACGGAAAATACCGGTTCTGTATCTGCCTCGTTAGGGTGCGAACCTTCCTCGGACCCTGCGTTTACGGGATGCTTTGTGGATCGGGTTGTCCTTTTATCAGCCTCTGTTTGGATGGGCTTTAGTTCAATTTTGTATTAAGGCCATTTTTTTAAACCAAAAGTGTGATAATTTAGCTAAAGTCTTGAAATAATGGAAATTTTCTGCATTCTAAGTAGCGTTAGCAGCAGAAATCTGTTTTCGTGAATAGTTATATTTGCTAGTTATAGTTTTCAATTTTTAGTTCTTTCTTTGATAACTTTGGCTTAATGGAGTTGTCTTAACAAATTTGCAGGTTAAAAGGCTCTATAGTATTAATAAAAAACTTGGAGATGACAGTACGATCGAATAGTTTTAAAGGAACACATTTGGAAACAATAATTCAATCAAATGGTGTCGATAAAATGACACGAAAGAATTCGATAAATTTAAGGAATTGTGAACCGAAGAAGCTGATGCTTGAGACAACTCTATCATTCAAGAATCTGGTTCAAGACATAAATATATCAGAATGGAATGAAACTAAGACAAAATCAGTTTCATTACCTAAGCCTTCGATTCTGTTTTCTCCGCTTCCTGTTAGCGAGCTCGATGCTGCTGCTGTTAAGCTACAAAAAGTATACAAGAGTTATAGGACAAGAAGAAATCTCGCGGATTGTGCTGTTGTAGTTGAAGAACTATGGTATGTGGTCTTAATTTTTTGGAAAAATTGATTCTTGATTGGGCATGTTGCACATTTGGCCGGCCAAAAATAGTTACATCTGCTAGCCAAATATACAAAAAAATATACGCTGATTATGTATATTATATACATTTTCTCTCTATTATTTCTTGGAGCGGCTATACAGTATAGTTTTCCGGTCTTGTATGTTGATTGTCCGGTTTATTGAAGTGGTTATGCTGTATTGTCTGGTTTGTGTAGGTGGAAGGCTTTGGATTTTGCAGCTCTAAAAAGGAGTTCTGTTTCTTTCTTTAACGGGGAGAAACCGGAAACTGCTGTATCACGGTGGGCTAGAGCGCGTACAAGAGCTGCTAAAGTTGGAAAAGGATTGTCAAAAGATGAAAAAGCTCAAAAACTTGCTCTGCAGCATTGGTTGGAAGCTGTAAGTTATTGAATTTTTTATGACATCTTGAGTTATATGGCATATAATTCAGTTAATAAAGAAAGTATGTAAATTCTGATACTGATTATTTCTTTCCTGTAATCTTATGTGTAGATTGATCCGCGACATCGGTATGGACACAACTTACACTTTTACTATGATGTGTGGTTTGTAAGCGAAAGCTCTCAACCTTTCTTCTACTGGTGAGTTATCTGTTGCGGAATTTGCTCCTTTACTATATGAATAGAAATGCTTAACAAATGTATCAATGAGTTGAATTATCTCCGAGCGAACGTCTTCTTACATCATGAATTTTGTTCTTTGAAGGTTGGATGTTGGAGATGGGAAAGAAATCAATCTTGAGAAGTGTCCAAGAACCAATCTGCAGCATCAATGCATCAAATACCTTGGACCGGTAAGTCCAGATTCTGTCTTCAGGAGTTTTTTACAATCTTATGATGAAAAAGGGCAGTCAGGTGCACAAAGCATCCGCGTTTACGTAATGTACGCAGAAGGGCCGCACCCTAAGGGTGTATGATGTAGGCTGCCAACCCTGATGCAAGCATCATAGCTCGAACCTATGACCTATAGGTCACGGGAGACAACTTTACCGTTGCCCCAAGGCTCCCCTTCAATGATATGATGATTCTTGGAAATTTAATTGCTTCTCCTTTTACTATTTCAGAAAGAGCGCGAATCGTATGAAGTAGTTATTCAGAATGGGAAACTTGTCTATAAACAAAGTGGTATCTTTGTGGAGACAGTAGAAGGATCAAAGTGGATTTTTGTTCTTAGCACAACAAGAACATTATATGTAGGAAAAAAGAAGAAAGGTGTGTTTCAACATTCGAGTTTTCTATCCGGTGGTGCCATTACTGCAGCTGGAAGATTGGTTTCTCATGGTGGTATTTTAGAGGTAATAATCGAACGATCTTTTATATATGTGAACAACAAATATATCTCTGCAATCTTTATCAATATAGAAGGTCATGTGATCAGAGAAGGTCACGAGTTTGAGTCGTTGAAATAGCCTCTAGCAGAAATACAGGGTAAGGTTGCGTACAATAGACTCTTATGGTCTGGCTTTTCCCCGAACCCCGTGCATAGCGGGAGCTTAGTGCATCAGACTGCCCTTTTAATCTTTGTCGATATATACAAAATGAATTTACTTATCTTTTCCATGTTATCTGCAGGCTATTTGGCCATACAGCGGGCACTATCATCCCACAGAAGAGAACTTCAGGGAATTCATTGGCTTCCTCGAGGAACACAACGTTGATCTTACAAATGTTAAGGTAATTGTTCAAATCTGTGTCTTGAACTGCTGAAAATGTTCCGCATTGCTTAAAATGTTATAGTGATAGAGAAATACATCGCTAACAACAATTTTTTCTTTTGTGTTTTCAGAGATGTTCAGTTGATGATGATGATCTTTCGTTTAAAGTTAATAACGAGGGCTCAAATCACCAACCACCTGTCCATCACTCTGTCGCAAAAGAATCACCCAAGAGAAGCGCTTCTGCTGTAACTGATCAAACTGAGGCGAAAGCAGTCACAACAGACGATGATCGTGAAGACATCATCAATAACAAGACACAATCATCGTTTAGCTTTGCTAAACGTTTATCTTGCAAATGGTCAACAGGAAATGGACCTCGCATTGGCTGTGTTAGAGACTACCCTACAGAATTACAATACCGAGCACTTGAACAAGTTAACTTGTCACCTCGGGTGGCTAACGGAGGTTTCAACATCTATGGTCCGATCCCCTCACCAAGGCCAAGCCCGAAGATTCATCTTTCTCCTGGGATTGCACATATGGGATTACCTAGTCCAAGGACACCTATTTCAGCAGCTAACTAAGCAACACTTTTGCAATTGCACCAGCTGATAAACTTCTGGTTTTTTTGGTGTCCTCACCTTTGACTATAGACAACGACACAACAACAACAACAACAACAACAAATTCAATAAATTCTTACAAGTGGGGTCTAGGGAGGGTAACATATACTCAACTTTACCCCTACCCTGGAAGGGTAGCGAGGATGTATCTCATAGATCCTCGGCTAAAGAATATAACACAACTGATGTAACAAACTAACGAAAATCGTTACTTATTCGTTCATTCATGTTGCTTTATTTGTACCAGATGCATGGCTTTCTTTGAGCTTAATCATCTTTTTTCAAAGTTTTTGCCTCTTTTGTAATTGAAGGCTGGCTTTTATTAACATGTAATATTCTTTCATATTTTTTTGTTCCAGTGTAGTTAAGTTGATAGCTTATACATAGCAAAGTTTCTATGTCCAATCTTGCAATTCTCTGCCTCAATGTTACAAATATATCCATTTAATTGCTACATCTAAATGTACCATAACTCAAAGTCTTTATCTTTTTCCATTTTCTGAGTTGCATAGTTAGTCGGGGGTCTATCGGAAATAGCCTCTCTACCCTCAAGGTAGGGGTAAGGTCTGCATACATACTACCCTCATCAGACTCCACTTGTGAAATTATACTAGGTGTGTTGTTGTTGTTGAGTTGCATAGTTAGTGTCAATCAACCAATCTACAAGTGAAACCTCTGTATCCTTTTCAACTTTATCATCTCATTTCAACACTCAATTTTGCCTCTAAAATTAGAATTATTGAATTTACTCTCCTATATTCCCAGTCAATTCTACATTCAAAATTCTTCACTCCTTATTACCTACGTTGGACAACTTTTTCTATTTTCTTCTTAGGACCAGTCCAGTCAAAAGTTAGACCAATCTAGTCAAGAGTTCATTCTTTTGTTCTGCATGCTATTTTGACTTCATGACTTTGAATCAAAATTTCCTCCAACTGTTCTACAAGAAATGGAGGAATTTAATCTATATATCTTCCCACTACAACAAATATAGTATTTAGCTACGAAATTATTAGCTACGATGCAAAATTCGTCACTGATTATTCATTATTCATGACAAAAATTATATTTTGTCGATAACTAACCTACCCACACATCAATCATGATGTTCAAGTGACTTGCAAAAATAGACCCCTACTGTATTGGAATTAAGAGCTCATCTTTTTTTTTTTTATTGTCAAAATATCAATTAATTAGTTGGGGACTTGGGGTTATGTTTTAGTCATGTTAATATATTTATTTTAGGTCCAGTCTTTAGTCTTGTTAGAGATTTATATGTCACTAGAAAGTAGAAAATGTGAAGAACTGCTAATGCTAGAGAAACTAATTTTTTTATATTATCTAGATGGGTATCTAGACAAGAGGGGTTGCTCTGATGGTAAGCAACCCCCACTTCATTCTGCTACAGTGTAGTGATTGAATAAGAATGAGAAAAATACACAACAAGTCACTTTTTAAATAATATTTAAGAAAATAATACTACTCTTTGTTTATTCCATAAATGGCAAACTTTTTTACACTAATGGCAGATAGAGATCATTATGAAACATAATTAATGAGCAGTTACAAAGCACAAATTATGAGAGATTTATCTTTTCACACTCTCTCTCCTATTTTAAAATAGGGATTCAGTCTCTCTCTTCTTTAACCGTACACTCATTTTATTCATTCAATCATGATAAAACTAATACTACATATTCAATGATTCATTATATATATATGGTATAAATTTGTAGAGAAATTATGTGTACTCTATTTTATTAATATAGCAAAAAAGGTAATATACATGGTATAACTCAATTATATTATATCTTTATTGAAGTGAAGTATTGTATATTATATAACTCATTTTTAGAGGTATACTAATGTATTTATATATATAGTATAATTCAATATATGTTATAATGGTATTAAGTTATTATATTACATATACTTGGTATAATATTTTTTTGGTAGAAACGCCATGTATTCAAATATTAGAGTAAGAAAATACCTCTTGTGACCTTTTTAAGAATATACCATTTTAATGAGAAATACTATGTATTAATATACCTTTGATCTTTTTAATAAGAAAGTACTCCTTGGTATAATCATGATATAAAATTACATGGTTTATATATATATATATATTGAAACATATGTATTTTATTTTTTCAAAATATGAAGATATATACTTTTGCTGGATTTTAAGTTGAATATAAAGGTACATGTACTTTTTTATCTAGTAAAATATTCATGTATAGAAAGTAAAAAATCTGTTATGGAATGAATTAGTTTCCAACAAAAACATAGAAAAAAATATTACCATTTAAATATGTTAGAGATTGTTTTAAAATATTGGAAAAAATATTTAAAAGTACTAAGAACATTTTTATTAAGGAAATAAATGCATTAGGTGCGTGATTATAGGTACATGATTTAAAGGTGACTGCTAGAAATATAATTATTTAATTGCCATATGTGTAAAATAACTATTACTGCTATGTTTCTGGAAATTTTCTTGAAATTTTGCAAATAAGAACAACAAACACACTGAATATTGGTTTACTTTTACCTACCTTTTCTTTTTGGGGCTTCAAAAGATAAATGATATTAGTATTAATTACGTATTATAACAAACACCAGCCCATCGTTTTGATATAGATTTGATTGAATTTTGAAAAATAAATTTTTAAAGTTGTGTTAAAAATAAATTTTGAAAGTTGAAGTAGTGTTTGAACATGTATTTTATTTTTTTTTAAATTAAAGCTTTGTGAGTGGAAGAAAAATTTTTACCCCGTAAATCAGTTTTTGGGAATTTAAAAAAAATCAAATCTTTTTAAATTTTTTACATGAGTTTCATATCCAAACTCAACTTCAATATTTACAAATTATTTTTTTTGCAACTCTTGGATCAATCACATCCCACCTTTTAGAAGTTGTTCCATTTGTTGACTTTGCTTTCTTGAATTTTACTTCTTTGACCATCTCCATTTGGGTGTTATTTTATTCCAAGATGATGAAGACACATTTGAAGTACTGTAGCATCTAAGGTCGTGAATTCCACTTGGATTTGAGGTTAGTTTGGTATAAATATTAAAAACGGATAAGTTTTTATTATTGTAGCTGTTATAGATTCAATATCCACAACCAAATACAGAAATAACATATTAATAACATTGATTCTGATAACAAGGAATTATACTGAAAAGGTAACAATAACTAAGGATAGTAACAGAAAAAAAGGGGATAGGAAGACAAATCCATAGAGAGAAATAGTCGAGGAAGAGAGAGACCGAGTGAGAAGTTTCTAGAAAATTCAGCCTACCCCATTTGTGCTAACGCCTAATCCCTTTTAACCAATTCTTTATTGCACTGCTTCGGCCTGGATCCAAAATTAACCTTTTTGGGTCTTCTGTCCTGTGGCTTCTTCTCGATCCAATAGCTTGATTCATAACACATTTGAGGTCGTCAATTTCACTTGCGTTTGAGACTGGTTTAGGGTTAACACTCGGTGCAAATAAATTTTTACTACCATAGGACTCGAGGTCGTGATTTCTACTTGTGTGGCGATAACATGAACTCCACTAGCAACATAAGTGAAATTTTCTAGTTGCGTTCTTCACCACTCGTTATATGAATCGGATCTGAAGTCTTCCATTGCAGAAGCATAAATTTTTAAATTTGTTTGACCTATTGTTTTTTTTTTTATGTACGAATGAGGACTTTATTTGAACTAGTGTCACAGTACGTATGATGCGTGGATCCTGTCTCAATGAGTATAATTTTTTTTAAATAATAATAATATTGAGTTATAAAATAAAAGTGTAAGTTCTTAAAGATGGTCATGACTATTTGTTGTGTATAACTAACTCATTAATTGAAGAAATTATCTAGAAGTCCTCAATTATCAATAATTCAACTTAACATTTGTTTCAGGTTTGTAATTTCATAATTTTAATTGCACGATAAGAAATTTTGAAAATCTGAATAATCTTGAAGGATACAACTAATAATATATAAGCAAGCAACTAATAATTTACGAACTTTAAATAAACACAAAATTATAGTACAATAATAAACCAACTATTGTTCGCATTTGCGAACCCAGGCAGAATTGTAACGACCCGCCCCGTCGTTACGGGAATCTCCACCCCGTTACCTTGAATTAACATATCTTATGCTTCTATATCAGTGTTAGAACCTATCGGGTGAGTTTCGGGGTGGTTTCGGACCATTTCTAGGCCATTTTTAACTGCTGGTTTATGTCTGTAGCAGTGTTCTACGCGATCGCGGACAATGGGACGCGATCGCGGTGAGTAAAATGTGCGAAAATTATTAATGAATCGCGATCGCGTGAAATGCTCCGCGATCGCGAAGAAGGAAAATTTCTGTGCATTGATCCTACTTCGGAAGCTCATATCTTTTTATCTACAAGGAATTTTAAGGTGATTCAAAAACGAAAGTTGTAGCCCATCGTGTCTAGTTTTCAGAAAGATAAAGAAATCATGATTTGGACATCTGTGTAAAGAGTTATGGACGTTACACTATAGGGTGTCCGAGAAGGATCTCTAATACACATGTATAACTTGGGAAGCTTATATCTAGAAATATATACGGATTCAGGAAATGACCATTAAATGAAAGTTATAGCCCTATGTGTCTAGTTTCCAGAACATCAAACCATTCATCATTTGGAGTTGTGTGCAAAAAGTTATGACCATTATACTGAAGCCTGTCCGGAAGAACCGGAATTTATGCACCGCGATCGCGAAGCCTTTCCCGCGATCGCGAAGGGTAATTTTTGGGCCAGAAAATTGTTCTCCGCGATCGCGAAGCGTTTCCCGCGATCGCGATGAACAAAATGCCTGGGCAGAATGTTTTAAAACATTCCAGTCGCGAAAATAACCCACTTTTCCACCATTTTTGGTCACTCTTGAGAGCTTTTGGACGGGAAATGAAGGGGTTTCGACTGGGAATCGTTGGAGGTAAGTTTTATGAGTTAATTACATGTTTTTATACAAGAATAATCCATGGAATTCATGAATTTATGGCTAAAAATCAAGAAAATAGGGCTTGGAGTAAGAAATCTTAAATTTATGATTTGAAGGGCCATTTGTGGTCCGAATTGAGAGTTCTTGGTATGTACGGACTCGTGGAGAGACGAGGATTCCAGAAATATGAATTTCGTAATTTTTCGGAATGTGGGCCCGGGGCTCGGGTTTTGGCAACTTTGGGAATTTTGATGTAAATTGAGTTATTTCGAATGGGTTGTGTTTAATTAGCCTATATTGATGTATTCTCATTGATTTTGAGCAGATTCGGCATTCAAGGTGATTGAATTGCGAGGCAAGCGCAAGGCGGATTGAAGCTTCTACCGGTTCGAGGTGAGTGGTAGTAGTAAACAATGCACTGAGGGTTTGAAAACCCGTACTAGCACTTCACAGTGCTATATTGAGATGAGACACACGTTCTATGACGGGCGTGGTGACATTGTGATTGGGGGTTCGGACTTAGTCCTTCTCGGCTAATAGAATACTGTGTTGTATGACTGTTACTGAGGTTATAACTGTACAATTGGGCTAATAGCCATGTTTGGGGCCTAGTGCCGATCTGTAGAGCATTAGGGAACCTATAGAGCTAGGTGACCCTTATATCATGTTGGAAACATACACTCAGCCGTAGCTCTAGCTATATAGCATAATATGAGCCGTACTAGATGTGTACATTGAGAGAGATTATCTAGGGTGGAATTCCCTGTTCTAGCTGAGTGGGCCTGAAAGGCCAAGTTTATATTGACTGAGACAGGGTCTAGGACCCACTGTGATATATTATATTGGGCCTGAGAGGCCAAGCATATATTGATTGGGATAGGGTCGAGGACCCATTATGAGGTATTATATATATATACCTACATTGGATCGGGCTGCACGCCGCAGCAGTATATATGTTGGATCGATCGCGCGCCGCGTGCACACATGTGATACGATGATACACATGTGGGACGGACCGCACGCCGCGGTATTATTGCGCTTGGGTAGCAGGAGCCGCGGAGTCCGAGTCCGCACACATTCCGGTGAGCGCTGGTATATTATGGGATCGGGCTGCCGCGGCAGTATAATTATACATGTATATATATATATATTCGGATCGTCGCACGCGCGCGGCGATATATGATGGACTTGGGCGCATGTCGCGCACCCGTAGCGCTTGGGCACAGGAGCCCTCCGAAGTACGTATACACCACAGTGAGCGTCGTCGACGTTAGATGGAGCGGGCGCGGCGCCGCGGTATATGTATTGGACCGGGCCAGTGAGCGCGCGGTATATGTATTGGAGCGGGTGCACGCCGCAGCATTATACTTACTAATATCCTTATAAATACGTAAGTACTTATGTGTTATAGACAAATGTATATGTCTCTATATATTGAGATGGTTGTACACACTGTAGTGGTACGAGTGAGGATGTGGTCAGTGTGGGACCCAGTTGAGATGGATATGGATTGGAGATCAGAGAACTCATTGTAGTGATGACTTACCTGTGGGGGTTTGCCTTAGAACTGTTTAGTGACAGTACAGGAGTTCTTACTTCCAGTTATTATTTATTATTGCTGCTCACTGAGTTGAAATATACTCACCCTACTCCCCTGCACTTTTTGTGCAGATTCACAGGTTCAGGAGGGCAATTGAGCTATCGCAACTGTTTCATTATTACTATTTTGAGGAGACTTCGAGGTAGTCGCCGACGTCCGCAGCACCTGATCTCTCCGTCTCTATCATTTTGTCTTTTACTATTCTTTCCGCAATGAGTTTGTTGTAAACCCTATTACACTTATGTTCTGTAGAGGCTCGTGACTCTTGACCTTTCGGTCTATGGGAGTTGGTATGCGTTGGGACTTGGTTCCCCTGTTTCGATATATACATCACTGTTATTTTACAATTGTTATGCTTAAATTGGATAAAGTGAGCTTGTGGCTCCGTGATTATTGTTGATTGGTCGGGCTGGCCTAGCAGTGTGCTGGGCGCCATCACGACCGGATTTGGGGTCGTGACAAGTTGGTATCAAAGCCTAGGTTTACTAGGCCTCGTGAGTCTTGAGCCGGTTAGTAGAGTCTTGTGGATCGGTACGGGGACGCCTGTACTTATCCTCGGGAGGCTGCGAACCTTTAGGAAACACTTCACATTTCTTGGAATTCTTATCGTGCGTACTTGATTCGGCTTGAGATATGCTTTTGAAATTCCTTCCGCACGTCTGTGTATGCATCGAGCGCTCAGTAATATAAGTGCCTTATGTGTAGTGGAACGAGTTCAAACTCGGGAAGACTAAAATGATTATGCTATGTGTATCCTGGTGGAAGGTATTGTGCTTGAAATGCTAAATTGAGGCGAGATAGGTGGATTGGTTCTCATGTGTAATTGAAAGGTAATTGATATGTGTTATGATTCGAGCAGGTACAACGCATGTTCATGTACCAAATATGATAATATGATTTGTGTAGTATTGAGACTAATGTTGTCGATATGCGTTGTGATGTCTTGTCGAGTTGTGAATGTATTGCTAGGATGGTTTTGGTGATTCTCTGGCAGGTGGATAGGCCAATTTACAAAGGAAACTCTGACGAAATTTTTGGAAAATTTGGGACTTAGAAAAGATTTCTGTCACCTAAAGAGAGTAGGCTTAACTGTGGTGTGTGTATAAATGCAAGAGTTGCAGAAGAGTTAAGGCCTCTGGTGATTCGAGTCTTTGTCAAGGCTTGTAAATGACTTGAGTTTAATCTCATTTTAACATTTCGGCATAACTTGAGTAATAATGATATGAGTGGTTGAAAGTGCTTTGATGAATGGCTTCGAGCTAAGTTGGGGAGGTTGCTATTGATTAACTGATTGCACTATTGTGTGCTATGTTGATTCTGTCTCTAAGTATGTTGGGAAATTATGGTAAAGGTTATGGTGCTTCGTAGATCTGATGAAGTACTAGGGTGTTTTGAACTACTGTTGGTAAAGAATATTCACCATATAGAAAAGAAAGATAGCTGATTGTAATTGTAAGTAATCATGTTCTGCGATGTTAGAGTTCTAAAAAAAAAAAAGGTGGTTCTACTCAATAGGACAGTTGAATTACAGCTGAATAAGGGTGAATGATGCCCGAGAATGGTTTTGCAGTGTTCAAGATTTTGCTTGTAACAGTCAAGTGCCTTAAGATTTGTGTATGTGGCTAAAGATGGCGGTTTCGTTAGAGAAGATCAAGGCTTGTGTTATATCATGTGAATGATGGGATTCTAGGTATCCGTATTGGAAAGTAATGATAACAGTTTAAAAAAAAAATCGCGGGAAGTTCATCAAAAGAAAGTGTGGTAGAATGTGGTACTTTTGGGAAACATTGAGAGAGTATTCAGTGGCCTATGGGTCTTAGACCGTGTGGTCTTGTGTACGAGTCTCGTGTGGTAACATGAGTTGATGTATTATGGTACTATAGTAAAGACTGATATGAAATTAGAGATGAATCAGAAAGGAAACTGGGTAAATGGAACGACTTGTTAATAAACGAGAATGGTATAAAAAGGAATACGATTGATTCCTGGTGTGTGGTTGAAGTAATGAGTCTTGCAGACATTGCAGCAAAGCTCTTGAGTGCTGGCAGTTGTGTAACTTGATATGGGTATAAAGGACTCAGTCCTGGCAGTTAAACTTATGCAACGAATGGGAAGAAATAGTTTGTGATGTGTTTTATCATGGTTTGAAAATGAGTATACTCTTGTCGGTATGCGAAGCGTGGAATGTGCAATGAGTTTTCTTCTATATGGGATCACGAAAGTCCTTGACTAGTTGAGTGCGCCGATGTGAGGCGGAGGAAAGGGATATGAATTTCCATGTTGTCTTAGTGTGATATGGTATACACGATGTGTTACGGAAAGTTGATAATGGTATATTCTAGGTTTTGAGATCAGTTCATAATATATGTGAAGTCAATAAAATTATTGAGCAGCACGGACAACTGCAGGCGAATCAAGAATCGATCTTTCTGATGATTTAAGAAAATGGTACTGCTATTCTCGTAATTTGGCGGGGAATATGGTCCAAAAAGGGCCAGGTAATATAAACTCATAATCTTTAGTGGTGTGGTGGTATCCTCTTGTTAGATTGACATTGATGATTGAGTTGTAAATGGCATAAGGAAATTTCTGAATTGCTTTCGTGGTATGAATAGATGCTTGATGTGTGTTATGTAATCGTACGGTGGAGTGTGGGATCAGGCATAGTGATCCATGTGTAATACATGTGTTAGAGTCTGAAAGTTCTCGTAATCCGCCTACGCAGTGGTGGTATATCGAGTGGATCGGCATCGTTTAGCGATTGTTCGAAATTGGAAGCCCTAGTGTCTCTCTCGTTACTTGATAAGACGAATTCGGATTATGATACTTGATTGCTGACTGGTTGTCATGGGTTAGATTGTCTAGACTAATGTGATATGGAATATGTCGGAAAATGGCACAAATTGTGTAGCGGAGAGCATCAGAGTATGCTCCAATAGAGTAGTTGTACCCAGGACCAGCGGACGACTGGTAGGTATTGCTTTGTCAATTGGACCTTAGTGGCGGATGTTAGTGTAGAGGTATCTACCATTGCTTCAGTTCCAGTATTGAGAAACGTTGTCAGATGCGTTTCATGTGGCCGAGCATGAGGCTATATATATATATGTTTGCCGTAATGAGAAAATTCGACTCGATATGCATTTCCTTTTTGCGAGATTTATGCGTGGATCGGGTGGCACACCGCCACAGGTTATTTGGATCGGGTGGCACGCCGCCACATGTATGGTATCTGGATCGAGTGGCACGCCGCCACGGGTATGTCATTGGAACGGGTTGCACGCCGCAACAGAATATTGTGAAAATATAGTTAGTTATATGCTACTTGGTATACAATACTTCCTCGCTTCTGAGGAAAAGTCCGTTTTGAGTATCGCTTGGCGAATGGCACATCGGTTGTGTCCTTTCAAGATTTAATAGCATACGTTAATTGTTTCACTGTGGGTGAGGTTGATTGCTTGGGTTCAAGACCTAGATCTGTGCGTGGCTAACCGTTTGAGCTTAGTGGCTTGAGGTGCTTCATGAGTAATAATGTTGGGATAGAATCACGAATCGTGGCAAGGCCACATGATGTGATGACCTTTCAAGAATGAGTCGTGCACTCCATTCCTATGATGTGAGATGGGATCTCGGTTATATATTATGATGGTACAAAGGAATTGAATTACAGCCCTGTTGTTGGAGTCAGTTGTCATAATTTGAGTATGTTTAGATGTTTCTATTGGAGCTCATGTTGTGCTCATCGTGGCTTAGGCCGGTGCTGAGGTGTCATATCACCAGTGCGGTGTGTTATAATTGAAATGATCGTCGAAGCCAATAATGAGTGTGAGTATATGTGATTTGAGCTAGTTAGAAAGGCAATACCGAGATTTGGCTCCGAATTTTGTTGTAGTATCAATTAAAAGGGAAATGGATTCATGAATGGTTGACATGAGAGATGGGTTCGATATATCGCGTGTGCGGTTGCCGTTGGCAGGATATGAAGGTGTTGGAATAAGACTCTATCTAATAAAAAAGGTTTTTCAGTTGGTATTTGGTTATCGTGGGAAATTGTTGTGATTAGGGATTATTGTTCCGAGTGATTGGGTTGTTTGACACATCATATTATCTCACCGAGGTGGCGAGTATGGACTATTATAGTTGGATCGTGTGTATCCTGAGTATAGGCGTGCGATTAGCATTTGGCATATGATTTCAGAAAGTACAATGTGATTTATGGTTCAGATGGTCTGTGAAATTTTGACTATGTGGTGTTTTCGGACTTATGTGAGATAGGGTGACGTATGATCACCCGGATATATGCTTGGTAAGGTCATTCGGCTATTGGGTGGCTTCTAGTACAACTCTGAGTCCGCTCGAGGACGAGCGTTTGTTTAAGTTGGGGAGAATGTAACGACCCGCCCCGTCGTTACGGGAATCTCCACCCCGTTACCTTGAATTAACATATCTTATGCTTCTATATCAGTGTTAGAACCTATCGGGTGAGTTTCGGGGTGGTTTCGGACCATTTCTAGGCCATTTTTAACTGCTGGTTTATGTCTGTAGCAGTGTTCTACGCGATCGCGGACAATGGGACGCGATCGCGGTGAGTAAAATGTGCGAAAATTATTAATGAATCGCGATCGCGTGAAATGCTCCGCGATCGCGAAGAAGGAAAATTTCTGTGCATTGATCCTACTTCGGAAGCTCATATCTTTTTATCTACAAGGAATTTTAAGGTGATTCAAAAACGAAAGTTGTAGCCCATCGTGTCTAGTTTTCAGAAAGATAAAGAAATCATGATTTGGACATCTGTGTAAAGAGTTATGGACGTTACACTATAGGGTGTCCGAGAAGGATCTCTAATACACATGTATAACTTGGGAAGCTTATATCTAGAAATATATACGGATTCAGGAAATGACCATTAAATGAAAGTTATAGCCCTATGTGTCTAGTTTCCAGAACATCAAACCATTCATCATTTGGAGTTGTGTGCAAAAAGTTATGACCATTATACTGAAGCCTGTCCGGAAGAACCGGAATTTATGCACCGCGATCGCGAAGCCTTTCCCGCGATCGCGAAGGGTAATTTTTGGGCCAGAAATTTGTTCTCCGCGATCGCGAAGCATTTCCCGCGATCGCGATGAACAAAATGCCTGGGCAGAATGTTTTAAAACATTCCAATCGCGAAAATAACCCACTTTTCCACCATTTTTGGTCACTCTTGAGAGCTTTTGGACGGGAAATGAAGGGGTTTCGACTGGGAATCGTTGGAGGTAAGTTTTATGAGTTAATTACATGTTTTTATACAAGAATAATCCATGGAATTCTTGAATTTATGGCTAAAAATCAAGAAAATAGGGCTTGGAGCAAAAATCTTAAATTTATGATTTGAAGGGCCATTTGTGGTCCGAATTGAGAGTTCTTGGTATGTACGGACTCGTGGAGAGACGAGGATTCCAGAAATATGAATTTCGTAATTTTTCGGAATGTGGGCCCGGGGCTCGGGTTTTGGCAACTTTGGGAATTTTGATGTAAATTGAGTTATTTCGAATGGGTTGTGTTTAATTAGCCTATATTGATGTATTCTCATTGATTTTGAGCAGATTCGGCATTCGAGGTGATTGAATTGCGAGGCGAGCGCAAGGCGGATTAAGGCTTCTATCGGATCGAGGTGAGTGGTGGTAGTAAACAATGTACTGAGGGTTTGAAACCCCGTACTAGCACTTCACAGTGCTATATTGAGATGAGACACACGTTCGATGACGGGCGTGGTGACATTGTGATTGGGGGTTCGGACTTAGTCATTCCCGACTAATAGTATACTGTGTGTTATGACTGATAATAAGTTTATAACTGTGCGATTGGGCTGATAGCCATGTTTGGGGCCTTGTGCCGATTTGTAGAGCATTAGGGAACCTGTAGAGCTAGGTGACCCTTATATGTGTTGAGCCAGTACACTCGGCCATAGCTTCAGTCGTTAGTATAATATGAGCATCATCTGTTTAGGATGTGTACATTGAAGAGATTATCTAGGGTGAGTTCCCAGCTCTGGCGGCGGCACATGCAAGGCCAATATACCGATTGAGATGAGACGGGGTGGAGCCACTATGAGATGTTATATTGGGCTGAAAGGCAATTCTATATTGAGCGAGACAGGTCGGAGACCCTGCGTGATATATTATCTTGGGCCGAGAGGCGAGTATATATTCGGCCGGGATAGGGTGGGACCCATTATGAGGTATATATATATACCTACATTGGATCGGCTGCACGCGCGGCGAGTATATATGTTGGATCGTCTGCACGCGCGTATACATGTGTATACATGTAATATACATGTGGGACGGACGCGCAGCGTGTGTGACGCATGAGGTTGTAGGAGCCCGCCGGAGTACGAGTGCACGCAGTTCCGGTGAGCGGTATATTATGGGATCGGGTGCACGCTGAGTAGTATAATTATACATGTATATATATATATATATTGGATCGATCGTACGCCAGCGGTGATATATGGTGGACTCGGTGCGCTGTCATGCGCACCGTAGCGCTGCGGGCTAGGGAGCCACTCAAGTACGTATACGCCCAGGTGAGCGCCGTCGACGTTAAATGGAGCGAGACACGCGCGCGCGTATATGTATTGGGCGGGGCGCACGCGCGCGTATATGTATTGGGCGGGGTCGCACGCACGCGCATTATACTTACTCAATATCATTATAAATACGTAAATACTGATGTGTTATAGACAAATGTATATGTCTCCTATATATATTGAGATGGTGTATGTATCGTAGGTGGTACGAGTGAGAGATGTGGTCGAGTGTGGGACTCGATTGAGCATGGATATGGACGTGGATATCGAGGATACTCATTGTAGTGATGACTTACCATGGGGGTTTGCCTAGAACTGTATAGTGATAGTACGGGTGTTCTCAATTCTCGGTTATTATTTATTATTGTTGCTCTCGACTGAGTTGAAATATACTCGCCTCCACTCCACATTTTTTGTGTGCGGATATACGAGTTCGGAAGGGCGAGTTGAGTATCAGCATAGCTGCTATTATCCCGTTCTGTGGAGACTTCGGGAGTAGCTGGCTGACGTCGCGAGGACCAGATATTCCTTCCTATTGTCTTTGATTATGAATTGTTATTTCTTTCCGCGCTCTGAGCTTTGGTTGTAAACCGTATTACACTTATGTTCTTTAGAGGCTCGCGACTCTTGACCCCGGTCCATGGGAGTTGGTATGCGTTGGGACTTGGTTTCCTGTTTTCTATATATCCATTACTGTTAATTTACGATTGTTATGTTTGAATGGGATAAAGCGAGCTCGTGGCTACTATGATTGTGTTGATTGGTCGGGGCGGCCTAAGCGGTGTCTTGGCGCCATCACGACGGATTCGAGTCGTGACAAGTTGGTATCGAAGCCTAGGTTTGCTAGGCCTCGTGAGTCTTGAAGCCGGTTAGTTAAGTCTTGTGGATCGGTACGGGGACGCCGTGTCTTATCCTCGGGAGGCTGCGAACCTTTAGGAAACACTTCGCATTTCTTGGAATTCTTATCGTGCGTACTTGATTCAGCTTGAGATATGCTTTTGAAATTCCTTCAGCACGTCTGTGTACGCATCGAGCGCTCAGTAATATAAGTGCCTTATGTGTAGTGGAACGAGTTCAAACTCGGGAAGACTAAAATGATTATGCTATGTGTATCCTGGTGGAAGGTATTGTGCTGAAATGCTAAATTGAGGCGAGATAGGTGGATTGGTTCTCATGTGTAATTGAAAGGTAATTGATATGTGTTATGATTCGAGCAGGTACAACGCATGTTCATGTACCAAATATGATAATATGATTTGTGTAGTATTGAGACTAATGTTGTCGATATGCGTTGTGATGTCTTGTCGAGTTGTGAATGTATTGCTAGGATGGTTTTGGTGATTCTCTAGCAGGTGGATAGGCCAATTTACAAAGGAAACTCTGCCGAAATTTTTGGAAAATTCGGGACTTAGAAAAGATTTTGTCACCTAAAGAGGGGGCGTAGCTGTTGTGTGTGAATGAATGCAAGAATTGCAAAAGAGTTAATATTTCTGATGATTCGAATCTCCGCCGAAGCTTGTAAATGACTTGAGTTTAATCTCATATTAACATTTCGGCATCACTTGAGTAATAATGATATGAGTGGTTGAAAGTGCTTTGATGAATGGCTTGGAGCTAAGTTGGGGAGGTTGCTATTGATTAACTGATTGCACTATTGTGTGCTATGTTGATTCTGTCTCTAAGTATGTTGGGAAATTTTGGTAAAGGTTATGGTGCTTCGTAGATCTGATGAAGTACTAGGGTGTTTTGAACTGTTGTTGGTAAAGAATATTCACCATATAGAAAAGAAAGATAGCTGATTGTAATTGTAAGTAATCATGTTCTGCGATGTTAGAGTTCAAAAAAAAACGAGTGGTTCTACTCAATAGGACAGTTGAATTACAGCTGAATAAGGGTGAATGATGCCCGAGAATGGTTTTGCAGTGTTCAAGATTTTGCTTGTAACAGTGAGGTGCCTTAAGATTTGTGTATGTGGCTAAAGATGGCGGTTTCGTTAGAGAAGATCAAGGCTTGTGTTATATCATGTGAATGATGGGATTCTAGGTATCCATATTAGGAAGTAATGATAACAATTTAAAAAAATTGCGGGAAGTTCATCAAAATAAAGTATGGTAGAATGTGGTACTTTTGGGAAACATTGAGAGAGTATTCAGTGGCCTATGGGTCTTAGACCGTGTGGTCTTGTGTACGAGTCTCGTGTGGTAACGTGAGTTGATGTATTATGGTACTATAGTAAAGACTGATATGAAATTAGAGATGAATCAGAAAGGAAACTGGGTAAATGGAACGACTTGTTAATAAACCAGAATGGTATAAAAAGGAATACGATTGATTCTTGGTGTGTGGTTGAAGTAATGAGTCTTGCAGACATTGTGCAGCAAAGCTCTTGAGTGCTGGCAGTTGCGTAGCTCGATGTGGGTAAAAGGACTCAGTCCTGGCAGTTAAACTTATGCAACGAATGGGAAGAAATAGTTTGTGATGTGTTTTATCATGGTTTGAAGATGAGTATATTCCTGTCGGTATGCGAAGCGTGGAATGTGTAATGAGTTTTCTTCTATATGGGATCACGAAAGTCCTTGACTAGTTGAGTGCGCCGATGTTGAGGCGGAGGAAAGGGATATGAATTTCCATGTTGTCTTAGTGTGATATGGTATACACGATGTGTTACGGAAAGTTGATAATGGTATATTCTAGGTTTTGAGATCAGTTCATAATATATGTGAAGTCAATAAAATTATTGAGCAGCACGGACAACTGCAGGCGAATCAAGAATCGATCTTTCTGATGATTTAAGAAAATGGTACTGCTATTCTCGTAATTTGGCAGGGAATATGGTCCAAAAAGGGCCAGGTAATATAAACTGATAATCTTTAGTGGTGTGGTGGTATCCTCTTGTTAGATTGACATTGATGATTGAGTTGTAAATGGCATAAGGAAATTTCTGAATTGCTTTCGTGGTATGAATAGATGCTTGATGTGTGTTATGTAATCGTACGGTGGAGTGTGGGATCGGGCATAGTGATCCATATGTAATACATGTGTTAGAGTCTGGAAGTTCTCGTAATCCGCCTATGCAGTGGTTGTATATCGTGTGTATTAGCACCGTTTAGCTCTTAGCTTGATATGATGAATTTGGGTTATGTCGTTACTTGATAAGACGAATTCGAATTATGATACTTGATTGCTGACTGGTTGTCATGGGTTAGATTGTCTAGACTAATGTGATATGGAATATGTCGGAAAATGGCACAAATTGTGTAGCGGAGAGCATCAGAGTATGCTCCAATAGAGTAGTTGTACCCAGGACCAGCGGACGACTGGTAGGTATTGCTTTGTCAATTGGACCTTAGTGGCGGATGTTAGTGTAGAGGTATCTACCATTGCTTCAGTTCCAGTATTGAGAAACGTTGTCAGATGCGTTTCATGTGGCCGAGCTTGAGGCTATATATATATATATGTTTGCTGTAATGAGAAAATTCGACTCGATATGCATTTCCTTTTTGCGAGATTTATGCGTGGATCGGGTGGCACGCCACCACGGGTTATTTGGATCGGGTGGCACGCCGCCACATGTATGGTATCTGGATCGGGTGGCACGCCGCCACGGGTATGTCATTGGAACGGGTTGCACGCCGCAAAAGAATATTGTGAAAATATAGTTAGTTATATGCTACTTGGTATACAATACTTCCTCGCTTCTGAGGAAAAGTCCGTTTTGAGTATCGCTTGGCGAATGGCACATCGGTTGTGTCCTTTCAGGATTTAATAGCATACGTTAATTGTTTCACCGTGGGTGAGGTTGATTGCTTGGGTTCAAGACCTAGATCCGTGCGTGGCTAACCGTTTGAGCTTAGTGGCTTGAGGTGCTTCATGAGTAATAATGTTGGGATAGAATCACGAATCGTGGCAAGGCCACATGATGTGATGACCTTTCAAGAATGAGTCGTGCACTCCATTCCTATGATGTGAGATGGGATCTCGGTTATATATTATGATGGTACAAAGGAATTGAATTACAGCCCTGTTGTTGGAGTCAGTTGTCATAATTTGAGTATGTTTAGATGTTTCTATTGGAGCTCATGTTGTGCTCATCGTGGCTTAGGCCGGTGCTGAGGTGTCATATCACCAGTGCGGTGTGTTATAATTGAAATGATCGTCGAAGCCAATAATGAGTGTGAGTATATGTGATTTGAGCTAGTTAGAAAGGCAATACCGAGATTTGGCTCCGAATTTTGTTGTAGTATCAATTAAAAGGGAAATGGATTCATGAATGGTTGACCTGAGAGATGGGTTCGATATATCGCGTGTGCGGTTGCCGTTGGCAGGATATGAAGGTGTTGGAATAAGACTCTATCTAATGAAAAAGGTTTTTCGGTTGGTATTTGGTTATCGTGGGAAATTGTTGTGATTAGGGATTATTGTTCCGAGTGATTGGGTTGTTTGATACATCATATGATCTCACCGGGGTGGCGAGTATGGACTATTACAGTTGGATCGTGTGTATCTTGAGTATAGGCATGGGATTAGCATTTGGCATATGATTTCAGAAAGTACAATGTGATTTATGGTTCAGATGGTCTGTGAAATTTTGACTATGTGGTGTTTTCGGACTTATGTGAGATAGGGTGACGTATGATCACCCGGATATATGCTTGGTAAGGTCATTCGGCTATTGGGTGGCTTCTAGTACAACTCTGAGTCCGCTCGAGGACGAGCGTTTAAGGCGGAATGAATTGAATTTGTGAAGCTTGAATTGGAAGGTGAATGGACAACTAGGTTGATATCGAGCCCAAGTCTCGACATCGAGTCGATGTTAACGATGTGAATCATCGCAACTTAGGCAACGTTGTTGACCGATGTGAAGTTAACGATAAATCTTGAAGTTGAAGACAGCTTCTATATCAGTGTTAGAACCTATCGGGTGAGTTTCGGGGTGGTTTCGGACCATTTCTAGGCCATTTTTAACTGCTGGTTTATGTCTGTAGCAGTGTTCTACGCGATCGCGGACAATGGGACGCGATCGCGGTGAGTAAAATGTGCGAAAATTATTAATGAATCGCGATCGCGTGAAATGCTCCGCGATCGCGAAGAAGGAAAATTTCTGTGCATTGATCCTACTTCGGAAGCTCATATCTTTTTATCTACAAGGAATTTTAAGGTGATTCAAAAACGAAAGTTGTAGCCCATCGTGTCTAGTTTTCAGAAAGATAAAGAAATCATGATTTGGACATCTGTGTAAAGAGTTATGGACGTTACACTATAGGGTGTCCGAGAAGGATCTCTAATACACATGTATAACTTGGGAAGCTTATATCTAGAAATATATACGGATTCAGGAAATGACCATTAAATGAAAGTTATAGCCCTATGTGTCTAGTTTCCAGAACATCAAACCATTCATCATTTGGAGTTGTGTGCAAAAAGTTATGACCATTATACTGAAGCCTGTCCGGAAGAACCGGAATTTATGCACCGCGATCGCGAAGCCTTTCCCGCGATCGCGAAGGGTAATTTTTGGGCCAGAAAATTGTTCTCCGCGATCGCGAAGCGTTTCCCGCGATCGCGATGAACAAAATGCCTGGGCAGAATGTTTTAAAACATTCCAGTCGCGAAAATAACCCACTTTTCCACCATTTTTGGTCACTCTTGAGAGCTTTTGGACGGGAAATGAAGGGGTTTCGACTGGGAATCGTTGGAGGTAAGTTTTATGAGTTAATTACATGTTTTTATACAAGAATAATCCATGGAATTCATGAATTTATGGCTAAAAATCAAGAAAATAGGGCTTGGAGTAAGAAATCTTAAATTTATGATTTGAAGGGCCATTTGTGGTCCGAATTGAGAGTTCTTGGTATGTACGGACTCGTGGAGAGACGAGGATTCCGAAAATATAAATTTCATAATTTTTTTGAGATGTGGGCCCGGGGCTCGGGTTTTGCCAATTTCGTGATTTTTAGTATTTTTCGAGTTCTTTCGAATGGGTTGTGTTTAATTAGCCTATATTGATGTATTCTCATTGATTTTGAGCAGATTCGGCATTCAAGGTGATTGAATTGCGAGGCGAGCGCAAGGCGGATTAAGGCTTCTATCGGATCGAGGTGAGTGGTAGTAGTAAATAATGTACTGAGGGTTTGAAACCCCGTACTAGCACTTCACAGTGCTATATTGAGATGAGACACGCGTTCTATGACGGGCGTGGTGACATTGTGATAGGGGTTCGGACTTAGTCCTTCCCGGCTAATAGAATACTGTGTTGTATGACTGTTAATGAGATTATAACTGTGCAATTGGGCTGATAGCCATGTTTGGGGCCTTGTGCCGATTTGTAGAGCATTAGGGAACCTATAGAGCTAGGTGACCCTTATATTGTGTTGGAAGCATACACTCAGCCATAGCTCTAGCTGTATAGTATAATATGAGCCCGTACTAGATGTGTACATTGAGAGAGATTATCTAGGGTGGAATTCCCTGTTCTAGCTGAGCGGGCCTGAAAGGCCAAGTCTATACCGATTGAGATGAGACAGGGTCAAAGACCCACTATGAGATGTTATATTGGGCCTGAAAGGCCAAGTCTATATTGACTGAGACAGGGTCAAGGACCCACTGTGATATATTATATTGGGCATGAGAGGCCAAGTATATATTGACTGGGATAGGGTCGAGGACCCATTATGAGGTAGTATATATATATACCTACATTGGATCGGGCTGCACGCCGCGGCAGTATATATGTTGGATCGTACTGCACGCCGCAGTAATATACATGTGATATACATGTAATATACATGCGGGACGTACTGCACGCCGCAGTATTATTGCGCTTGGGCTGTAGGAGCCCTTCGGAGTCTGAGTCTGCACACATTCCAGTGAGCGCTGGTATATTATGGGATCGGGCTGCACGCCGCGGCAGTATAATTATACATGTATATATATATATATATCGTGGATCGTGCGCACGGCGCAGTGATATATGGTGGACATGGCTGCATGTCATAGCATTATAGTGCTTGGGCCTGGGAGCCCCTCGGGGGTACGTATACACCCCGGTGAGCGCGCGTCGACGTTCAATGGAGCGGGCGCGCGTGAGCGCGCGGTATATGTATTGGAGCGGGGCGCACGAGCGCGCGGTATATGTATTGGAGCGGGCTGCACGCGCGCAACATTATACTTACTAATATCCTTATAAATACGTAAGTACTTATGTGTTATAGACAAATGTATATGTCTCTATATATTGAGATAGCTGTACACTGTAGTGGTACGAGTGAGGATGTGGTCAGGTGTGGGACCCGGTTGAGATGGATATGGACTGGAGATCAGAGAACTCATTGTAGTGATGACTTACCTGTGGGGGTTTGCCTTAGAACTGTTTAGTGACAGTACGGGAGTTCTTACTTCCAGTTATTATTTATTATTGCTGCTCACTGAGTTGAAATATACTCACCCCGCTCCCCTGCATTTTTTGTGTGCAGATATACAGGTTCAGAAGGGCAGTTGAGCTGTCGCAACTGCTTTATTATCACCTTTCCGTGGAGACTTCGAGGTAGCTGCCGACGTCCGCAGTACCTGACCTCTTCCTCTTTATCATTTTGTTGTTTTCATTCTGCTTAGACTTGATTGTGTAGTAGATCTCATTTGAAGTAGAGGCTCATGACTCTTGACCCTTCGGTCTATGGGAGTTGGTATGCGTTGGGACTTGGTTTCCCGTTTTTGATATATCCATTACTGTTAATTTACAATTGTTATGTTTGAATGGGATAAGGCGAGCTCATAGCTCTATAATTGTTGTTGATTGGTCGGGCTGGCCTAGCAGTGTGCTGGGCGCCATCACGACCGGAAGAGAAGCTAGTAAGGGAATCTAGTATTGAAATCTAGCTAATTAGCTAAATGTATCATCGATTAAAAACCGAAAGATCTCATAAATTATCTTGTTATTTTTGTGCCTACTATTGATTTCTTTTCAACAATCCGTATATTTGTAATAGTATACTTAAAAGTATAATATTGAATAATTTCATTAATGTTTTATTCTTGTATATTCTTAAAAAGTGAACTATCTATATTATTTTTCAAGAATCGCGTACCTCTTATTTTTTAAATATGTTATTTTTCCTTCACCTATTTATTATCCTTTATATATAATTTATTAAGTGTAAAACATATACAAAGTGAAATCCAATAAAGCTATAACATTTTAACTTTCTACATATTTCAAATTGGAAAAAGTTAAAAAGTAAATTCTAATTAATCTTCATATTTCAAATTGGAAGCAATTAAAAAGTAAATTCTAATTAATTTTAAACTCCTAATTATTAAATAGGTAACAAAATGACTATTAAATGAATTTAGCTGCCCGACGCTGCTATTTTTTTATGATAAAGATCGAGTCTGAAATAAAAATAAAAAGGTTAGTTTTAAATCTAGTCTTTCATTTTAGGTAATTATTTCATTAACAATATTTTATTGGATGGTAATATGTAGTCACGTTTTTTCATTTACTCAATATGTCATAATGGCTAAAGGCCAAATATTAGGAGTTCTTACTTACTTTAATAAGAAAATATTTAATAGCCAAAATTTTAGGTATTTAAGTGTCCTAATATTAGGAAAGTAACTTAAATTACAATTATGTCCAATATAAAATACATTTTTAGAGGGTAAAAAAAGCGAATGACATTTTGCTAAGTGCATTCGTGCTTTTAATATAGTACTGATCTTAGTATAGGCGCGATGCACGTGAACCTTGTTCGGTGCATATAAAATTATAAAAATATAGGCCTTAAAAATAAAAATAAAAATTCAAATATTAGCTCTTGAAAATAACAAATGTTATATATTTTTTTAAGTTCTGACCTAAAAAGGATAATTATTTAAAAATTTAAAAAATATTTTACTGGAAAAAATACGCAAAACTTAATAACTTTTTATATTGTTGCAATATATTACAATAAATACTAAAAAAAAAAAAGTAAAAGACAGGACTATATTTCATTCACTAAAAGTCAAAACTAAAACAAACTATTCAAGAGAACGTTCATCATGCTTATGGGATATCCAACATATCATCTTCATCGAACACATTTGAATCCGCTTGTGACAAGGTTGTCTTAACATCTTCACTTTCATCTACAATTCATATGCAATATTAATTAGTTAAATATTAAAAATAATTTAATTTTAAAAATTAATAATATTTATGTTCACATAAAAAATATTGCCAGTTTGAGTTTGAGAAAACTTACTGAAGCCAAGTCAGCCATATAGGTTTAGTCAACGGTCATAAGGGTTCGAACAAGTATAAATGTTTAATTGACAAACTATTGAGTACAAGGACCGGAATGACCAACCGGGATAAGTACAAGTGTCTACTAGGCTATTCTGACTTTCTAGAATGGTCCTTCCAATACATGACAACATCACCTCTTGAAACTTCTCAAGATCAAGTTTTGATTCCTTTTAATAAAGATCCAATTCTGACTTTCTATATCTAAGGGCAATATACTTTTTATTTTTTATATATTTTAAATAAATATTTCTTAGGCCTGCGGGTCGGCCCGGTCCAGCCTCAGTCAAACCTCGCGGGACACGGGCTTACTCGGGCCGGGCTTAAAAGCTTCATTTTTAAACGAATTCCAAAAATTCTAGCCTAACCTTCCTAAATCACAGGTTGGGCTAAACTGTCCTAACGGACCAAGCCCATATTAACAGCTCTAATTATTCATGTGAAGCTGCCGAATTACTATTGTTTTGTCTCCTTTTGGTCACGTCGATGCTAGTGGTGGTACTTACAAGGTGGAGAAGGGGGTACCAGCTAAGCAGTCTATAGACGATAGAGTTGTGATTAAAATTTAACTTTCGCACACAGAATTAAGCTTTGTATGGCCATTATATTTATGCGGTTGTAAAAGCTTCTCATTAAGGGTAAAATATAAAAGTTGAGTTATTTCCAATTACATATGTGTCATTCTATTTGAAATGGAATAATAAGGAAAATGTGTCATCTAAATTAAAACGGAGGGGATATTAAATTTGAATTCCAGTCATGTTCTTTTTTTCCTCTGTCGTTTTACAAGCTTTCATATGTTCAGCATATTCATTAATTTATGATGGATAGAACTTAGAAGTACTAGCATTAATAACTACGCAAATAATAAACATGTATGACAATAAGTGAATGTGTACTATATACTGACCATTATAGGGAAAAATTGAAAGAATAAATCCCATCGTGAATTCATGGTTTACTTACATTAAACAAGAATAATATACATTTGTATAGTCGTAACAGAAGTATGGCACAGAGCAGCAATTATGCTCAAGTCCTTAGTGTTACATTATAGCAAAAGAATATTCACGTTATGCGAGTCTTGAGCTTGGTAAGAACAACAGCAAGAATTCCTTAACTTACTCATGGAATAGCAATCAACGCAGATGTTGACCGATGTCCCTTCCATCGGACTAGCTTAGCACTTGGACAGTTCAAAGCTGCAACACTCACTCGCCCAACAAAATATTCTGATGAAGCTTAACTTGCAGTACCTTTTCTGTTCATCACATCATGATAATACAGAAGCACGCACATTGGTTGACCAAGAATGCAGAAAAAGCACCAGAATGTCATGTTGCCCACCTGAAACAGTTCCCATATTATAAATATCATATTTTTAGTTGGCTTCTGCATAAATTTACTAGTAAAAAGAGAATAATCTTAAGCTCAAGAGAATAACAGTGCATGAAGACATACATTCGAGTTTTTGAACTTGTTTTGCAAGAAGTTCGTGAGTATGACCAACGGAATCTGATCAGAGGAAACACCACTACATGTCAATACTCAATACAGATTAGTGAAAAACAAGTTCTCCGATCAAGTATTTACTATTTTTATGATTAGAGCTCCCTTCTTATACCAATATATATATATACAAACACGCGCACATGTTAAACACCATTACCTGAAACATGATACCAAAGAAAGCCCAAAACTTGAATAGTCGACAAGGAACAGCAATACACAGCTGAAGATAACAACATCACATGTCATTCAAATCCAGTCATTTTGAGTTGTCATAAGCTGTATCATTTGCTTCTGGTCTAAAAACAAAAGATGGACGTACCTCATGGAAAACAGCAGATACAAAGAAAGAAATCAACATCGCACCCCCCTGCACCAAGAATTCATTGGCAATGTTAACACAATATATCATGACATAAGGAATAGTATACAAATTGTAAGAACCAAGCTTCTGTCAAAGTAGAAAGTAGAAAAAGCAAACTGATGCTTTAAACCAGGTATGCACTTACCAAATAACTATCTGACAAATGAAAATAGTGACATGAAAAATATGAAGGTCTAATGTCGAATGTAATTCGACGGGTTTTTTACCTTTTATAAACTCGAAACTTGGTAATTCAAAAATCATCTGGTATGAAAGGTTAAAGTGCTATGATTATTATGTTTTGTGAAAAGAGAGGTGTAAGTACAAGATCAAATAAGTGCATAGTAGATTGCTGCACAGCAAGATAATGTCGAATAACGTGACACCTTTCACATCGGCGTGTGCATGTGTGTGTGTGTGTATAAAGAAACTAATAGCACGCAAAAAACCACAAATTAAGCATACAGAAGATAATTCAAAAACAAATTAGAATCTAGAACAAGAGAAGTCTGAGAGTACCTTAGGTATGCCATTCCTTAAGCATGGGAAATAAATGTGACGAACCATCCACTTATGTACAGGCTGCAATTGTCACCAATACTCGGGTTACTATTGTCAAAAGAATGTTTGACAGTCATGAAAGACTAAAGCAAATCAAAACAAGTGCGTATAAAGACAATTTATCCCTCATTGCCAGTTTCCCCTGGTTTAGAATTGCATCTACCCAAAAAGGAGAACCGTGCAGCATCTAGACATAATAAAATTGTGTCCAGAAAATACAAGGGTAGGATAATTCATTGACCTGGAGATTTGAACAATCTTTCGGCCCCATTTGATCTTGTGCTTTTTAAAGTTTTTGGTTTACCTTTCAGCATTAAATATAATCTTAAAGTTCACTTTTGATACTGTTTACTTTTGTTTAGAGAATCGTAGAAAATATCTAGACTTGAATCAGCTATTCAATTGACAAAACCCAGACCGTTTTCCTTAATACACTTCAATAAAAAGGCAGCCCGGCGAAAAGGCATCCGGTGTACGCGCAGGGTCCAGGGAAGGGCCGCACCCCAAGGGTGTGATTTAGACAGCCTACCCTAATACATCATATAGGTCACGGAGACAACTTCACTGTTGCTCTTCCTTTTTCAGTAACAGATGGCAATACCGCTTATTTAACTTTCTCTAATGCTGAAAAACGATTGTGGTTAGTAACATGATATTGCCGTTCATATTACCAAACAGAACACAAGCATATATATATATATGAAACACTTTGATGGGTTTCTGTTTGGCCAAGGCTTATAAGGAATCACATTTTATCAGGAAAAAGGATCGATTTGCAAGCATCAGATCCACTGAAAAAACTACTCTCAACCAAGCAAAAGACCATTCTCTCCCTCGCCTGGGGGGGGGGGGGGTGTTCTCTTGTCTTGAGAGATTTTGCCGGATACTTTCATCCTTCAGAGACTCATTGAATATCAGACCTTTCAAGTCTTCTCAAGAGCTAGCCAGACAACCGGAAACAGGGAAGTCTTCTCTTATAATAGGTTCACATATGTCCAAAATCATGTTAGACACCATAATATCCGCTTTTGCTAATACAAAATTTACCCCAATGCAAAACTGAACAGTCCAAACATGACCAAGATCAGATTTGTAACGCCATTTATCACAAGACTGAAACATCAATAGTCTTCTGAAAGATCCACTTCCAGGTAACTAGGACAAACATATCTTTTTTGCAAGCATACGAAATCAAGCTATGAGATCAAAAGAAGGTAGAATAACATACCATATTCCAGAGTCTCCAATACTGATAACAGCAGCCGCAATGGTGCAACCACAAAAAAGGAAATGAATGAGAAACCCTAGAAACCTCTGTATCATTGGGTTGCAGAAACAAAAAGAGCAAGGCAGTGTGATATTTTAATTTACCTCATCAATAGTTTTTGCATTCCACCAATCTTTGTAGAACTCACGATCCCCAAATCGCAGAAGTTCCGCAAGTATATTTAGCCTACAAAGAAATGTATTGTCTCAATAAAACTCAATTCTGTTGTAGTGCTAGAACATATAATCCCTATAATTATTTTAGTACTTATTCAGATATAACAAAATAAGTTCTGGCGTTTTATCCTGAGATGTGAAGCTTCTCATTATCTAACACGAGATCTATTACTAGGAGTACAGAAAACAGATAAACTCTAATCCCAGTGAAGTCCTTATGGACTTTCACAGATTCGTTCTTGATAAACAATGGACTTTACAGATTCATCGTGGTGATATCATGAACTGGGTTGGACGGACAGCTTTCTTTTACTTCATTATACAGCATGAAATAAAAACAACAATATATCCAGTATAATCTCACGGGTGGGGTCTGGGGAGGATAGTGTGTACGCAGACCTTACCTACCTGGAGAGGTAGAGAGGTTGTTTCCGATAGACCTTCGCCTCAAGAAAGGATGAAAAGGGAAGAAGAAGGGGGGGGGGGGAAGAAGAGGGAGACAAAAAACGATAAGGAAAAAGAGGAGAAAAAAAGTAGCATCAGATAGTAACAATCAGGGAACAACAATTTCCAGTAAAAGGGAGAAAGAGTAGCATCAAATAGTAACAATCAGGGAGCAACAATTTCCAGTAGCAATTTCAAACATGAAATAATAACATTGAATCTCAAAAAAGCAATTAAATCACTAACATAAAAGTACACCAGTCTAATGCAAACATCAGGCGCAGACTTTGGCCTTTGACGAAGAAAACATAATTCCAAAGCCCAATTGCCTTACGAGTTCTAGTATGAATCAATAGTCTTAATACTTAGCATTCGATTTCAGAATTTAAATGCACATTTTTCTTTCATAGGAATTGTATCTCGTCTTGCAGTACACCCATTCAAGTTTCAGCTACGGCATTTAACAGGCAGCTACCTTCGTGTTGGTCTTTGGATAGATATGAAGGAGGAAAAAAGACATTACTGGATTAAAACCATTCAGGCTCATTAAAACACCTCCCATCCCATTTTGCACATTCGATCCTTCAATATCCCCCCCCCTACTCATCACTCACAACATTTAGACAATCCAGTTCAAGTATAATGTGATTTGCAATTTTTTTTTTGAGATGGATAATGTGATTTGCCCTTTAAATGGTTAAAAGGTTATACGGAACAGCTTAATTAAGCATATTTGAAATGAAATACAGGAAAGCGTGTCGACAAATACACAGGAAGAATGTTCCTAACACTTGTTTTACTGTACAGTATAAATACCTTGCAAATAAGATTGGAACGTCAAAAAATATGGCAAGAAAGACAATAATCTACAAAAAAATTCAAAAGCAAACTACATTTATAATCAAATTTAGAGGACATACCAAAGATGAAAGAGGCAATAGAACATGCACAGCCAGACATATAAATTTGGAAGTGAAAGCCTCAATACCCTCTCGATGGCATATAAAAGGTCTCCTTTCAATGGATGTTGTGAATTTTGCACAATTGGGTTAATATACTGCATTAAGATGCAAAGTTTAATATAGTTTACTTTGCCCGGAGAGAAGGACATTGAACTGTCAAGCTAATGAGAAGTTACCTGTTCAATGATGAATCCCATAAATCCTGTAAAAATTACCAGCTTGATGAGTTGGCGGGCCAGCCACCCCTTCCGAATGCATGCAGTGCGAGGATAGCTAAGCTTCAGGTAACAATAAACATATCCAAAAACTAATGAGTTGATGAAACAAACAGTACAACTAGGTGGGGTCTGTGGTGGGTAGTGTGTACGCAGACCTTACCCCTACCCCATCGGGGTAGGGAGGCTGTTTCCGATAGACCCTCGGCTCAGGAAGCTAGAAATAAAACAAGAAAACAAGAAAAGAAGAAAAGACAATTCATCAGTAACGTCAACATAACCAGTAACGTCAACATAACCAAAAAGTTAATAAAAAGTTCAAAATTTCATCAGATTAATAATGATAATGATTTCCTATTACTGTGAAAGCCTTTAACTGTAGCCCCATTGCATTTCCGCAGACCACATTCATCTATTTTAAAGTACGAAATACAAGTACTTGTGGACATAAGCAGGTTGGTATACTAAGTACATCTCCATAAGAACATATGCACGTGGCGGAAAAAATATTTCCACGGACCATAGCAGTATTTGATGCTCCAATTTGATCTTTTTAGCATAATTTAAACACATCCAATTGCTTCATCATTTAACATGCATATGAATACTTCAGGACCATGACATGCTTCAGCACAAAACTTGAAGAGAAAAAAAGGGTCTTAAGCATAGTCTCCCTAATAGCACATAAACGTTTCTGGAATCAAAAAACACATACTTGGCAATAAAATCACGTGGAAGTTACTAGCATCAAAAGACCTATAATCTCGATAAATCCATGCAGACTCAGCAGAAAACAGAACACAAAGGAATTTTTCAAACATCGAACTAAACTGCTTGACAGAGTTATCTAAATGAAATATTAGTGAATCTATAGAAACACAAGACGCTGATCTGCAATGCACTTGTAGTAAACACTCTGGCAGGGGATGAAATCAGTGACAACAACTTCAGAAGGGTTAACTGATCCTACCTGATAGCACAAAGTTGGAGCAACCATGAAGTAAGCCAAACTCTTGAAACTAACATCGTAAGAGTAGTTGATATCTAAATTTTCACCCTGAAATCGTTTACAAAGTTAATATGACAGACTTCATATTCGCGACATCCCTCAAATGAGCAGAATACCAGCAAGAGTACCATCGTTTAAGTAGAAAAGTTGGTTTGTCTTGACCATTTTCACGGGGAATGTATCAGATTTTTTGGATCCACGACAGAATAAACTAGTCATACCTTATCCCCAGATTCCACAAGCTGTCTCATATCATAACTTGTATGTGCATAAGAAACCAGTTTCATCCACACAACGCAAGCAAACAGCATCAATGTGACACCCGCTAGGAAAGCAGAATCAAACCTGTGAAATTCAAAAAACTTTTGACTCACTAGTTTTTCAATAAAATAGAGTATGGAAACATAGTTGAAGATACTCTCCTCACAATCTAAATTTCAACTTTCAACAGACCGCTATCTGACCTAGAATAATCAAAGGCAAAAAGCGTAGAAAAGCACCACGTGTCTGTCAGACTTTAGGCAACCACTAGCTATAGTGTAGAAAAGCGCAATGAAGGAAAAAATAAAAATATGTATATGTACCACAGAAATGATAATTCTATATAAACAATCTTTACACGGACAGAAGAATTAAAAAGCTGCAATTTGCTGATATATATGAAGTAAAAACAATGTCATTTTAAGTTCAAAAATCATTTTAAATCTCTTAATTAGCAATGACTCAACAAGTTTCTAATTCATCAATGATAAATTTTCTTTTATTAACTTTCTAATTTTCCAACCTAATTCATCTATTAAGTTTCCTTAAAAATCCACACATGCAATCACTTAATGTTTAAAGACGACCTCTTAACCGGAAGTCCAACTTAGAAATCAAAATAAATTCATATGCAACAACTTCTAAAACCCAGATAATACCGTATTTTTTAACATTCACCAAATTCTACCATAATAATGTCTCAATTATACAATATACACACACAGCCCGCCAGTGACGGCTGGCTGAGCACCTTCTTAAGAGGATATGCTTATCAAAGTTTCATGACCACAGAATGAGGACAAACCTGAGTATGACCATAACTGGATACAAAATGGCAGCTGTTGTGATAATTATGTGAAAAGTGACAACTACCTGCGAGATCAGTTAGAAAATTCACTTGCTAAACTTAAAGTCAAAAAACAAGAAAAGGTAACATGACTTCAAAGATTGACAACATCAGGAAGGAAAGTCAGAAGAGCCAGAATTATTCCGTTGAAACCTTCTTGAAGACTGTGACTCATCCATGTCTGAGCAGACCTTTTCCTTGATATGGAAGGATTACCATAAGATGAAGGGAAGAAAAGAAGAGGTTACTCTGACTTACACGTTCAGTCATATACTTCTTCTGTGCCAGCTTCTCGACAAGAAAAGCAGCAAGAGGGAAAATGAGGAGACTAACACTGCAAGCACATCAACAACTTTAATATATTATCTTCGGCATTGTCAGCATAAAAACTAGATTAAAAAGTGCTTAAGGACAGTACCAGCACAGCAGAAGTGGCCAATCTCTTAATGATGTTGAACTAAGCCAGAAGCCAGACCCAATTAACAAGCCATACTGCAATAGTAGTCATGAGTGTGTCATGTGCAAATGAAAACTAAGAACTCTCTGAAATATAGTCATATCTACATTGCTACAAAAACGTTACAGGGATTAGAAACTGCAATGGGGCAGGTTGGGTGGTTTAGACGGGATGAGGCTTCAACTATCACGTCTCGGCCCCACTGTACTTTTCCCTATAATAATGTGCCACCTCACCTCCCCCCCCCCTCCCCCCCACACACACTTTCCTTATTTTTCAAGTTTTATAAAATTCCTAAGATTTGTGATTCTAATTGCAATTGGCAAGTTCTCATTCCATGAGATTCTTCCAAAACGCATTTCACCCACTTCCCTTTTCCAGATTTTCATAGTATCTATTTGGATTTTAAAACCTCACTCTTCCAGCAACAGCATAGCACTTCCAAAAGAAGGTGAAGCTGCATTTTCATCCAATTTCATTTTTCCCGGTAGATTTAAGGGTGGAAACTCTCCCAAGACTTATATGAACACAGCATATTGAAATCATGGTGTGTGGATTCCTCACAAACCTTTAAATCAAATACATATTCATCAACCTGCAATGACAACTCATAATGTAGGTGCTTCAGAGAACATACCCTATGATTTCCTTCTATTTTTTTTTAATAATATAAACATTACAATTGTAAGCTATTCACAGTGTTCGGGCAGCTCCATTACCACCCCTAAGAGGGATTCTTTGATGCCGACAAAGAAGCATCATACATCGCAAAGGTTTCCACTGTCTATCCAAATGGAAGAGAGGACTGACATTAGGATAAGAAATGTACCTTCATCAAATTTTCGATAATCAGCCTGCTGTTTACAGCAATAAGCACCACTACACAGAGATTTAGCAGCCCTGCGTGACTCTACAACAGCACAAACTAAATTAGAAAAAGAGCTCTACAACCACTTAATTATGGGGAATTCAGACTAACGATGTTAGAAATTAGTCATAAGACACCTGAAATGCAACTCCAAATAACACCAATTTGAGATTTCTACCTTTTAACAGTCTTCCATCAGTTGAATTCAACCAAAAATTACATCAGCCTATCATTATATACACTGACCATTCGTGCAATTTAACCTGCTATATTATGTTGTTAACCATTTATTAGGTTAACAATTGTAGCTGTTATTAAATAAAATTAACTGTTATTTCCTTTTAAGAGACAGTAAAAGGATCTTTACACAACTTAAAACTCTTATAAGAAAACAAAGTCAAAAGCATTAAGAAGAAGAGCATACTTGTTTGAAAATGGCGGCGGAACTGAGAGGACTTTCCTTGATTCGCCGGTGTGCCGGCGCCGACGCTCTATAAACATACTTCAACGGCGTCGTTTCAGTTTCTTTCCTGTGCTCCTCATTCTCAACTTTATCGTTCTGCTCCTCCTGAATTTCATTTCCATCACTAAACTTGCCATCTCCGACGTCACTAGTTACGTCAACCGAGCTACTAGAAGCTTCCATTGCGGAGCTCGAATCCGATTCAATCACATCCTCTACAGCTTTAGCACCACTGCCACGTCGCCTTCGAAGGTTGCTGTTATCGTCGCTTAATGACGTAAGACTTTCCGGCGACTCCGTGATTGTCATCGATCTCGCTTTATTACTTCTAGAAATCACCAGAAAACTGATGGAAATCTCGACGGAAATAACGAATTTTAGGGAAAAATACTGTACAAGAGAATCGAATTTGACTTAAAAATTGAAAAGTATACTGTAGAAAGAAGATGAATAATAGTCAATGGAAGTTATCGTGTGCTAAAAAAAGGCGGTTTTTTAACTTTGGATGTAAATGAACTGTTTTTCGTTATATATATTGTTAAGGAATATACGTAGGGAGAGGTGTGCGGAGCCATAAAGGTTAGTTTCGAGAAGAACGTGACGACAATCTGTTGTAATGTATTCAGTGTTCAAGCAGCCGGATGGAAGTTTCTTATGGGAATTCCAGAACAAATACCCGCGTTTACCTGTGTTTGGTTGGCCACACCACAAAATTTTAGACCATGTAAATTAATGAAGATTTTTGTTGGCCATATTTAGATATGGAC
Source organism: Nicotiana noctiflora (assembly GCA_032618575.1). NCBI lineage: Eukaryota > Viridiplantae > Streptophyta > Magnoliopsida > Solanales > Solanaceae > Nicotiana > Nicotiana noctiflora. Next base: position 43,227 of record JASVEL010004728.1, on the reverse strand, counting down.
ATTTAAGACTACTTTTGTTTAAAAATATTTTTGAAAAGTAGCAGTTTGCCGTATGACCAATTTATTTTAAAAATATATTTTTTTAAATTAATATTGGATTTGTGTATGGACTATTTTTCTAAAAAGTACATCTGAGTTTCAAGTTACGAAAAAAGATATTTACAATTAATATTATTAAAATATTAATTATAAAATAGTTAATTAATCTTAAAATTTTATTTAAATAAAATATGAAATATGAAGTAAAAATATAGTTATACCAAAGCAATGATATTGAATATCTATAGTTAATCATAGTTTACGATATGATAAAATGTCAGATTTATCCTTCTACTTTCGCGATATTCCTTCGTTGTACTTCCGTCCAAATATGCCCTACCGTTAATAAAATATACAAAATTGCTACTAACCCGAACAAAATCGCCCCTAATCCATCGTTCCTCTTTTCCAATTCATGTTCTTCCTTTTTCTTTTTCCCCTCTTTTATTTTGGAGCTGGAAAATTATGGCTGATGATAAGATAACCATGGTTTTTGGTTTCTTATCTTATGTACAAAAAAGTTCAGTGGGAATATTTGTTTTTTTCTTTTGTGATTCTTGATTGCAGGTTCTTGGCAATAATGTTAACTTCTAATTGAGAAAATCATTAAAAATGCCGACCACCGGAAAATCCCTTTGAACAGTGACAAAACTCGAATAACCCATCCCCATTTATGTTATTTTCTCATTCTTTTTCTTTTATGTTTTAACGTGTCTAAGAGTGGCAAACGGGCGAGTCGGATCGGATATGGTTCGGATCGAAAACGAATAATAAAAAATGGATCAATTATCTGACCCGACCCATATTTAATACGGATAAAAACAAATTAACGGACGGATAATCACTTTTTGTATATGATTACTTTTGGGAGAAATCTTAGTCTCCCTAACTTGAGTAATCTTCAATTTGAGGCTTTACAAATGTAAAAATTAGACTCATTGGTTATCTATTTTCTAGATGAATAATATCGTTCTTATCCATATTTTATCCGTTTTTAAAAAGTTAATTATTCAACCCATTTTTTTAGTGGATAATATGAGTGCTTAATTATTTTCTTTGAACTATTTTGACATCCCTAAACGTGTTCGGTTGAGTGGCTCAATTGTGTATTAGATGTTGATGAACTCAGAATCAGAGAACCTTTAGTTGATTTCTCTAATTTATTTTGTCTCGATTTTTTGTACATTTCAATAGTAACCCAACTCATAAAAACCTAAATACTCCATAGTACATTGATTCTAATGCTTTGTTATTGATGTTGTAATCTCCAGTTGGAAATTTTGGCCCTAACTTTCCGTCTCATCTATATTTTATATTAAAAGACGAAAGCCCTTAACGAAATGTCGTTCGCCTTTTTTATCCCTTAAAAGTAGATTTCTCAGTGGACAAAATTGTAATTAATTTATTTTCCTAATATTTGTTATTTTAAAATCAACAAAACTTTTGGTTATAAAATTCTTCCTTTTCTGAACTATGTAAAAACTTCTAAGATTTAGGAATTTAGAACCGAGTAAGAGTTTACTTATATAATTTTTTTTCCTTATTTACTTCATAATTAATTTATTTATGTTAGGTTAAATTCGTTAGGTGTCTATAGTTATTATTTATTTGTTTTACACTATTTTAGGTTTAGTTTATATAAAGGTTGTGGATTGCCATTTAAATAAATAATTTTTTTCCTTATTTACTTCATAATTGATTTGTTTTCGTTAGGTTGATTTCGTTATGTGTCTATAATTATTTTTAATTTGTTTTACACTATAGTTTTAGTTTATATGAAGGTTGTAGATTTCCATTTAATATATACCATTAAATCTAAAGAATTTACGTATAAAAATATAAATGTACAACCTAATATCAAACTCTGGAAAAACTTTCAAAGATATATATATATATATATATATATATATATATATATATATATATATATATATATATATATATATATATATATATATATATATATATATATATATATATATATATATATATATATATATATATATATATATATATATATATATATATATATATATATATATATAAGCACGAAGTCCCTTAGCGAAATATGGTTCGTATTTTTTACCCTCTAAAAATAGATTTCAATAATTCTGCATTTCACCATTTTATCAATGTAATAATTATTTTTAAATTTAAATGAATGTTGCATAATTTATCTCCTGGTCAATTGCTAAATACACATAATTCATTCTTGTTCTAAATTTTATACGCTTTTTATTGAGAGGCATAAAAAATGCGTGCAACGCATAAATAGAAGACTCTTAGTGAAATGTTATTCTCCTTTTTTACCTTTTAAAATAGAGTTCACATTGGACAATATAATAATTTTAATATTTTTCTAATATGTAGGAATTTCATTGAATTAATTTGTATCAGGGTGGTAGGATAGGGGCTTTTAGTTTTTTCGTTCTACTTGCCCGGGGTGGGTGAGGCGTGGTAGGGCCGCCTATAGATGATTAGTTATGTTCTGTTGTGGTAGTCATTTCTGGTTGTTACTGTTATGATATCATTGCATGCCTGCTTATTTATTGATATTTATGTCTCTTATGTTTAGATAATTTTTATGCGTTGTATGCTGGAGTGACTAATGCGATTTTTGTTTTTGTTTTGTTTGCTTTTCCTTTCCCTGCGCTGAGGGTCGATTGGAAACAACCTCTCTGCCCTCTCGGGTAGAGGTAAGGCATGTCTACATATTACCCTCCCCAGACCCCACCTTGTGGGAATATACTGGGTTGTTGTTGTTGTTGTTGTAATTTCCTAATTAATGGGATATTGGGATCAACTATAATTCTGAAAATTTATTTTTTCCATATTTAGGATTCTACAACCAATTACAATTTTTTTTCATGGAGATTTCCTTATTTAAAGCCCATTAATAATAAAGTTGTTGTAAACTATAATATTTTTTTAATCAAAACATGGAAATTAAGAAGTTGTATTTGTACTACTTTTTTCGTCCAATTAGCATTACTAAAAATAGGCACACATAAGCTATATATAACACAAAAGTAAAATACTCCTTATATTAGTCAAAACCAAGAGGACCATCGAATAATTAAAAAAATTAAGGAACAATAATTGTAAAAATATTTTGTTAATTGAATTTTCTTTGAAATGTTAAATGATATTACAAATTTATTTTTGGACAAGTTTGTCTAAGTATTATGTTTCTACATGTTATATGTAAAAAGTAGGATTCAATTTTAAAATTAAGTTTTTAATGTTTGATTTAGCTTTTTACAAATTTTTGAGACTATTTTCCTTGTAATATCTTTTGTAATATGACATATTTAGGGTATTTGGATTCTTAGTTAAAATCAATAGTTTAAATTTTTATCATACATTAATAATTTTTTAATATTAATAAATAAATTAAAAAGAATAATCGAATAGAAAGAAGATTGATTTATTTCATTTCTAACTATCAATATTCAATCTAGGTAAATAAATATGCAACATGATCCATGGAATAGTTTATAATTTGTACATAAGATAAAAGAGTTGTAATCCTATTTTTATCATTTTGGAAGTGCAAGTACTTTTATTTTGTACTCATGTAAAGAAATTTGTGTTATTAAAAATAATCTTTAATATTAATTCCCTTAAAGGGCAATTTGAACATTACGTAAATGTTATTAGATTTTATCATATGAATTTTGTTCGTTTTAAAAAAATAAAAATACGAGAGGTGTGTGTAGTTCTCAGACTACAATAGAAGTTTGTGTTATAAGGAGAATCTCAGAGGAAAGTTTTTGAAATTATCCCTAATTGTGATTATAGCTAAATATTAAAACTTGGGATGAGTTAATAACAAGATTTTAATTGATGAAAAAAATATTTTCTTTAATATTTAAAATAAATAATTAAATTAGCTAAATAGCAAAAAAAATGCAATTTTGGAAGCAAAATTATTTTTCAAATTAAAAAATCTAATAGGATATGAAGAATGAGAAATACCGTAAAATCAGGTATTGTATATTAAGAGTCAAATCAATAAAAATGCTAACGTAAAACAATAAAAATAAAACAGAGACAAATTATATTCTATGTGATTTGTCGTTAGTTATTTTTCTTTTTTTCTTTTGTAAGTATTCCCACAGATTGAACTCTCTATATTTCTTTTCAACTTATTTAGTTGTTTGTTGTAAAATATTAATTTAATATAAATTATTTTTAGACTTTAGTCACATGTACCTTTTTTATAAGAGCCATAAGGCAAATCATAAGAGCCATAAGGCAAATCTATCATGCCCACATCTCAAATGGACCAAGAGATTATATTTTTAAAATTATTTTATTTGCAAAAAGTATTTTTATATTACTTTTTTCGATATTAGATACAAAACTAATATCAATTTTTATAAGATATTACACATAATTCTAAGGACTTCTAATGACGCATAATTCTTCTTTAATTGAACTAACTAAAGTGAGATTAACATTCTATCAATTTTATGAACTTATTTTGTGTTTCAAACACTTTGCTTAATGTTTTTTTTTTAAATTTTAGAACGATATATTATTGATATAAGAAATACACGCTTTATAACACGCGCAAAGCGCGTACCCTAAGACTAGTACCTTAAAAATTCTATTATGGGTTCTAAGAGTAGGAAAGAAGAGTGGTAGCCATTAATGAAGAGAAAAGAGAAGGAAGAGAGTACGCGGGAAGGAAGAGGTCAAAGAAATGATAATGGGTAAAAAATCAAGCATGGGTAAAAAAAAGTGAGCATGAGTCTCCCGTCTCTACAATTGGGATTGGTATTTTTCCGGTACATTAATCGAGGGCCACGTAGGAGATCTGTAAAGGTTAGGGACGATTTTGTATACTTTACTGATAGTAATCATATATTTGGATCGAAAGTAGAACAAAGGATTAGGGGGACAGTTAGCCACTAGTTAGAATTGTCTTGCTCTTTAGCCATCGTTTAAAATGGATTTACTCAATAGTGAGTGCTTAATAAATTTATCCGTCTGGACGAAAATACCCATATACTAGACATGGGTGTGGTGTAAATAATAAGAACACGGAATGCTTAATTTCATGAATGTTATGTAAATATATAGGAAAAAGTGTCATGTCATGTCCTTAACTTCATATGTCCAGTGTAAAATGTTAAGGACATGACGTCCTTAACTTCATGCGTGTAGTGCAAATATTAAGGACATAATATTCTTAAATTGTATTTGCACCTTCTGTTGTTAAACATTAGAAACTCATGTCCTTAACTTCATATGAGTAGTGTAAATATTAAGGATATAGTGTCTGTAACTTCATGTGTGCAGTGTAAATTTTAAGGACATAGTGTCCTTAACTTTATGAGTGTTTTGTGAATATTAATGATATTGTGTCTTTAACTTCTTGAATGTTGTGTAAATATTAAGGACATGACGTCCTTAACTCCATGTGTGCAATGTAAATGTTGAGGACATTATTTTTACAACACTCATGAAAAAATAGGTAAAAATACTAATAAAAACTATATAGCATATCAAAAAGTGGCTATCTCACGCTATTTCCATAAGAGATTAACAATATTTAATATGAACAATTTATCAAAGTAGAGAGACAAATCTAACATTTTCTCCTTTTGAATATCTCAAATATATCATTTAGTACCAAATCACTAAATATAAAAAAAATAAGAAGATTTATAGTGAAGAGATTATCCTAAAGAAGAATAAAGAAGCAGAATAAAAGTATGGCAAAAACAAATTAATTAATTAAGAGTGGTAAAAATATAAAAAGATAAGAAAAATATCAAATTAATGAGAGATAAGTTGAGAAATATAAATTTATGGTAAGGATATTTATATTTAAAAGATAATCTTCTGTTTTTGCTTCTTAGAAGAAGCTAGAATTTGAAGCTTCTACCGAAAAGCAAAAAAAATTGCTTCTATTACTGCTCAAAAGCATTTTTCCATCTTGTCACGACCCTAAACCCAGACCCGATCGTGATGGCGTCTCTCGTGAAGACAAGGCCAGCCACACATTTTTAATTCGAAGATAAACAGCTAAACAACAATAAAATAGGCTAAAACATAATTTAATGATGCTAAACAACCGATAATATCATAACAATGCGAAAGTACAACCCAAACACAGCCCGATATCGGGGTGTCACTAGTCATGAGCATCTATTAGAATATAAATATCACTATAAAGTCTGACATACACAAAACTGGACCGATGAACGAAAAGGGAGAAAAGCAATGATGTGAAAGCTGACAGCTACCTCGCTAAACTCCGATAACCCGACCTCCAATCAGCCAAAACCCCGTTACCAGGTGTATAAATACTTGTATCTGCATACAAGGTGCAGGGAGTAAAGTGAATACTCCAACTTAGTGAGTAACAAAGGTAAATAATAACTGAGCAATGAGAAATTACGTAAAGTAAATTATCATGTTGTACATAAGCAATATAAAACCCCTTGAGAAAACTACAGTGAAGCAGTGAAATCATTAGAAACATCTTAGCTCGGTGTAAACCACTTTTGAAAATGACTTTTTCAACAGTTATGCAAATGAATGCAAAATAATTAGTGCAGATAAGCACAGAAGTCTACCCCTCGGGCTCAACACTCAACCACAGGTAATGCTAGGCAATCAGAAACATAACACATAAAGTAACACAATCAACAGGTAATGGCAGACAATTAAAATAAAGTAAATACCTAAGACAGTACCAGCCCCTTGGGTTCACTCTCACAACACTCTCATCCCCTCGGGCTACTCTGTGATCACAATAGGTACCCGCGCTTACTAGGGATGCGCAAACTCCGGGAGGGACCCCTTACGGTCCAAGCGCAATATCAGGCCATCTCATGGCATCATAACAGGTCCTCGACCTCATATCAATATCAAGCCCACTCATAGCGTACAGTCTCAGGCCCTCGGCCTCATAATCAATATCAGCGTATCACTACTACTGCGTGCATCCTGACCCAAAAGATATCCTCACAATACAGGGCATCGGCCTTACTCAGTCAAAAATCACATAAGCTTATCGGGCAACAGTAAAAATAGTGTTTCTCAGCCAAAAACATCATTCAAATATCATTTGAGTATTAATACTGAGTGAACAAGGCTGAGTTTTGAAAATAGTGGAAAAATAGCACGACCGAGTCCAAGTATAAAGTCAAAATAGTGAGGAAATCTCAATAACATGCCCCAAAGGATTCACATAGTTGACACTCGCCCAAATATGGCATTCGACCCAAACAATGATGATAACAAATAAGTCACAATCAAATACCCGGTAAAATCATTAACTGGGATGGACTAAATCACAATCCACAATGGTGCTCTACCCCACGCTCACTATCCGGCGTGTAAATCACCTCCACATAGTACTACGTTATGCACATCCGGGGTTTCAAACCCTCAGAATATCATTTACAATCATTACTCGTCGAATCTATCCAAATTCAAGAAGAATATGTCATAATATACTAAGGGAACAAAGTTCAAGCGAAAACAATCGAAAAGTACCAAAATTCTCGAAATTGCAACCATAGAACATACTTAGACAGTACCTTGGCTCTGATACCAATTGTTGCAGAAGCCAAATGTATATAGTGTGAATGAGTAACAACTACTATACTAAAAATTATGGCAGCCACTAAATAATAAATAAGACAATAAAGCAACAATAAAAGGAACACCAGAAAATTACGAGGTTCGGTCAATTTTGCCTACTTCCTCGGACACAACCAATATTCTATTCCACTCTAAAATACAAGTGAAATAATACTAAAGAGAGAAGATAAAAATTCCTTAAGAAGATGAGAAGGCAAATGAGCGGTGTGTTTAACTCCTAAACATTAGGTCTCCTTTTATAGAAAAAAATCTCAACCAAAATGGCTAACCCACCAATATGGGACTTGCCAATTTGAACAGCTTATAGGTTCGCGATTCTAGTTCTGTTAAGTTACTGAAAGCTGACTTAAATTTATACATTATTGTATGAATTTCACAAGACAAATAGAAGATCTGAACAAAAACTACCGATTTCAGCCGAACCCGTAATCAAAAGGCTAGCTCCGCCTCGGGATATATAGTAACTTGTATGGACAGACAGGACATGAAATGTCACAGATAACTCATTGAAAAAGAAAACAAACCTGATCTTTGAAGCCTCTTGAAAGCATTTCATCAGCTTCATCCAATACAAACATCTTTATGTAATGAGGGCGGAGCGATTGTCTCCTCAACATGTCAAATACACGGCTAGGTGTCCCAACAACGACATGAACCCTGTTTGAAAGGACGAGTTGGTCTTCGCGAACATTAGTTCCTCCCACACAAGCATGTGCTTTCACACCAAGAGTCTCTGAGTGCTTGCATCACCTTCTCAATTAGTTGTGTAAGCTCGCGCGTGTGAGCCAAAACCAAAGCTTGACATTCTAGCTGTTCATAATTATAGTCAAGTTGGTTAAGAACTCCAGAACAAAAAGTAGCAGTCTTCCCTGTTCCTGACTGAACCTGTTGTATCACATCAAGACCTTTGCAAAAGGGTACAATTCCTCTTTGCTGGATTGCAGAGGGTTTTTCAAAACCTATACATATCGAAATTAGTAACAAAGTAAGGAATTTTAACAAGGGTAATACATATAAAACTGTTGAATTCCCTTGACCAGTGACGAAATCAGAAATTTATACCGGGGATTAAAAAAACCAGACAATCACATCCGGAATTTGAAACTATGATCTAATGCAACTTGATTGCAACTTAACTAGAATTTTTCCTTGTAAAGGGATTCAAATATATATTTAATATCCACGCTATTTATAGCAACAACAAAAAAAAGCAGCATAAAGGGTAAAAATAACATAAAAAGGCACTATGTTCATCTTCCTAGAAAATTATATTTTAATCTTGATAGATAACTTCTAATATTAATTGTTATTATTTGCTGTGATAGATATCTTCTAATATTATCGTTAAAGAGCTCTCGGGAACAATATCTTTACATTCACAATAGCTTACCAATGCGATGATCAATAGCGGGTCTGAGAAGATGATCAACCACAGTAAACGGGGCAGATCCCGCCCTTTAGTATCAGGTTCAACAGAACCCGTTACTTTCAATGTGGAGTATAAATTTATGTGCAAAAAATAACTAAAATTATAATATATGATTAGATATGAACCCATAACTTTAAAACTATAATCGGCTTGAACCCATAAAATTCAAATTTTATATACGTATTTGTCAATATACTAGGTATATTGTTGTTGACGACTTGCGAGAATTCATATAGCCTGCTCCAACTTATTTAGGACCGAACGTGTTCTAAGAAAATTATAGTAACTGAAAAACAACAAAGTAAATATAGAGGCAATTGTTCTTACAATTCAGTGATTTTTGCATCGAACTGGCGAGCATCAAACTGTGACCCTTCTGTAACTGCATTTAGCATGAACGGAAAGCAAAGTTGTAACGAAATTTCTCAACAATATTATTTTTAAACTTGAATGTAATAAAATCTTGAAATGTCACGACCCAAACCCTGGTCGTGATGGCGCCCAACAAAATGCTAGGCAAGCCCGACCATATTATCCCTTAAACCAGCCAATTATTAAATAAATTAAACTTAAAAGAGTAAATGATCATATCAGGTGATAAACGAAATGTAAAACATACAAAATACGGTCCCAACCATATCGTGGTGTCACGAGACCGAGCCTCTACAGAATAGCATCCTAATACAACCAAGTCTAGGCAAATAGGAAATCAACAAGATGATAAAGAAGGAGAAAACAAGCTCTGCGGACGCTGGCAGCTACCTCGAAATCTCCGCAAAAGTAGACAAGGATCAGCAGCTACAATGTCTCAACTGCTCTCGGGCACCTGTGGATCTGCACAGAAAGTGCAGGGGAGTGGGGTGAGTATATTTCAACTCAGTGAGTAGCAATAATAAGTAATAACTGAAAGTAAGAACTCCTGTGCTATCACTTAGCAGTTCTAAGGCAACCCTCATATGTACGTCATCACTATGGTAATACTCTAATCTCCAAACCACATTTATCTCTACAAGATTCTTACGCTGATCCAACCCTCACTCGTACCCCTACGGTGTACGGCCATCTCAACATATAAAGACACATACCTATGTCTATAATGTATAAATATTTAAGTAGATAGTAGGATATAATTAAGTATAATGCTGCGGCGTGCAGCCCGCTCCAATACATATACCGCTGCGGCGCGCAGCCCGCTCCATTTAACGTCGACGGCGCTCACTGGGGGTGTATACAGACTTCGGAGGGGCTCCCTAGGCCCAAGCACTATAACACTGCGGCGTGCGGCCCGATCCACACATGTATTATCGCGGCGTGCGGTCCGATCCAATATATGTACACATGTGCTCACCGAGAATGTGTGCGGACTCGGACTCCGAAGGGGCTCCTACGACCCAAGCGCAATAATACTGCGGCGTGCAGTCCGTCCCACATGTATATTACATGTATATTACATGTATATTACTGCGGCGTGCAGTCCGATCCAATATATATACTGCTGCGGCGTGCAGCCCGATCCAATATAGGTATATATATATATAATACCTCATAATGGGTCCTCGACCCTATCCCAGTCAATATATGCTTGGCCTCTCAGGCCCAATATAATATATCACAGCGGGTCCTAGACCCTATCTCAGTCAATATAGACTTGGCCTTTCAGGCCCACTCAGCTAGAACAGGGGATTCCACCCTAGATAATCTCTCTCAATGTACACATCTAGTACGGGCTCATATTATGCTATACGGCTAGAGCTACGGCTGAGTGTATGTTTCCAACATGATATAAGGGTCACCTAGCTCTATAGGTTCCCTAATGCTTTACAGATCGGCACAAGGCCCCAAACATGGCTATTAGCCCAATTGTACAGTTATAGTCTCAGTAACAGTCATACAACACAGTATTCTATTAGCCGGGAAGGACTAAATCCGAACCCCCAATCACAATGTCACCACGCCCGTCATAGAACGCGTGTCTCATCTCAATATAGCACTGTGAAGTGCTAGTACGGGGTTTCAAACCCTCAGTACATTGTTTACTACTACCACTCACCTCGAACCGGTAGAAGCTTCAATCCGCCTTGCGCTTGCCTCGCAAATCAATCTCCTCGGGTGCCAAATCTGCTCAAAATCATAGAGAATGCATCAATATATGCTAATTTCACGAAATTCATTCGAAATAACCCAAATTATATCAAAACCCACAAGTTGTCAAAACCCGACTTTTGGTGCGCTTCTCGAAAAATTATAAAAGTTACATATTCGGAACCCTCGTCTCAATACGAGTCTAGGCATATCAAATTTACCAAAATCGGACTCCATTTGCCAACTCAAATCAGGTGTTTTTCTTCAATTTAGGCCTAGGGCTCAAACCCACCTTTAATCTTCCATTTACAGAAATTTAACCAAGGATTTCATGCTAAAATGATGCAATTAAGCCACAAAACTTACCTCCGACGAATCCCCGATGAATTACCAGCAATTCCCGTGAGTTTCTCTCTCTAGAACTCAAAAATGGCGTTTTGGGTTAATGAACCCGTAGCCCCTCTGTTCTGTGATTAAATTCTCTGCCGGACCCATTTGCTCTACGCGATCGCGACTCTACTCACGCGATCGCGATGTTCAAACATTTCGCCCTCACGCGATCGCGACTCTCCTCACGCGATCGCGATGTACAACCATCCGGCCTCACGCGATCGCGTCCCTCTTCCTGCGATCGCGTAGCACATTTTTCCCTGGACCCCATTTCTATTCTACGCGATCGCGTAGATGCTCATGCGATCGCGATGACCACCCGGTTAACTCTACGCGATCGCGTCCGTGCCCTTGCGATCGCGTCGCTTCCGTTCTTGACCTTACGCGATCGCGTCCCTATCTCTGCGATCGCGAAGGGTAAAATTCTGCTGCACTTATGACAGCAAACCAGCTCTCTTCTTTGGCCAAGAATGGTCCGTTTGGACCCCCGGATACATCCCGAGACCCCCGGGACCCCAACGAAAATCACCAACATACTCCAAAACATGATACGAACTTGTTCTAATCATAAAAACACCACACTAAACATCAAAATCACCATTTCTACACGAATTCAAGCCTAAGTTTCTTCAAAACTTTCAAAACTAACATTCAATCCAAAACCCGATCAAACGATGTCCGAATGACCTGAAAATTTGCAGACACATCCAAAATCACATAACGAAGCTACAGAAATTGTCGGAATTCCATTCCGGACCCCCGGATCAAAATCTCACCTACCGTTCGGATTTCGCCAAAATTCAACCTTAGCCAATTCAAGCCTATTTCTACACCGGCCTCCAAATTCAATTCCGATCGCTCCCCTAAGTCACAAATCACCTCCCGGAACTAACCGAATCATCAGAATTCGATTCCGAGCTCTCTAACTAAATAGTCAACTCCGGGTTGACTTTTTTTATTCAAGTTTCCTTCAAAAAGGCTATATGCCTCATTTTCATTTCAATTCACTCCTAACTTCCCCGATAGACTCTAACACTGATATAAAAGCATGAATTATGTAATTACAACATAACGGGGTGGTAATTCCCGTGACGACGGGCCGGGTCGTCACATTCTCCCTCTTAAGAAAATGCTCGTCCTCGAGCGGGTCAAGAATCATACCTGAAGTCTCAAACAAGTGAGGATATCTGCTCCGCATCTCCCACTCGATCTCCCAAGTGGCCTCCTCCACGGGTCGACCTCTCCACTGAACCTTAACTGATGCAATCTCCTTCGACCTCAACTTCCTTACTTGGCGACCCAAAATAGCAATAGGCTCCACATTATAGGATAGATCACCATCAAGCTGAATGGTACTGAAGTCTAATACATGGGACGGATCTCCGATGTATTTCCGGAGCATAGACACATGGAATACTGGATGAACGCTGGATAAGCTGGGTGGAAAGGCTAACCCATATGCCACCTCTCCAACTCTCCTAAGTATCTCAAAAGGACCAATGTACCTGGGACTCAACTTCCCTTTCCTCCCGAACCTCATGACATCCTTCATGGGTGAAACCTTCAGCAATACTCTATCACCAGCCATGAAAGACAACTATCGAACCCTACGGTCTGCATAACTCTTCTGGCGAGACTGTGCTGTGCGAAGCCTCTCCTGGATCAACTTTGCCCTATCCAGAGCATCCTGAACTAACTCAGTCCCTATCAATCTATCCTCACCGGGCTCAAACCATCCGACGGGAGATCTACACCGTCTGCCATACAATGCCTCGTACGGGGCCATCTGAATACTCGACTGGTAGCTGTTGTTGTAGGCGAACTCAGCAAGTGGTAAGAACTCATCCCACGAACCACCAAAGTCAATCACATATGCCTGCAACATATCCTCCAGGATCTGAATAGTGCGCTCAGACTGTCCGTCTGTCTGGGGGTGAAATGCGGTGCTCAACTCAACCCGCGTACCCATCTCTCGCTGAAATGCTCTCCAAAACTGAGAAGTGAACTGAGTGCCTCTATCAGATATAATAGACACTGGGACCCCATGCAACCTGACAATCTCCCGAATAAAGATCGATGCCAACCGATCCGATGAGTAAGTAGTACTAACTGGGATGAAATGTGCGGACTTAGTCAGCCGATCAACAATCACCCATACAGAATCAAACTTCCTCGCTGTCCGAGGAAGCCCATTAACAAAATCCATGGTGATCCTCTCCCATTTCCACTCGGGAATAACCATAAGCTGAAGAACACCGCCCGGTCTCTGGTGCTCATATTTGACCTGCTGGCAATTGAGGCACTTAGCTACATGCCTAACAATATCCATCTTCATTCTTCTCCACCAGTAGTGCTGTCTCAAGTCTTGGTACATCTTTGCGGCACCTGGGTGAATAGAGTACCGCGAACTATGTGCCTCCTCAAGTATCAACTCCCGCAAACCATCAACATTGGGCACGCATATACGGCCCTGCATCCTCAGAACACCATCACTGTCGATAGTCACATCTCTAACATCATTATGCTGCACTCTGTCCTTAAGGACAAGTAAATGTGGGTCGTCATACTGTCGCTCCCTGATGCGATCATATAAGGAAGATCGAGAAACAACACAATCCAACACCCGACTCGGCTCCGAAATATCTAATCTCACTAGCCGATTGGCTAGGGCCTGAACATCATAAGCAAATGGCCTCTCCCCAACCGGGATGAAAGCTAAGCTGCCCATGCTAACCGCCTTCCGACTCAAGGCATCGGCCACCACATTGGCCTTCCCGGATGATACAAAATAGTGATATCATAATCCTTAAGCAACTCCAACCACCTCCGCTGTCTCAAATTAAGGTCCTTCTGTCTGAATAAGTGCTGAAGGCTGCGATGATCCGTGAACACCTCACAGGAGACACCATACAGGTAATGCCTCCAAATCTTCGAAGCATGAACTATGGCTGCTAGCTCCAAATCATGAACAGGGTAGTTCTTCTCGTGGGGCTTCAACTGACGAGAAGCATAAGCAATGACCCTACCCTCACGCATCAACACACAACCAATGCCAACTCCTGAGGCATCACAATATACAGTATAAGAATTTGACGTTGTCGGTAGAATCAAGACTGGTGCTGTGGTCAGTGCTGTCTTGAGCTTCCGAAAGCTCTCCTCGCACTCCTCGGACCATAAGAAAGGAACACCCTTCCGAGTCAATCTAGTCAAGGGTGAAGCAATAGAAGAGAACCCCTGAACGAATCGGCGATAATACCCTGCCAATCCCAGAAAGCTACGGATCTCAGTAACTGAGGTCGGTCCGGGCCAACTCTGCACTGCCTCGACCTTCCTCGGATCTACCTGAATACCATCACAGGACACCACGTGCCCTAAGAATGCCACGGACTCAAGCCGGAACTCACATTTGGAGAACTTGGCATACAACTTCTCCTCTCTCAATCTCTGCAACACAATAATCAAGTGCCGAGCATGCTCCTCCTGGCTACGAGAGTAGACTAGTATGTCATCAATGAATACGATCACAAATGAATCAAGATACGGCTTGAATACACTGTTCATCAGATGCATAAATGCTGTTGGGGCATTGGTCAGCCCAAAAGACATCACAAGGAACTCATAGTGACCATATCTAGTCCTGAATGCAGTCTTCATAATGTCGGACTCTCTAATCTTCAGCTGATGGTAGCCTGAACGAAGATCAATCTTCGAGAACACCCTAGCTCCCTGGAGCTGATCAAATAAATCATCAATACGAGGCGGAGGATACTTATTCTTCATTGTTACTTTGTTTAGCTGCCTGTAGTCAATACATATCCTCATGGATCCGTCCTTCTTCTTAACAAACAGGACCGGTGCACCCCACGGCGACACACTCGGCCGAATGAACCCCTTATCTACGAGTTCCTGGAGCTGCTCCTTCAATTCCTTCAACTCAGCTGGTGCCATCCGATATGGAGGAATAGAAATAGGCTGAGTGACTGGCACCAAATCGATACCAAAATCAATATCCCTGTCCGGCGGCATGCCCGGCAGGGTCTGAGGGAAACACATCAGGAAAGTCTCGCACAATGGGAACAAAATCAATACTGGGAGTCCGGGCCTCGACCTCCCGCACAAATGCTAAATAAGAGAGACACCCCTTCCCAACCATTCGTTGGGCCTTGAGGAAAGATATTACCCTGCTAGGTACATACTCAGTCGTGCCTCGCCACTCGATCCTCTGAATGCCCGGCATAGCCAAAGTGATTGTCTTAGCATGACAGTCCGGAATAGCATGACATGGAGATAGCCAGTCCATGCCCAATATAACATCAAAATCAATCATGCTGAGAAGCAACAGGTCTACTCGGGTCTCCAGACCTCCGATAGTGACCAAACAGGACCGGTATACGTGGTCCACAACAATAGTATCCCCTACCGGGGTAGATACATGCACTGGCAGCTCAAGACTCCCTCGGGTCGTGCCCGAATGAGGAGCAAAATATGTAGACACATAAGAATAAGTAGAACCGGGATCAAACAATACTGAGGCATCTCTGTGGCAGACTGAAATAATACCTGTAATGACATCATCAGAAGCAACAGCCTCAGATCGGCCCCTGAAAAGCATAGCATCTAGCCTGTCCGCCTGATCGGCCTCCCCCTCGAGAGCGACCCCTAGCTGTCTGACCCTCACCCCTAGCTGGCGGGGCGGGTGCTGAAGTAGAATGACCAGATGACGAGGGCTGCCCCCTCTGCTGATAAGATCCGGAAACAAGACGGGGACACTCCCTACGGTGGTGCCCAAACTCTCCGCACTCGTAGCAACTCCCCGGTGCCTGGGTACTGAGACTGATAAGGACCTCTGGCGCTGGAGTGACCAGCTGATGAACTAGGCCGAGATGAACCTTGAGCGGATGGGGCCTGTGAAGAACTCTGAGCTGGCATGGCACTGAGAGCTGGCTGGCTCTGGTGCGAACCCTGATAACCCTGTCTAGGTGACCATCTGCGACGATCTGAGCGACCCGACTGCGAAGACCTGAAAGAGCGACCTCGGCTCTGCTGACTCTGGCCTCTGGTCTGAGTGCCACTGGAACTAGCTGCTCCTCGAGGCCTCTTGGCCTCCCTCTCATCCCTCTCCCTGCGACGATCTGTCTCAATGTCGCGAGTAATATCCACAGCATCCTCAAATGTACGACTCAAAACCCTCTCCCGAGTCATCAGAATACGAATGGGATAAATGAGGCCGTCTACGAAGCGCCCAATCCTCTCTCTGTCGGAATAAACTAACCACGGTGCATATCTGGACAACTCTGTAAACCTGATCTCATACTCTGACACTGACATGTCCCCCTGACGGAGACCCTCAAACTGCATACGCATCTCCTCTCTTTGAGATCGAGGCACCCATTTCTCCAAGAACATAGTGGAGAACTCGGGCCATGATAGTGGTGCTGCCCCTGCTGGCCTGAGGTGCTCATATGCCTCCCACCAAGCGAAGGCTGGTCCCTGAAACTGAAAGGTAGTGAAAGATACCCCACTGGACTCCAATATCCCTGCCGTACGAAGCATCCGACGGCGCTTTTCCAGAAAACCTTGGGCGTCCTCGCCCGGAGCACCAGTAAACACGGGAGGAGATAACCTGGTGAACCTCTCGAGATGACGCTGCTCATCGTCAGTCATAGCTGGGACCCTGTCCCCCTGAACCTGATCTGCTGGCTGAGCCGGAACCACAGGCTGAACTGGAGGAGCCTCTGGTGTCTGTATGCCCTGCACTGCTGGCTCTGGAGTGCGTACTGCGGGGGTCTGAGGACCACCCCCGATCCCTGATGCAGTTGCTGCAGTAGTAACTGAAACCGCCTGTGCTAGGCCAGTGCAGACTGCTAGTATCTGAGCCAGGGTCTCCTGTAGACCCGGAATAACAATGGGCACAGCTGGTGCCTGATCTGGTGCTGCTGGCACCTCTGCAACTGGGGGTTGTGGGTCAGCTGGCACTGCCTCAGTTGCCCTAACTCCGCCACGACCACGACCGCGTCCACGGCCTCTAGCATGTGGTAGTGGTGGTCGTCCTCCACGTCCGGATGATCGAGTTCTCGCCATATGCGAGAGAATAGAATGTCAAAGTTCAGTTCAAGTCAAAAGTAATCGCACGACAAGAATTCCAAGAATTGAAACTTTTCCTAAAAAGGTTTGCAGCCTCCCGAGGATAAGTACAGGCGTCCCCGTACCGATCCACGAGACTCTACCAACCGGCTCATGACTCGCGAGACCTGTTAACCTAGGCTCTGATACCAACTTGTCACGACCCAAACCTTGGTCGTGATGGTGCCCAACAAAATGCTAGGCAAGCCCGACCATATTATCCCTTAAACCAGCCAATTATTAAATAAATTAAACTTAAATAGTAAATGATCATATCAGGTGATAAACAAAATGTAAAACATACAAAATACGGTCCCAACCATATCGTGGTGTCACGAGACTGAGCCTCTACAGAATAGCATCCTAATACAACCAAGTCTAGGCAAATAGGAAATCAACAAGATGATAAAGAAGGAGAAAACAAGCTCTGCGGACGCTGGCAACTACCTCGTAATCTCCGCAAAAGTAGATAAGGATCAGCAGCTACAATGTCTCAACTGCTCTCGGGCACCTGTGGATCTGCACAGAAAGTGCAGGGGAGTGGGGTGAGTATATTTCAACTCAATGAGTAACAATAATAAATAATGATTGAAGGTAAGAACTCCTGTGCTATCACTTAGCAGTTCTAAGGCAACCCTCATATGTACGTCATCACTATGGTAATACTCTAATCTCCAAACCACATTTATCTCTACAAGATTCTTACGCTGATCCGACCCTCACTCGTACCCCTACGGTGTACGGCCATCTCAACATATAAAGACACATACCTATGTCTATAATGTATAAATATTTAAGTAGATAGTAGGATATAATTAAGTATAATGCTGCGGCGTGCAGCCCGCTCCAATACATATACCGCTGCGGCGCGCAGCCCGCTCCATTTAACGTCGACGGCGCTCACTGGGGGTGTATACAGACTTCGGAGGGGCTCCCTAGGCCCAAGCACTATAACACTGCGGCGTGCAGCACGATCCACACAAATATTACTGCGGCGTTTGTCCAATCCGTCACACCTCCCGGAATATATGCAAGACTACCTGTCACACCTCCTTTTTACCGCACCCGCGAGGGAGCAAAGGAGTTTTTTCCAATTAAAGGACAATCGAAACGGGATTTATTTATTTAGTTCAGAGTTGCCACTTGGAAAAATAATGGTGTCCCAAGTCACCGGTTTAATCCCGAACCGAGGAAATTTATGACTCGGTAATACAGTCTGCGAAACTAGAAACCTGGATAAGGAATTCTGTTAACCCGGGAGAAGGTGTTAGGCACTCCCGAATTCCGTGGTTCTAGCACGGTCGCTCAACTGCAATTTTTTGCTTTTATCTGAATTCTTTATATATTTTAACTATGTACTTTTAATGTTCCGCTTTTCAATTTTAGAAGAATTGCGACGTCACGAAAACACATTTCGAGTCACACCGCAACCAATACGCCTGTGACTTTAATGTATTTCAGTTTCGTCGAGAGATAGATTTGGGTCACATAAATGCGCACCCGTATTTAGGAAAGTAATTTTATTTAAGTCGTGCCTAAAGAGTCTTATCGTGTTGTTAACTTCGGGAAAGACCATGAAATTTACTAAACGGTCCTTCCAAGTCTAAGATTTTCATAACATTTTATTTGAGGGCCCCGCAATTGTATATTTTGTTTGGCGAGGCTCGTCTCATTATTTTATTTAAGGTCAATCCTAACATGACTATGATTTTCTATGATTTATCTCTAATAATAAAAGAAAGGTCCTAATTACTTTGTTATTTTTTACCTAACTCTTACATTATTGCATAGTTTTTTGATTTACAGCAATTTGGGCCTGTTAAAGACATGTTAGAGCCCATTACCTTATTATAGTCATCTGTTTACACCATAATTTCAGTCATTTGTATGACTGATTCACATTAAAAGGACGTGATTCCATTGAGCAAATCTTCATTTTAGCAAAAAAAATCGTGATTCCTCTAAAACACTAAACGAAACTCCACTTTTGCAAACAGTTTATATAATATGTATACTGTTATTAAACTAAACTAACTATCGTAATTAACTAATATACTAAAGTGATTCTCAAATTACTATTTTAAACATAATCGTTGCTTCCAAGCCTAATGCTACACTTTCGATTAAATCTTTCTTAACAACTAAACCATATTTGAGATATTCTAAATGAGCTAACAAATTTAATATGAAATACATCTGAACAACTTCATCAAATACAACCAAACTTATTTATATACTATCAATTTAAATAATTGTTGAACTATAAACCAGTAATTAACTAGCAGGCTAATACCGTATCTATTTTAAAAGTCCAATTATGACTTGAAATTAGAAATCAGTCTTTAAAATCTACTACATATAATCTGCTTATTTTTTATGTACAAAAGAAAACTAAGAGAAAATAGGAAAGAGAAGATTGCAACAACATAGCTTCAAAACAACTTTCATTTCCATAAGCTTTGGAGATTTACAAGATGTGTACCTGGTATTAAAAAGAAAGGGGAAGATGGAAAATCAACAGGGCGGTGAAAATACAGCAACAACAACAGTAACAACCAGCAGTAGCTTCAACACCTCAATCCCGAAAATCCCAGCAATACGGAGAAAAACAAAAACCAGTAAAAAAAAATAGAAAAGAAAAATATATTCCAGATTTTCTCTTTGTTTTGTATTTCTAGCTTTGAACTCTTTTCAATTCTCAAAAGAAACTCTCAAAAGAAACTCTCAAAAATTGAAATTTTTGCCATGTATACTTCTGTGTCCAGAATGTATATCGAGTGTATACTACAGCAGGGAATTTTTTTTATTTTTACTTCTCTTCCTATTTTTCCTCTCTTTTTTCCACCTCTTTTTTCATAAATCTTCTCTTCTATTTATAGGCAAGAATTTCGAAAATTTTCAGATTTTTTATTAAAAAGAAAATATTTTTTTAATTTAAAGAAAACCCACTAATCCATGTTTTCCTCTCCTTGTTTTCTTCCTTGATTTCCTTGCCCCCACTACTTTATGTCATGTAATTATGATTATTTTTTGCTAAAAAAAATCTGAAATTTTCTTCTTGGGCCAAGGGGTTTTGGGTTGGGTAAGATTTCTTAGGATTGGGCTTGTAACTTAATTTGCAAAATGGCCCAATCCAAATTTTTTCCATTTTGTTCTTCTCCATTATTCAACTTCCTAATTAATAAAGCCCAAAATACTAAGATTAATTTATAAAAACTAAAATTATCTTGAAATACTAATCTCATAATAATAATTGTCACCTAATTTTAAATGGTAATTAAAATACAATCACACAAAAATGCAAAAGATGCCTATTTTTGTGATTTTCATTTTTGTAAGATAAAATTAATTATTCCTAATTGTAGAATTAAATCCTAAATGCAAATGCGATATATATATATATATATATATATATATATATATATATATATATATATATATATATATATATATATATATATATATATATATATATATTGTCATTATTTTTTTAAAAATGACACTAAATTCACAACAATTGCAAACAACACAAAACTCTTTTATTTTGAATTTTTGGGAGTAATTCTCATATAGGGCAAAAATCACGTGCTCACACGATCCAATATATGTACACATGTGCTCACTGAGAATGTGTGCAGACTCAGACTCCGAAGGGGCTCCTACAGCCCAAACGCAATAATACTCTGTTGCGGCGTGCAGCCCGATCCAATATATATAAGCTGCGGCATGCAACCCGATCCAATATATGTACTGCTGCGGCGCGCAGCCCGATCCAATATAGGTATATATATATAATACCTCATAGTGGGTCCTCGACCCTATCCCGATCAGTATATACTTGGCCTCTCAGGCCCAATACAATATATCACAGTGGGTCCTTGACCCTGTCTCAGTCAATATAGACTTGGCCTTTCAGGCCCCATATAACTAGAACAGGGAATTCCACCCTAGATAATCTCTCTCAATGTACACATCTAGTACGGGCTCATATTATGCTATACAACTAGAGCTACGGCTGAGTGTATGTTTCCAACATGATATAAGGGTCACCTAGCTCTATAGGTTCCCTAATGCTCAACAGATCGGCACAAGGCCCCAAACATGGCTATTAGCCCAATTGTACAGTTATAGTCTCAGTAACAGTCATACAACACAGTATTCTATTAGCCGGGAAGGACTAAGTCCGAACCCCCAATCACAATGTCACCACGCCCGTCATAGAACGCGTGTCTCATCTCAATATAGCACTGTGAAGTGCTAGTACGGGGTTTCAAACCCTCAGTACATTGTTTACTACTATCACTCACCTCGAACCGGTAGAAGCTTCAATCCGCCTTGCGCTTGCCTCGCAAATCAATATCCTCGGGTGCCAAATCTGCTCAAAATCATAGAGAATGTATCAATATATGCTAATTTCACGAAATTCATTTGAAATAACCCAAATTATATCAAAACCCACAAGTTGTCAAAACCCGACTTTTGGTGCGCTTCTCGAAAAATTATAAAAGTTACATATTCGGAACCCTCGTCTCAATACGAGTCTAGGCATATCAAATTTACCAAAATCGGACTCCATTTGCCCACTCAAATCGGTGTTTTTTTCAATTTAGGCCTAGGGCTCAAACCCACCTTAAATCTTCCATTTACAGAAATTTAACCAAGGATTTCATGCTAAAATGATGCAATTAAGCCACAAAACTTACCTCCGACGAATCCCCGATGAATTACCAGCAATTCCCGTGAGTTTCTCTCTCTAGAACTCAAAAATGGCGTTTTGGGTTAATGAACCCGTAGCCCCTCTGTTCTGTGATTAAATTCTCTGCCGGACCCATTTGCTCTACGCGATCGCGACTCTACTCACGCGATCGCGATGTTCAAACATTTCGCCCTCACGCGATCGCGACTCTCCTCAAGCGATCGCGATGTACAACCATCCGGCCTCACGCGATCGCGTCCCTCTTCCTGCGATCGCGTAGCACATTTTTCCCTGGACCCCATTTCTCTTCTACGCGATCGCGTAGATGCTCATGCGATCGCGATGATCACCCGGTTAACTCTATGTGATCGCGTCCGTGCCCTTGCGATCGCGTCGCTTCCGTTCTTGACCTTACGCGATCGCGTCCCTATCTCTGCGATCGCGAAGGGTAAAATTCTGCTGCACTTATGACAGCAAACCAGCTCTCTTCTTTGGCCAAGAATGGTCCGTTTGGACCCCCGGATTCATCCCGAGACCCCCGGGACCCTAACGAAAACCACCAACATACTCCAAAACATGATACGAACTTGTTCCAATCATAAAAACACCACACTAAACATCAAAATCACCATTTCTACACGAATTCAAGCCTAAGTTTCTTCAAAACTTTCAAAACTAACATTCAATCCAAAACTCGATCAAACGATGTCCGAATGACCTGAAAATTTGCAGACACATCCAAAATCACCTAACGGAGCTACAGAAATTGTCGGAATTCCATTTCGACCCCCGGATCAAAATATCACCTACCATTCGGATTTCGCCAAAATTCAACCTTAGCCAATTCAAGCCTATTTCTACACCGGGCCTCCAAATTCAATTCTGATCGCTCCCCTAAGTCACAATCCACCTCCCGGAACTAACCGAATCATCCGAATTCGATTCCGAGCTCTCTAACTAAATAGTCAACTCCGGGTTGACTTTCCTTATTCAAGTTTCCTTCAAAAAGGCTATATGCCTCATTTTCATTTCAATTCACTCCTAACTTCCCCGATAGACTCTAACACCGATATAAAAGCATGAATTATGTAATTACAACATAACGGGGTGGTAATTCCCGTGACGACGGGCTGGGTCGTCACATGAAAATGGATAACTATATATAGAGAGGAGAGGCGGTTAAGTGGCCTAGGAAATCCTAACTATTATGCGGCTGAAGGAAGGGAAGATTGGTGCCCAAGAAACACTCTGATTTTCCTTATTGGTTAGTAGAGTTGTCAATAGAGCAAACTTCGTTTATAGCCCCATCGACCCGAACATATTTCATTCTATTGCCCACAAATTAACCCATACAAGTTATAACCTAAAAATAAAGACAACCCCTAATCGTCAGCTCCCATCCCTTTTTTTCTTCCTTACTGTCTTTCTTCTTCCTCTCACACCGTCAATTTCATGACATTCCTACAGTCTTGTTTGTTCTTCTCAATATAATGATTGGTATCATTGCTTTTACTTCTTCCTTGGCTAACCAAAAACAAAGAAGATGATGTGTTTGGGTTTTACCTAATTTCTTTCAAAATTTGTCGTTTTTTATTTTATTTTTTTATTTTATTATGATAAAGTATTTGTTTAGGATTTTCACACATTTATTTATGTATTTAATTTGAACTAAAAGATTCGTCCTACATAAATTATTATTTTGGGATGAGTGAAAGGGTTAGACTTTTCAAAGTTGACTATTGTTTGTTTTCTTTGTATACACAATTTTATATATATATATATATATATATATATATATATATATATTTTTTTTTTTTCATTCATTTTATTTTTCATTGTTTCAGTGCTTGCTTTTATATACAGGTGAAAATGGGGTTTTGATATTTTTATAGCTCTTTTGTCTTAGTGAAAAGGTACTACTACATTATACTTTATTTTGGATTTTGGATTTGTCTATGTTTGATTTCTTTTGTACATTTTGGTTTAAACATGCGTTAGTTACAATAATAGTGATGAATATTTTTTTTCGTTTTCGTTCTTTCTAGATTTTTAATTTTGCGGAATTCACATTATTGTTGTGTTTTATCTTCCTGTACAGTACATACACAAAAGTTAGATTCTTTAATTCATTATGAAGCACTAGAAAAGACTTAATTTTTATTTTTATTTCTTATTGAATTTTAGGTAAAAACAAAGAATTGATTTGTGTGTCATTTGAAAATCTTTCACTATACAAAATATATAGTACTAAATAGACCGTCACTATACAAAACAACAGCAAAATATATACAAAATAGACCATCACTATAGAAAAAATATACAAATAGACTGTCACTATACAAAAAATATACAAAATAGATTGTCACTATACAAAATAAACTGTCACTATATAAAATAGATGTAACTATACAAAATATATATAAAATAGATGTAACTATATAAAATATATACAAAAATATATGATACACTCCAAATACATAGTGTGCACACATTACACATACAAAATTACATATAATTTATATACATTATGTTTATATATTAAAAAATACACATTATATACAATTTTGATACATTGTTCAGACGGATTATACATTTACGATACAAAATATACTTGGGGAACGCAAATATATACACTTTAGACACACAAGAGATAGGCTCAATATACACTGTCAAACTTAGGATACAATATTTATACATTGCAAAAAAGAATTGCTCTATTGCGCCGGGCAGGAGTCGAACCTACAACCTTCAGCTTAGGAAACAAACACTCTATCCACCGAGGCAAAGGCACTTATGTTGTCATTCTTATTCCTTTCGGCTACTATATGCAATACGTTTGGGCCGAAGGGTTATTTTTTGAAAGTGGTACAAAACATGGACTATTAAAATTTTGAGGGGCTATAGAGGGTAATTTTCTTGTCAATATGGGCGGGGTCGGACTAGCCCAACTCAGTCCACGTGAGCTTTAGTAATTGACGGACTGGGCTGGGTTAGCCCATTATTTTGATGGGCCTTATAATAATCAGTCTATCCCAGTCCTATGTGGGCTGCGGACCCCCACAGGCCGACCTATTATTTTTTAAAATATAATTTTATATTTTTTTTAAGTTCTAACTTAACAAAGATAAATATTTAAAAGCTAAAAAAAACTTCCTTAATTATTTGAAGAAGAGGGCGCATAGCCCGAGTTTGAGTTCAACCATAGTTGAATTTGTTGGCGAAGGTGCATGGCCTGAGTCTGAGTTTAACCGTAGTTGAATTTGTTGGCGAAGGCGCATGGCCTGAGTCCCAGTTCACCTATTGTTGAACTTCCTTAATTATTTGAAGGCGAGGGCTTATAGCCCGAGTCTGAGTTCAACCGTAGTTGAATTTGTTGGCGAAGGCGCATGGCCTGAGCCTGAGTTCAACCGTAGTTGAATTTCTTGGCGAAGGCGCATGGCCTGAGTCCCACTTCAACTATTGTTGAACTTCCTTAATTATTTGAAGGTGAGGGCGCATAGCCCGAGTCTTAGTTCAACCGTAGTTGAATTTGTTGGCGAAGAATCGAAGAGAGAGAGAGAGAGCGGGCTTGCTCTAGTCAGCTATCTAAGAATTTAAATGACTCTTTAGCCGGTGAAATTTTATTTCAATATGATGTCATTTTAAGTTTACCGATATCTCTAGCCACAAATTTTAAATTTGGAATACCTTATATACAGAGGTTGATCTAGGATTTATATTTTTTGGATTCAATTTTTAAGGTTTTAGTATTGAACTCATTATATTTTAGAATTATGGGTTCATATATACTATTTTTATAATTTTAAGAAAATTTTACGTATAAATTTTTGCTCAGCGTGAAAAGTTATGGGTTCAATTGAAACTCTTTTCAACACTCTACATTTGCCTTTGCCTATATATATCTACAAAATTTTTTGTTCTTTGAATCATTAAATATTAAAATAGTTGACTGTTATTATATAATATTTTATATATTGTCTTGAAATTGTCAAGTAGTTTTTTCTCAATACCATACTCTGCTTAACCTCAATGCAAACTACTCACATTGCATTTATATTGAAATTTAGATATAATATAAGTTTGTTAGTAATAATGATTTTTAAAAAAATGACACACAATGTATGTAAATTAAAAAATATTCTAAGATATCCTTGTCTTATAATCTATATATTTGAGTTGAAAAAAATATTTTGAATCGTTGATATCAACTTCCAAAACTTTTATACGAGCAGAAGAAGAAATTCGTTGTCTTATTTTTGATTTTTAGATTTTTTATACATTTTTCTATAATATTTATTTTCTTTTATCTTATTTTTATGTCTTTTTTTTAAAAAAATAATTTATTTCTCTATAAAAAGATGAGTTTAAATAGAAATTGTTACATAAAAACTTTATTTATATTTTTAGTCTTTAGTTGAAATTCTTTCATATTTTTCTTTTTGGCTTAATCTAATCAACCTAAATAAGTGCTCGCCTTACCACTTAAATTTAAAAATTTGAAGATTATGTAATTTATATATATTTCATATATAATATGTGTATAATCGTGTGTTGCCAGTATATCATCTATGGATATTAACTATAAAATTAAACAATAAATCTTGCCATATATTTATGTAAATATTCTATAGGATTCCGGTATCTTGATTTTATCCATCATATGACTTCTATTATAATAATTTAAAAACTCTACAAAATTCAAAAATATCTTATCCATTTATTTTTATAAAATTACATTTTATTAAAAAATAATCCTATTTTGAAATAATTTGTTGACATTTTTAAAAAAAATATTTCATGTCATATCAATTTATTTAAAATATAGTTTTTGTTACACTTGAAAAATGCTATAGAAACTATCAATTAGATACCAACGTTCCTCGTGTTAAATTCGAAAAAAATAATTTTTTCATATAATCTAGTGATCAAAACTGATATTCTTCAACAAAAAAAATATTAAACCCTTAAATGGCTTGATTGCAGCTAAATAAAAAGGTTTCAGCTTATACCCATCAATTTCTAGTAAATGCTAAATTAATATTAATGATAGCAAATGTATAGGCAATATTTTATTATTTGTTTGATGTCCATTTATACCAATTGACTCTTCATA
The DNA here is from genome assembly GCA_032618575.1 of Nicotiana noctiflora. Taxonomy (NCBI): domain Eukaryota; kingdom Viridiplantae; phylum Streptophyta; class Magnoliopsida; order Solanales; family Solanaceae; genus Nicotiana; species Nicotiana noctiflora. The sequence continues at coordinate 15,732 of JASVEL010004728.1, read as the reverse complement.
CAAATGTTTTTCAATTTTTTTTTTTTAATATTGACTCTTATTGTGATATTTCCTTCTTCAGCGTTTACTTTATTATATATGTAAGTAAATTTTTGTGCGATGTTTAAACTCTTTTTATTATCTGGATAACTATAGATGTGTACCTTATATGTTATATTTATTTTAAAAGAAATTCGATTAATTCAAATCTAGCTATATTTATTAAAGAACTGAATTATAGGGTTTTAAATGCGAAAGAACTTTATAGTTATATGGAATGATTTCTTTTATACCACTAGCGTAGTTGTATTTAAATAATCGGAAAAGATAATAAAAGTTTCTAGCATGATTGCATATGGTGGTTAACCAAATTGAGTATGATAACTTAACAAAAAAAAAAGATAAATTTCTTTATTATTTTAATTCAAATTTAAAAACTTTATAATAAATTTAAAATTATTCTTTAATTCAAATTCAATTATTTAACATAATCAAATATAAAATAAATTTACTATATATTATTTATATTTATTAGTTCGTCATTTGACTTGATCACGATGCGATAACTTTCTTAATTCAACATATATATATATATATATATATATATATATATATATATATAAAAGTCAAAAAAGGCGTCCAAACATTTTCAGAACGAAATAACTCCAGCCAATGAAATGCATCCACGTGTCATTTATGTGAATGACAATAACACATCAGCAAAAAGCTTGCGTCCTTCCTATCCATAGCTTCACTCTCTGTCCAACCAAAAAACCAGCAAAGACTCAAAAAACTCCATTTTAATTCCGCTTCAATTCGTTCCCTTTTTTCATGCATTTTAAATTTGCATAACCCCATTAAACCAAAAGAATTAATGAAAATCACATATTTTGAAAAATCTTGAGAAAAGAAAAATAAAACTAGAGGAACCAGAGAAAGAGTATATATATACATATACATTGAGATAATATATATACTCAAAAATGGAGTGTGTTGGAGCTCGAAATTTTGCAACAATGGCGGTTTTTACGTGTCCAAGATTCAAATCATTAGGAAGAAGGAGAATTATTCCAAGAAAAAAGCAACCATTTTGGCCTACACATATGAAAGTGAAGTGTAGTGGAAGTGATAGTTGTGTAGTAGTTAAAGAAGATTTTGCTGATGAAGAAGATTTTATAAAGGCTGGTGGTTCAGAACTTGGTTTTGTTCAAATGCAGCAGAATAAAGACATGGACCTACAGTCTAAGCTTTCTGATAAGGTGATTTTCTTGATTCCACATTTAATAAGTATAAAAGATATTTTGTATTATTAGTGCAGTTTAATATAGTGACGGAAGCAGTATTTTTACCGGGAGTATTAAAAATATCAAAAAAGTAAGCATACAAAGAAGTTAAGGAGATTCAACATCCAATAAATATATATATGGACAAAAATGTAACCTTATATATAGAGAGTTCTCGGTGAAGTGGGTTCGCCCCTCCCGCCCACCTAGCTCCGCCCCTGATTTGAAATGTGATAGTAGGTCAACTTTTTACTAGGTTATTAATTAATGTTAATCATATATATTAGTATGCAATTAATTTATAAGTAACCTCATTGTGTAAGTATGCATTGAACTTAAACTCTATTTAAAAAGGGATTTAACTTATATACTAAGGTAATATTTACCCTTCTAGTGGATTTTAAAATTATTGTAGCATGCTACCTGTCTTATTCCATTTATTATGGATGGTTACTATAGTTATCTCTTAGGCAGGAGTTGATAGTATATAGAGATTCTTTTAGACTTCATTTTATTTTAGGTAGTTCGGTGCACAAAACATCCCTCATGCAAGCAAGGTCCGGGAAAGGACCGGATTTCTAGGGATGTGATATAGACAGTCTACTTTAATACAAGCACTAGGGCTTGCTTCCACGATTTGACCCTTTGATCTATATGTTACACAGAGAGATTCTTTTAAATTATCAGTGTTTATTTAAGTTAGACTCTTTAAAAAGGGGTTTAACATGTATACTGTCTGTGTAAAGAATGTTTGGACTATTGTGTAGTTGATATAACCTAATAGTGTAGGAAACTTTTTGCAGTTTTAGTACTATTTAACCGGTTGTACTATGTTAATTACCTATATTACCATCTCACACATAGTATAGAAAGCAATATGTAGTTAGCTTGAGAAAATATTGACAATGTTAGTGTAAATTCTCTTATATGGTAGCAACTACATTGCTTTGTTCTCTAATACTGTAGCAACTAGTTACTCTCATATCATACAACTATATTGCTTTGTTCATCATACTATCTCAGCTTGCAGTTGCGACAAATATCATCAGCTGGACAAACTATACTGGATTTAGTGGTCATTGGCTGTGGTCCTGCTGGTCTTGCTCTTGCCGCGGAGTCTGCTAAACTCGGGTTGAGCGTGGGGCTCGTTGGTCCTGATCTTCCTTTCACAAATAACTATGGTGTTTGGGAGGATGAGTTCAAAGGTTGTAATCCTTATTTATCTGTTATGAAGACTCCTTTTCTCTACATATCCTTTCAAAAAACAGAACCTCTTGTTCTCGGGAGCTTAATTTAGACATATGCTTATACTTTCTTTTTTCAGATCTTGGGCTTCAAGCATGCATTGAACATGTTTGGAGGGATACCATTGTATATCTTGATGATGCCGATCCAATTCTTATTGGTCGTGCTTATGGAAGAGTTAGTCGCCATTTACTGCACGAGGAGTTACTCAAAAGGTTAAATTCACTGAACTTGTTCCTTATGTCATAGGAGTTGTTGATTTATTCTTTACAATTGAAGTTGTAATTCACATTAATCTTCTTAGGTGTGTGGAGGCAGGTGTTTTATATCTTAACTCGAAAGTGGATAGGATCGTTGAGTCCACAAGTGGCCACAGTCTTGTGGAGTGCGAGGGCGATATTGTGATTCCCTGCAGGTATAGTTTGACTACTTGTTCACACAAGAAACTTAACTGCATCCTTTTTTGAAATCTTCTAACTTATGATAACAGGTTTGTCACTGTTGCATCTGGAGCCGCCTCAGGGAAATTCTTGCAGTATGAGTTGGGAGGTCCTCGGGTTTCTGTTCAAACGGCTTACGGAGTGGAAGTTGAGGTAGGAAAATATCATCAAACATATAGTATTTCATGTTATGCACCCGAAGACTTTAGACCGTTATCTGTAGTTATCATTACGAGTTTATATGAGCAAATTGTTGCATTATTCCTTTTTTGGGCTATCCTTACACTGGTCGTCTTGGCGATTCTGTTTCTGTTTCTGTTGTAAACTTAGAATGGGATTTCCTATTCATCAGACAAAAGGAAACTACTATAATGGTTTGCACATCCAAGAAACTGCTATCTGCATTTCCCAATTATTAGTTATGACATCTAACTTGGCTACTTTTGCAATTATATGATCATTCGTCTTTTCTTTTTGCCAAAGTTTAGGTGGATAACAATCCATATGATCCAAGCCTGATGGTTTTCATGGATTATAGAGACTATGTCAGACACGACGCTCAATCTTTTGAAGCGAAATATCCAACATTTCTATATGCCATGCCCATGACTAAAACAAGAGTCTTTTTCGAGGTTAGTTTTTGATATTAAGCCTCACACTTTACTACCTGGCTATGAGTAACAGACAAAAGTATCTATCTGCAGGAAACTTGTTTGGCTTCAAAAGATGCAATGCCATTTGATCTGTTAAAGAAAAAACTGATGTTACGATTGAACACATTGGGCATAAAAATTAAAAAAATCTATGAAGAGGTAATCCACTCTACCTTTAGTTACGTGCAATTTTTGCTAGAGAAAAAATCTGGCAGCCCAGTGCATTAAGCTCCCGCTATACGCGGGTGTGGGGAAGGGCCGGACCACCCTGTATTTCTGCAAGAGGCTATTTCCACGGTTTGAACCCGTGGCTTCCTGGTCGCATGGCAGCAACTTTACCAGTTACGGTAAGGTTCCCCGTGAACACACACCTGAAAAATGGCGATAACAAAATTTTACGCAGGAATGGTCTTACATACCAGTTGGTGGATCTTTGCCAAATACCGAGCAAAAAACTCTTGCGTTTGGCGCTGCTGCTAGCATGGTTCATCCAGCTACAGGTTTAAGGGAAGAAAATACATTACTATTACTGTGTTCTTTAAATGCAATGCTTCTGAACTTCCTCATCTGCATAACAGGTTATTCAGTCGTCAGATCACTGTCCGAGGCGCCAAAATGCGCCTCTGTACTTGCAAATATTTTAAGACAAAATCATGTCAAGAACATGGTTACCAGTTCAAGTGCCACAAGTATCTCAACTCAAGGTACTTGTTATCCAATTCTACTAGTTTTTGACTGCATTGGTACTGTCCTGACCTATATAGACTCAGCAAATTGCTCATATTTCATCAGCTTGGAACACCCTTTGGCCACAAGAAAGAAAAAGGCAAAGATCATTTTTCCTATTTGGATTGGCACTCATATTGCAGCTGGATATTGAGGGGATCAGGTCATTTTTTCGCGCATTCTTCCGTGTGCCAAAATGGTATGGTTTGATCTTGCTCCATCACCCCGTTATCTTCGATCACGTGGCATTGTTTTCTAAATCAGTTTAACTTCTATACACTAACAATATTTTAAAAAAATTACACTACAAGATGACCAGAGAAATAACTACATGTAACTATTAAGACAAGAGGGGTTGCTCGATGGTAAGCAACCCCCACTTCCAACCGAGAGGTTGTGAGTTCGAGTCTCCCCAAGAGCAAGGTGGGAAGTTCTTGGAGGGAAGGATGCCGGGGTCTATTTGGAAACAGCCTCTCTACCCTAGGGTAGGGGTAAGGTCTGCGTACACACTACCCTCCCCAGACCCCACTATGTGGGATTATACTGGGTTGTTGTTGTTGTTGTTGTTAACTGTTTATAATAAGTGAGATCAGTAACACAGAAAATAAGGCAGGGCAACGTGATACAACAGGTAAGATGCACTAATACCAACAACAACAACTATGCCCTCAGTACTAAACAAGTTGGAGCGACGGGCTATCAAGGGCAGAGCTAGAGACCCCCGATCGGGTTTGGCCGAACCCAGTAGCTTTGGTTTGAACCTCATATTGTCTTAAAAAAAATCATTGAATATATATATAAATTATTAATTCAGAACCCAATAGCTTAAAATGATTAGAATCTCGAACCCATAAACTTGAAATCATGGCACCGCCTTGGCGACTATATGAATCCTTAATGACCGTGTTCCCCATTTAAATTCTTCTCATGTCAACATTATACGAACCAAAAATCAAAACGAAAAGTACGTACAGGTTTTTTATGTTTCCAACTGACATAACAATCCCAACAGCGTAAATTTTTTAGACTGTCAGTGTGTATAAGTTAAGTCCTTCCCGAATACAAAATGAAAAACTTCTGGTTTCAACAGTACTAATGAGAAGTGTACTTCTTGCAGGATGTGGCAAGGATTTCTTGGCTCTAGTCTTTCATCAGCAGACCTCATGTTATTTGCCTTCTACATGTTTATTATTGCACCAAATGACATGAGAAAAGGATTAATCAGACATCTGTTATCTGATCCAACTGGTGCAACTATGATAAGAACATATCTTACATTTTAGAGTAATTCCTAGTCTCATCATTTTAGATTCAAAGGAGAAATCACTGCCTTTTGTATATAACATTTCACTAGGTTAATATGCTCAAATAAATTACAGGATTTCAAATTTTGTATCTGCTTCTTTGTCCTAATGTATTTATCCATTGAACTCTATTACCTTCAACAAATGAATGATGATTTTGCTGCTAATTGCTTCAATAAATGAGTTATGATCCTTTTAGATATACTACTCGTTACGCCTGCTCATACATAATACAATTTTACGTGCTTGGCCCATAAAAATAAATCAATCTTTCCGATGAGGCGATTCATATTATTTGTAATAGAAGAGCTTTTGACTATAACTATATCGCCTACCTTTGCCTTGTTTTTTCTTTTAAGAATTAAATCAAATAGCCGTCCACCTATCTCTTGAACTAAAAGTAGCCGGACGATGTATAAGTATATATAGTTAATGTATAATCTATGTATACAAGCTAGAAAAAGTAAACATTGAATATGGCCAGTTATTTGTATGACAATCCTTTTTTTTGTTTCCAACATGGTGTCCAGTATCCGCATTGGGGCTCGACTAAATGCCGATTCGCGTTGGGAAGTCCCATATTGGGGTTTAAATTGCTCTCTAACAAAGCGTCTGATTAAGGATGAATGAGTAGTTACCACTCCATTACAACTCTTATAACCAAACATATCCAACAACTTGGTCTACTTCTCTCATGATCATATAATTCAAAGAGTAAAAGACAATCAAAAGAAAGTTCAAAAGTTTGTGGCAGCATGAAAGAATCACACTTACTGAGATGATATTGCATCAATTAATGTATTTACATGATGGTACCAAATACCAATAATTATTAAATATTATATTATTGGATGCTTGCATTTTTCAATATGCTTTTGTCCTAGTCTTGTTTTGAGCTAAGTTGCATTCCAAAGAATAAATCTAGAAGAGTTTAAACTTTGAAGAATTAACCTCAAATAGCGGTCCACCCGACCACTTAGAAAAATTCCTCACATTATCGATATTAACTGGCCAAAATATTATGAGGAATGTTGTAAAGGCAAGAGGTCATAATAATAATGCTCTCCAGCATGTTAATATTCTCAGTTTAACTTGTTGGTTCTGGTAAAAGTAGTTTTGTTTAATGCAAAAGCTAGCATAAGTGCTAATTAATTAGTGAAAATTTTTTGAATTTTTGGAACATAATACTGCTGAATGTTTGTCGATCTTTTATTGGTCGTCTTTCATATTTGTGTGTCCTAACCTAATAATTTTTGTCCAAACAACATATCTGTTTTAAGAAATTGATTAAATATATACATATATTAAATTTAAAATTCAGTTATTAGCAACTAAAATTGCATTTCTAAAATCTAGAACCCATAAAGATGAAATCTTGATACCGCCTCTTATTGTCTTTCATATATTAAGGAGAACTTACTTTTAATTAGTTAGTTATTAGTTGTTCTTTAAACTCCATTGTAAGTTGTTGATAGTGACCACAAATGAAAACTGTGTAATTGGTCATGTCATAGTGTTACACGTATAGTGGAAGAGAATAATACCGAACAAGATATATTAATCCAATAAAACATTTTTTGTAGCTAATGTTTACTCAAAACATTTTATTTACTAGGCCAACCTTGATGAAGCCGGTGATAGTTTTAATTCTTGAAAGGATTTAACTTATATTCCTTCGGAATTAATTATCGTGTTTCTCTTTTACACATATTTTACTAAACTATTTATAAGAGCAATTTTTAGCTAACTATACCAAACTATTTATAAGAGCAATTTTTAGCTAACTATACCCTTATTTAATAAAACTCGTCACTTTTACAGCTTGTTTGGATGGTTGTTCATTGTTGTATCGTAGTATATTGTTATCTCAAAATAATATTTATTTTGATTGTTTTATTAAAATTAGTTGTATTGTATTGTTAAATTCATTGTTTCGGAACAATGAAAATTCCCTTTTTTAAACAACCGATTTGATGTGGTGAGATTGTTTCTTATTTTTCTTTTCAATTATGCCCCAACTTTTTACTTCACAATTCTATTTTACCCTTTACATTTTTCTCCATTTTAACTCCAAATCTCCAACTTATAACCTACTTTATTTTTTTTCCAAAACTTCTGCCACCAACGTTAAAGGTGTTTTTCCATCTTCTGTTTTATTTTTTCTCCCAATTCGTTTTTAACTCAATTCTAATTAGTTGTGCTCTTTTGTTTTGCCTTCTTTTGTCTCGCTCCTTTGTTATGCTTTCTTAAGGTATTTTGCCTTCTTCTATTTTATTCTTATGCATAATTTTTAATAAATTTTATATTTAAACAATTGAGTATATTTTAGTCGACTTATCAGTTACAGTACAGTACGATACAGTCAAACCAAACATCAAAATATTATTTAATAATAACAAATGATACAATCTATCGAAATATTGTATTTATAAAACGATACGATATACAATGCAATACAATATAAAATAACAGGGAACAATGATCCAAACAGAGTGTTAAGTTGTTTGTGCCATATAATTAATGTTTTTACTTTCAAGAACATTAATTACTAAGGGCAAAATGAGGAAATTAAATTAATTATACCTTGATATTCTAAAACGACAACTATTTTGGATATATATATATATATATATATATATATATATATATATATAGAAATTAAATTAATTATACCTTGATATTCTAAACGACATAAATTAATACATCTGAATTAATCATCATAAATTAAATTAATACTATCTAATTGGATTGGTCAGCAGCCGCATTAATTTGAAGCTTTTGAAGGGAAAACATCAAGTGATTCCAAAGTCGTTAATGCTGTTAAAAGGAGAAAGGATTAAAAAAGTCATAGAAACTTTTAATTGCATTAGAGAAAGTGATTAAGGAATATTGAACTATTCTAGGTCGTCATTACTGCTTCCCTGATTCGGGATTAGTATGATTGGAGTGTTAAAAAGATTAAAGAAGAGTTAAACATCCACATGTCGGATAACTAAACAACAGCATATATCATAATTGGCTGTTTAATAAATTCTACATATTTAATTAATCAACAAATAGATAAAGGAAGGAAGAAGAATATAAAAAGGAAGAGGAAGCACCACTTTTAGCCTTCTATAAATATTCAATTAGATGGACAACCACATCATTTATCATAGAAGCAAGAAAGAGCTTATTGCTTAGTATATGTCTTCTAATTTTGTAACCCTAATAGGTTGAAGAGAATTTTGGCACAATGGTAACGGAGTTCCATCAATTCTGATCATGATCACAGGTTCAATTCGTGAAAATAGCTTCACGTAGAAATTGTAAGATCGTATACAACAAATCTAATATGGTCTAACCTTTTCAGAACCTCATGCATAAGGGGAATTTAGTAAATCGAGTTATTCTTTACTAAACTGCAGAGATAAACTATCTACTGGATGCATTGCGTGTCGCGACAATCTCTATCCTATTTTTTTACAGGTAACACGACAGGATCACTTCACTTTACAGAAAGGAAGAGTGACAGAAGAGAGTGAGCACACATGGTTCTTGCATGAAAATTCCATGCATCAAGCTCTGTGTGCTCGCTTTCTATCTGTCACACTCCATCCCCTCCTCCCTAAGCCCACTATAAGTATTTTAACTTGTAGCAGTTTACTTACCTTATTTTCAGTATTACTCTTTTTGCTTATTATGAATTATTACCTGTAATTATGTTGTACGTAACCGACTTGTGGTTGTAAAAACTTATTTTAGTGCTTTGCAAATTATAGATCTTTAGAAAACATATGAACAATGAATAATGGTGTCCATGACATGTTTGGGTTGTGACTCTCAAAATTTTGCATGTTGACAATCCATTGTTCGATGTTCCTTTTATCTGAATAATTAATCTAAATAGTCGCTTATTTAATTTTTTAAACTACAAAATAGCCGATAATATGTAATTATGTGATTTCTATATATTTATGTATAATTAATGTATATATTATGTATATCGGTTAAAAATTGTAAACAGTAAATATGGTCGGCTAGTGAGAAAAGGAAAGATAGAAAAGATAAGGAACTTTGGTGAAACTAGAAAGTAGCACTTAAGTAATAATGCATCTGAAATTACAATTATTAGATTACACCTCCAGTATTTTTTTGTAATGTTTTCACTTGGTATAATTATGGATATATAATAGGACATATGATCTTCACATGTGCAACAAATAGAGAGATATATGGCATGAATTAGTCTTCCAAAATATAATAGTTTAGGGTAAGCATATGCTAAAGTACTCTGATATCTTTTCTTGACTTTGATTTAAGTGTAATTGAATTATTCCAAAATATGAGTTTGCTATGTGATTTAAGGGGGGACTTTTTTTTTTCCTTTTCCTTTTGGTGAAGAATAGCAAAACGTGCTCATCTTCCAGTTGCTAAGGTGTGAAGCAACAAATTATTGTGTGATTTTTAAGGAATATAGAGATTTCATAGATATACAGATAGAATCTGATCCCTATATATATAGAGATGCATGGATAGTAGGGGTGGTAAATGTGCTGGTTAGATTGAATCTGGACAGCTTAATAAAGAGATTTTTTTTATTTATACCATATATGAAACTTTATTACCAAAAATGTTCATAGTATCTGAATTAACCGCCTTCCACATTTTTCCTAGAATTTCTGTATAATTTGTTTAATATACGATTAATTGGGCCGAATTTTCCATAATTAATGCGCTAAAAATCAGAAAAAAATCTTGCAATTAATTGAGTATACATTAAAATTCTGTCTTAATCACCTGCAAAGAATCAGGAAGCCATTATGGAAGTAAATATTTTTCCAGATATCTTTCACCATTGATAGCCCTTGGAAAATTTGATAGCTTTGAATTCAAATTTGGGTTTTCAAAAATTATTATTTGTTTGGATTGAGTGTTGTTAAAAATAATCGGAAATATGGTTTTGAGTTTATATCTCAATTTTGAGGGGTTTTGGTGAAGATTAAACTTGGTTTTGACTGAATTTCAGAGTAAAAGAAGAAGAAGAAGATGAAGAAATTGTAGATAAATTGTAGATTATTTGTATTCTGATTGTAGAGGCTTTATTTTCTGTTTTCAAAAATTAAAAAATGACTAAAACTTCTACAAATCTTCTGCAAAAAACGTAATTATGTCGAAAATGTCAATTATGCTACAATTGAAATGAGAATTGGGATATTAAATTTCAATATATCAAGTTTGTAGATATTTTGTTGATAAATTATAGATTATTTGTATTCTGATTGTAGATGCATTGTTCTCTGTTTTCACAAATCCAAAACGACTAAAACTTCTACAAAAAATAGTCTACAATTTATCTACAATTATAAACTGTAAAAAAACACAACTAAAAATAATCTACAAAATTAAGACAGTTGTTTGCCGCCTAGTGTAGCACTTCCTCCAGCATCTACATCGTGCATTTGCTTTGTTCTCATCTCGATACGAATTTATCTAGGAGATGAACTGTGAGTAGTAGGTTCCAATGTATGTAGCTACATATAAACGAATGAAATGTGGCTCCAACTATTGCAACAGATCTCCAATTTCAGAACTTTGAAAAGGAAAAAAAATAAATTAAAGCGCATCTGAACACCAATGCCAAATAAATCTAAAGTAATTCAAACTACGAAAATCTTAGAATAATTTTAAAGTATAATAAAAATGCATTCTGAATCAAGCACAAACTGTATCGCAAATATCTTTATACACAAATCTATATTGAAAAAAGAAAAAAATAGAGATTTAGAGAGAGAAGGAGATTTCAGAGATGTACGTTTTCCACCGCTGAGAACCTTATAGACGGGTCTTATCTTGCCAAAGAGACGATAGATCTTAGCCTTGGCGGCCTCGATCGGCCTCGACTGGCGATAATTTAGGAGAGGGAAAGTAAGAGATTAGTACCGAAAAAAAAATGAAAATGCTTTAATTAAGGAGTAGAATATATCTCATTAATTATAATCTTAATAGATATATGGTATACAAATGGTAAGTTTGTGTTGAAGACTGACATAATTAGAAGAGTTCCCATCGACAAATGCTGGAAAATTCAGATGGCTAGATGCAAGGGACGATGATCTGCTGTGAGAGACACCATCTATGGAGGCAGAAGATGCACTGGATTTTTGTTTATTGATTGTAGGAAGATCTCCTTCTGTTTCACAGTATACAAACACTTATTAGAAATCAGAAACTGCTATTCCTGAACGGCAGAAAAGAGAGAACTTCAGAGAGCAAGACAAAGATTGAGAGCCAAAAGATTTCCACGTACCGGTAGCCAATAAGGGATTTAACGAATTTGTCATTAGCTTATTTGAGGACACCACATAAATATCACAACATTCTGGAGCATGCTTGAGGATAATTGAAGGCACACTTGATCCCTTCAGCTTCCTATAAATTGATCAGGTTTAGCACAAGCAGCGATTGGGAATCAAACATCTCCACTAAAAATCATCACCGGAAAAGGTCATGTTGCAGCATTAGAGAAGCTAGTATTGTCAAAAGAAAACAAGATTTCTCAACCACCATTAAGCTACTTTAAGATAATGGACTGTAATCTGGGTAATTCATGAAGGAAATTTAATATGTATTAGATTAATAAGCCATTGATATTATTGCCAGTGTTAAACTCCACCAACAAATATAATGAGTGATAAACCAACCCAAGACATCTTGACCCTATGCCATACCTGGAAAAGTAATTGGGAGAGTAAGAGCCCAAGACTAAACTTTTAATCCCAGAGTCATTTACATATTTTAGTAGCACCGTTGCAGGATTATTCCCTTCCAGCACCAAAGTCTCAACCTACAGGAAGTTCAGACAAAAAATACACTTATAAAAAAGCAAACATAAAGGAGGAGAACTTGGTACTTACAAGAAAAGAAGCTTACATTTTTCCTTTTGCACAAAATCTTAAATGGGGTGGTATAAAAAACTAAAAATAAAAAAAAAAAGTAAATTTTTTTTAGGGGGTTTAAGGTGTTGGTGGGTGGGTGGTGCAGAAAAATAAAAGAACAGAAAATTAAAAATACAAAAAGAAAAGAGTAAAACTAGGGTAACTACGTAAATTTTTAGGTAAGTTGGATTGAGATCCCTTTGTTTTGAGTGAGCTTCATGAGTTGTATTTGAGTTGCTTAATGAGTCAGAATTGGCTATAAAAACTGGAGAATTTTTCATAAAGCACTATCTGTTAGTAGTAATTAGCCATATATAGATATCATTTGCTATGTTACGAGTTATAGATACATCTTCTGTGGTTATAAAATGTATTCGATGTATTTAAGCTATTGTATTCATGAATACAGTAGCAAAAAAAGACATGAATCAGGGAAGTCTAGCTAATCAGTTGTTGTATTTTAGTGTATTCGACTGTATTCATCGCGTGAACATATGGGATTACAACTGGACAAATTACTGTATTCACGACGTAAAACATGAGATTACATTATTTTTAAACGGAAAGTGTATCAATTAACATAATAGACTCTTAATATAACTCAACAAACTCAATTATAACACACAAAAATTATATTTTCGGTTATAAAAAAGATTCTCAATTGAAAAGTACCTCAAAAACATATCAATCTTCAGAGAAATTATATAATACATCTGAATTCATAAATTATATTAATTAGAAAAGACGTATGAATACATTCATGGCATAGAGTGAGACAGTGAATACAATAAAATATATAGACTACAGCGGATACATTGAAAATAATGAAAAAAAGACAGTGAATAAAATAAAATTCTTAGAGTATAGCAAGATACATTGATTTATAATGAAAAAAGACAATGAATACAATGAAATACATGAAAATAGAGCGTGATACGTTACAAATACATAAAAATATTTTAACAGAAAATCAAGTTGCTCAGCCCCAAACTCCGTCGTCTTTACTTTAGAACAACCCCTAATTTCCGCCTTGTAGCCAAATAATCCTTCCATCTTCAAAGATTTTATAGAACGCTAATTAAACCAGAACTTACAGAATATTTAATCGAAAATTAATTGGATTCTTTTCTAGTTATCCGCATGGATTGAAATCCAAGCATCAATGAAAGATAAATATGTTATAAAATCAAGCATTTTAAACTTGGTGAACCTCAACAACAAATAATCACCAACAATTTCATGAATTTGCTTCGGCATGATTGGGTATTCGAGTTAGGGTTTGTTGTTGTTGTGCTTGCTGGTCGCAGGATTTGAAGGATTGATTAAAGTGAATCAAAGAGAAGATGTCGTTAGAAGTAGGAGGAGAGGGGAAATTTTGATGGAATGGGAAGAGAATGAGATGTAGAGAGAAAGAAAATAGTGTAATTGGCTTAGGGCTAGGAGGTAACCAAAATTAAATATTTTGCTATAAATCTTAAAAGGTATTTATAGAATATAATTTTTTAAAATGGTATTTATTTAAAATAAATAAGGTATTAACCTTTGCTATAGGAAGTAAAAATTCCTAAAAGCTAATGAGTTAACTTGGGCTCAGGCCAAATTGACCCATGAACTAAAATGTTTGTAATCCAATCTATCAATCTTTGGACGGGTTGGACGGGTTTGGGCTCAAATTGTCACCCCTAATGGATTGACAAATATTGTAAAAATTGTACTGGGTGCCCTATTTTGGCTCCCCTTTTTAACCTGTAGCCACTTTGTCTTTCTGTTTGCACATGTACCCACTTTTTAAAAAACTTTAGCTTCCCTTTCTCCTCCTTCTTCTTCTTCTTCTTCTTCTTCTTCTTCTGTTGTTGGTGCTGCTAAAGCAACTGTACAATTGAATTTCAAATCTTCAATTGTTTCATTAATTATTTAATCTCGAGGTCACTGCTTAGTCCCATACGACACATTATTTTTTATACTAAAATGGCAACGACACTAATATTAACTAGTAGCAGTTATAAAAAGTTAGGATGTTGAACTTCTTCATAGTTTACATAAGATTTAATATAAGTCGGGATTCTTGATTGAGTGCGGCTCAATAAATGAGACTGTTAGCATTTGTAGGAAAAAATTGTATAGTTTTAGGGCTGAAGTTTTCTATTACAACATAGAAACTTCAGCTCTAGAGCTGAAGTTTCCTAGTTACAACATAGAAACTTCAGCTCTAGAGCTGAAGGTTTTATTTTATAACTGGCAAACTTCAGCTGTAAACTTCAGCTCTAGAGTTGAAGTTTTCTAGTTACAACATAGAAACTTCAACTTTAGAGCGAAGTTTTTATTTTATAACTAGTAAACTTTAGCTCTAGAGCTGAAGTTTTCTGGTTACAAAGACAAAACTTCAGCTCTAGAGCTGAACTTCTGGCCCGACTACTAAAATACTGAAGTATGCACCCGTACCCACTTTTAAAAAAACTTCAGCTTCCCTTTCTCCTCCCCTTCTCCTCCTCCTCCTCCTCCTCCTCTTCGTCGTCTTCTTTTTCTTCTTCTTCTTCTTCTTCTTCTTCTTCTTCTTTTGTTGTTGGTGCTGCTAAAGCAACTGTACAATTGAATTTCAAATCTTCCATTGTTTCATTAATGATTTAATCCGGAGGTCACTGCTTAGTCCCCTACGACACATTGTTTTTGATACTAAAAGGCAACAATACTAATATTAACTAGTAGCAGTTATAAAAGTCAGGATGTTGAACTTCCTGTCATAGTTCACATAAGATTTAATATAAGTCAGAATTCTTGACTGAGGGCGACACAATAAATGAGACTGTTAGCATTTGTAGGAAAAAATTGTATAGTTCTATGCCTGAAGTTTTCTAGTTACAACATAGAAACTTCAGCTCTAGAGCTGAAGTTTTTATTTTATAACTACAAACTAGAGAACTTCAGCTCTAGAGCTGAAGTTCCCTAGTTATAACATAGAAAATTTAGCTCTAGAGCGAAGTTTTATTTTATAACTGACAAATTTCAGCTCTAAAGCTGAAGTTTTCTGGTTACAAAGACAAAACTTTAGTTCTAGAGCTGAACTTCAGGCCCGACTACTAAAATGCTGAAGTTTTGTGTGATTGCCTTTGCTACTTCGGCCCCGTATGCTGAAGTTATGCGAAAAAGCGGGTACGCTTATAATTTTTTTTCAAAGCGGGTACAAA
>JASVEL010004727.1:0-67858 GCA_032618575.1 Nicotiana noctiflora | reverse complement strand
ATAAAATTCGACTCGATTTCTTCTTTAATATAACACCTTTCTCCTTAATTTTATCATATCATCTTACCAAAATTAGAGAGATAAGAGAGGGGTTTTAGAGAGAGAAGTCCTTCATCTTCAAAGATTGTTCCAACCATTTAGTCCAAAGGATTCTAGGTCCAAGATTCAACTTCCCCAATCTTTACAAGGTAAAAACCCTAGATATTTTCTCTAATTTTCAGTTTTAAAATGAGTAAAGAGAGGTTTGCATATAATAGCTTTTGAAACTAGAATTTTACACTCATGCATGATTATTGAACTTGATTTTTTGTAAAGAGGAAGTGAATAGGCGTAAGAACCTGCGAAATAAGGTCGGCAAAGCTAGGATAGCTTGGGTAAGCATAAAGTAGGAAGTGAAAGGAAGAAAACTCGATACCAGGTATGTATGGCTAATTTTGAATCTTGTGAAATCGCCCATATGTGTGCAATTTGTTTGGTTCGTGTTAATTTGACAAATTGTGTGAAATTCTTGATGTTGTTGTTGGATATTCAAATTTGCTATTGAACTATGAGTGATGTAATGTGGGATATGAACCGAAAGATAAATGAGAGTTGAATTTGGTAAAGAATTGTGAATAATGGCTATGATGGCATGTATGGTACCTTGTGGAAAAGAAATGAAACACTTGAGGTGTGGTAAGTTGTTGAACATAACAGTATGAACATTCTCGATTTTGGAACACTTGTAACTTGGTTGTGATATTGGCTTGAGAAGTAATTGAGAACATGAACCAATGTGTAAGTTGCTTATTTGAACTTGTTGTAATTGTGTGTAGTACCTTATCTGCTTGTTTGTGATTGTTGTATTTGAAAATTGTACGGTGGGATCGGGTAGCGCGCCACAACATGAAGAAATAAGGTGTGGGTTGGGGTGATAAGGGTGGCCGAGATAATAAGGGTGGACGAGGTAATAAGGATGGAAAGCGATCGAAATCGCTAATGAAATTGATATAAAAATCATTGATATGAAATTGTGAAAGGAGACAACAGGAGAGTTTGCAACCTGTGGGGCACTGATTGCCCCTATGTTTGACTACTTGTGATTCATGTGGTTGATTGGTTGTTGTTCTACTTGTTGATCTTAAACGTGCTTTGTGTTGAAACTTATCTGAAATGAGTAAAATATGGAAGACATGGTTAGCTGGCTTAATTGATCCTTGATGTAATTTATTGGCTATCTTGTTATCGTGATTCTTGTTTAACGGCTTGAGTTTACTTGGGACAAAGTTTGTCCATACATACCAGTACAATTCAAGTGTACTGACGTCCCTTTTTGCCGGGGACGCTACATTCGTGTAATGATTGTAGGTGGATCAGTAGTAGGCACTTCAGCTCATCGGCAGTAGTACCCTTCATCCTGGCACTGTCCATTTTGGTGAGCCCCTTTCTTCCTCGGGGCCCTGTGTGGTTCACGCCACTTTTGTTTAGACTTTATTTTGGTTTTATAAGGTATAGCCGAAGCCTTGTTACCGGCAAGTATTGTATTCCCTTTTGTATCCTAGAGGCTCTGTAGACATGTAAACTGTGGGATTCCAGTCTTATGTATACATTATGTCGGGCGATGTAGAAATTGTAAACTTGTTAATGAATCACTCGTATGGTTATGTTTGTTTATTGTGCAATTAGTTATGATTAGTAAGATATTTGGTTAATGAGAAGCAATCAACACAGGGGTAACACGTGGGAATGAAAGGCACCCAGGTCCGCTTGACTGGGGCTACCCGGTCAGGCACCGGTCATGTCCCTCGTTTTGGGGCGCGACAGTACCCTTGAAGCCGATGCCTTGGAGCTAACCACAGAAGGCATGCCAGGATCATTGGAGGGCATTGGAGGATGCCTGCGTGGGATAAGCGAGTGGGGCACAATGGCATTAGTAACCTCATCTAACCTGGGGATCAACTTAGGGAACCCAGGGATTGCACTTGGCGGCTCCGTACCATTAGACCAGGCGTCCCACACTTCCATTATGCAGAGACGCAACATCTTATTCTTTTTAACAACTGCTGATTCTAGCTGCAGAATAGCCAATGTTGGGTTATCCTCAGGACCGGTGATTGGTAGATTGCTTGCGGAGGCCATTTGTGCCTTTGTGAATGAGGGAAGGCTAGACTACCAACAAAACCAACCACCAAAACCTGGCTAATTGCTTGCACATCCAACAACTTGTTAGTTTTGAAATATTTAACATATAGGAAACCACACGTTGGGATGCAATGCACCTAACAGTTAAACGTTTATACCATGTATTTGAACGGTTGCATGTTTCATTCCGGCCTTGACTAGCCCTTTTCACTCGGTATCTCTCTTCTTCATTTCCGCCTCTCTTTAACCACTCTTGATCTTTCCATCTCATTTTTTTTTTTGCTTTTTATTTTTGGCACTCTCTTTTCTTTTTTCTCTTTTGTTTTTGGTTTTTGTCACTCTTTTATTTTTTGTCACTTTTTCTCACTCAATTTTGCTTTCTCTTTTTTTTCAGTTTATTTTTCACTCAATTTAGTTATGGCTATGATCAAATTCGATGGGGATTGCCTACTTATCATGACCCCGCATGAATCAGATCTTGCATAGTTCGGGCAAATTAGAAATAAAGAAAATAAGCTAACTACTTTTTTGTGGAAATTTTTGAAATATATGCTTTAAGAGAAGAAAGGAATTTTTTTTTTGGATTTTTTATTTTGATTTTGATTTATATTTTAAAAGAAAGACTTCTAAATTTATTTTCTTTTGATTGGAACCTTGGGAATTTCAAAAGTAAAAAGAAAATATTTTTGTTTGAATTTTCATTCGTTTTATCTTTTTCTATAGAATAAATAACTTATTTTTTTGGATTCTAGATGTTGCCTCTTAATTTTCAAAACGGGACTTATAAGAAAAATATTTTGCATTTCTGAGCTTTTTATTTATTTACAAAAGCACTTCTAAAAAAAAGCGAAAATATTTTTGGACTTTAATTTTTCAAAAATTTATATGGACATTTACAAAATAAAGACATATAAAGAGTATTTTTTTTTTTTGGATTTTTGTTTCTAATTTATTTATTTTTTGGATTTATTTAGAAAGAAAAAAATACTTCAAAATGAAGGAAACCCGTATTTTGGACTTTAATTTTATTGATTTTTCTTTTTATTATAAAAGACATAAAAAAGAAGGAAACCATTTTTGAGTTTAAGAAACTTCTTTATATATATATATATATATTTTTATTTTCTACGGAAATGTTTTAAAGAAAGAACTAAAGGAAAATATTTTTGGATTGTTTTTTAAAATTGGGGCCGGAAGCGATGAGGTTTGCCTACGTATCTCACATTCGGTGAGAATCAAACCCGCGTAGTTCGGTCCGTTTTGCCACTAAAATATATGGTATTTGACTCACTTTTTGAAATACAATTTTATTTTGTTTTTCTTTTTCAAAAATCCAGCAGAGTTTCGGAAAAATTTTCAAATACCGAAATTTTTTAGAAACCAAGTAAATTTTCTATCCTCACTATTAGTTTTTTATTTTCTACCCTCGCTATTAGTTTTTCTCTTTATTAACCGGTCAACATGCAAGCCGAAACAAATGAATATTTACATAGCACGTAGGATGCATCAGGATGGTCTATATTTGGGATACACCTGTCCTAGACGGGCCCAACCCCTGTGTTGAGCCCCCACTAAGTTAAATGCACGTGATGCAAATGATCGTTCCAACTAGGGATCCGGCATGAGGTTGCGTTATTCTAAGTATTAAAAACCTAGGGTTTGTGGTCTAGACTTGGGGTACCCGAGCGGACAACTGGGCCGAGGAGGGGGCGACGTACCGGGAGCACTAAAATCTGCCCAGCCTTGTCGCTTGCCCGGTCTCGCTCTATTTGGTATAATTTCTACAGAAAAAGCGGGCTATGCGAACGTATGCACCATTTTCAGAAGACTCAGATGGGTAGCGTAAGAAGATATTTAAATACGGTTCAAGTAATATCAAAGTGGTAAATGACAATTAGCATGTTAAGACAAAAACAAATACAGGAATATCAACAATAAATCCAAATAAAAATCACTTAACAAGCTCGAATGCTTTGAACCCTGAACAAAAAGGTTCTAGGTTCTATTCTCCAGCATAGTCGTTAGAGCTGTCACACCTCCTTTTTACACATACCCCGAAAGGGATAGGTATATAAGGGAGTTTTTCTAATTAAAGTGATATTATTCGAGATGAGATTATTTATTTATTTAAGAGTCACCACTTGGAATAAATTACGGTGTTCCAAGTCATCGGTTTATTTAAATCCCAAATCGAGGAAGTTTTATTTTAATAAGTCTGCGAACCAGAAATTATGAATAAGGAATTCTGTTAACCCGGGAGAAGGTGTTAGGCATTCTCAGGTTCCGTGGTTCTAGCACGGTCGCTTAGTGATTATTACTTGGCTTAATTGTTTAATTACTCATTTTTAGCACATATGTGCAATTATCTTTTTACTGCTTTTAATTACTTGATTTATTCATAATTAAGAATTGAGTTATGCGTATGTATACTCTTTTCTTTTGGCGCGTCAAAATCATCTCACGCGAACGTGTTCACGATTAATAATGCTTTTGTTGATTTATTAAGAAAATTTGTTTTAAGTTGCGCGAACGCATACCTTGAGTTTTTTAAGAATTAAATTTGCAATTATATTACGCGAACGTATGCATAATCACAGTACTACCTAAATCAAACTATGAGTATTTATCAATTTCCTAAAACTAACTTGAGATTATTGTGAAGGCCATAGATATGAAATCTATCATTGTGAAAGAAAATGTAACTTACAGTTTTGGAACATATATGTACCGGTAACATTGTTATAAAGAAAATGGAGAAGCTTCGGTATATAATGGAAATGGGAAAAGCTAGTACCTCTAATGAACTCGGCCTAACAAAACTGTTTCTCATATGGCCCAAATTTTCTTTTAATATCAAAATTAATTGGGATTTTTACCTATATATATCATAGAGCAAACCTTATGTACCATAATTCAAATTAAGGGTATAATTAAGCTTCATTTATCGTAGGCGTGATTTTAGGACCATATTTTCACTTTATTTTATTTACCCGCCTCTCTCTCCTCCCACCCCCCACGATTTACCTACAGTTAATTCCCCCACCCCACGATTTTCCTTTAGTTTTTCCTCATTATCGTACAATCTCTTCATGCACACCTCTCACTCACGTTCTTCTTCAATTAATCACGATTCTTCAATTTTCTTCTTTAATTGATTTCACAAAATCATATTTCAAGTTTCATATTTTGTTTTAAGTCTCATATCATGAAAAAAATCAATAATCCAAAAGAAATCTTCAAAAGTTACATTTGTTGTTATTGTATATAAATTTTGTATTTTTTTATCATAATTTTTAGATGTTTACCTCCAAGTTCAATGTAATATTTGCATATAACTATCAGTTGAATATAAATTATACAATAAAAATAAGAAACAAATACTCAAATCGTAGCAATGTATTATCCACAATTAATTTGCAACTTGTCTACAAAATTCAACAAAAACTATAAATTAACTACATTAAACCTACATTATAACTACAATCTGGAAACAATTTACACATGGAAGTTCTTCAAGTTGGAATTGGCCACAACTACATTTCTTATTTTCTAGACATACAATCTACTGCTTCACACCATCCAATACAGTATGTATATAATCTGTTGAAGCCCTCGCCTACATTTTCAGAACAAACACAAAGAAAAAAAATTACAATATTAAAAATATAGCATCTCTAAAATATCTACATTTTATCTACAATTTATCTACAAATTAACTACAAACTACAAGTAAACTACAATTTGCCTACAATTTATCTACAATCTGGAGATACTGTATATTAAAATATATTTTTCCTGCACCAAATAAAACACTTTGTAGTCAAATTGTAGATATATGTAGTAAATTTGTAGATAATATCATAAAACTAAAATTCTAAGCATTTTCGAACTACGGCATCAACTTCAAAGTCTCTAAATCTGCCACGGTTATCCCAATTACCATTTGATTTCAACATTATTGAGATTTTTTATATGATTTTGTGTAGTTGAAAAAACAAAAGACGAAGAACAAATATAGTCTCTACAATTGAAGTACTGGTGTTGACGAAGAACAATTTTGTATTCTGCAATTTATATTACATTGTAGAATTAGTAAAAGCAATTTGATTACTGGAGCTTCAGTAGCTTGCGTTTTTTGAGAACTATGGTTGAGTGAGAGAAGAGAGATATTTCCGTTGAGGAATGAGAGAATTATGCATCAATGAGATCTCCTTCCATTTTAAAATTCGTCTTTAATGTAGACAGAATCACACCCAGATCTTGTGCCTTCATTTTAGCGCGTCATTTATGGTAAAATTTATCTATTTTTGGATTGGTATATATTTTGTAGTAAAAATATGAACTACACGGGTAAATAACAAACTATGAACATTTTTGATAATAAGGTTTGCTATATGGTATAGATATGAAAAAATCCCAAGTTAATTCCTAAAATCGTTAGCCCATTTTTTAGTTCAAATTTCATTTTGTAATCTTAACATCCTTGGCCAGTAGCTCATACAACACATTACCAAACAAATTCTCAGCAAAAGCAATACCAAAATCCATGAACATAACATATGACATGTGAATCATGAACACAGACTCAAGGCATCGATTATTCGTCCGATAAATTCATTTTCACTAATCAAATTTAGCAAAGCATTCACCAAGTAAATAACGAATTACCAGAAATGTTAAACAAATATGACTATCACATTTTAAATCTAAAGTAAATAGTAGAGAAAGAGTTAAGAATCAAAAACCTCAATTGCTTTTCTCTAAGAAGCTCGAACTCAAAAAAAAATGTTGAAACAACAAAGTCGAACTTTCCGATCAAACTCAAAAGCAAATTGAATCAGAGACTTTGCCGACGACCTCGAATGGACCCTCGTTGACAATCTCCAAACTCATCGGTTTAAAGTGGGCTCTTTCGAACTGGAATTTGGGTTCGTTCTCAAGACTGAGGTTGCTGGATTTTGGTGCTGGATTTACAGCATTTTTTGGACTGCTCAAATGATATTTTTGAAGCTGGGTTATAGGGCTATGGATAGGGGATTTTCGAGCTGATTTTGGTGGGTTTTCATGGCTCAACAACTATTGGTTTTGGGGTGATTAATGGTGGGTTTTTGTGGAAGAAGATGGATTGTTTATGGCTAAAAATGATGGAACAATAGTTGGGCTTTAATGGCTTTTACATTGCTGAAGTTCCAGCAACCATGAAAATTGTGGTTGCTTTCTCTTTTGTCCAAGAGAGTACGATGGAGGTCTCCCTTCTTTACTGTTGCGGCTGATGTATCTTTTTTGGAGTCTAGGGTTTTTAGGTGTGTAAGGGTGTATTATATATGGTAGATATTAGGTTAGGGTATGTGCCTATAATTACGTGCTAGAGATTTTGGGCAAAAGACTAAAAAAAAAGACTATAAGATTTATAAAAACGAGATAAATCTACCCTAAACTAATTCCTTCTTTTGAAATTATGTACATTTATAGTATATAAAATATAAAACTAATTTTAATTAATTGAACTAAACTATAAAACATAAAACTATTTTTTTGTGTTTTCAAGATTACAAAATAAAGATAGGTTACTATATTTTTTTTGTATTTTTCTTTAAGATTGAAAATGACTATAAAATATTAATAAATCTTTTTTTTTTGTAATTTTTCATTTTCTTGCAATAAAATAAAGTAAAATTTAGTCGAAATGGCAATATTAAGCCTAAACTAAATATTACATGCTAAAACGGGCAAAATTTCGGGGAGGGTCAAAAGTCGCATGTCAACAGAAATAATACAACTTGAATACAAGTAGGCGAAGTATGTAAGAACATAAACAGAGTTGAAAAATCAAATATATTTAATGGTAATCACATATAGCAGAAGAGTAGTAAAAATATAACAGAGATTAACAGGAGTAGAAAAGAAGAGGTGAAAGACAATACGTGCATAAAAATAAAAGAAATCGTACGAATAAGGCATTAACAAACACACATAGAGCAAAGAAGAAAAGAACCAGAAAGATTATCTTTTTTCAAAAATCCTTGCAGAACCATAAAGATCGGAGAGAAACTATTTTTGATTTGGGAAAAACATTCTAGATGGCAAGAAAAGCATAGACATAGTACAGATCTAAACAAATAACTATCGAAGAAACCGTAGAAATGAGAAAGGCTTGGAGACATGTCCGATCTTGAGTCGTAGAGGTAAAGAATTGGGCTCTACCGAAGCATGGCTAGAGAAGCCGTGGAATTAAAGATCGAAGAAGATCGGAGGGAGAACCATCGAAGTCATCTTTCCAGACCTTGAACAACCAATGTCTAATTGGTGGATAAGGTGGGTAGAGACCATCTACGGCCTGGGATGCCATGGATTTCGGTGAAAATCTAGTGAAAGAAGGTGGGAGGAGGTTAGGATTTCGGAGAGGTTCGAGAGTGTTTGAGAGAGGAACGGGTTTCAGGGGCGGTGGGTGATCGAAAATGAAATAGGGTTGGGGGTTTGGTAAATGAAAAAAGGAAAGATGGAGTGTGAGTCGTTGATCTGTTAGATCAACAGTTGGGATTAAAAATAGTTCTGGACGGGTCTTTTAATTGGGTCAGGGGTCGGATAATTTTGGGGTTGAGATTGGGTTAATTAGGGAGTTTATTTGGGCTACAAATGAAATAGAAATTGGGCTAAAAATTAAATAGTCAATTTTACCTCTTTTATTTATAAAAATAGTAAAAAAATGATTTTAAAACCAATCATACTGAAACAAATAATAATGTATAAAACCCAATTGTACAACTACAAAATGCTATTAATGCTACAATAGGCTAAAAGTGCAATTGCATGTAATTTAGCTTAGAAAATGCCAAATAAATTTGTAAAAAATATACCAAAATTACCTTAAATATATTTTTGTATAAATATGAGAATAAAATAAATTATTTCACCAAAATTGATAGTTTTGGAAATTATTACTGATTTTGTACTACTAAAATGGTCCATAAATTACTTTTAAAATTTTTTTTAAAATTAGGAAAAATACCAAAATAACCCGGGCATGCTTATATATGTATAGATATGCTATTTTAAAAGTATTTTGTATATAAAAATTATATAGAAAAAAATTGGGTATCAACATAACATATTATTGTGAATTTCTTTGACATTTTGTAGATTGCTTTATGCCCTATCTAAAATCTAACTCTAATCATACTCTGGATGATGTTTCAGGGGATGGGGATCTACAATATGTTCCATGGCATAGGTAAGAAGGATTAAATGGTGGTGTATGCTCGACCATCGTTACTATGGCAGATGAAGTTCGAAAGGGGATACTTTAGACCTGTTTGTTCATTTGTGGACTTAATTAGTAGCTAATACTAGTTAGACACAGACAATAGAGCGTTCCGGTATATGGCATTTTCCGTCAGTACTCGGCATTATAAAATAATGTCTACCCATTTATTTTTTTATCCATAAACTACAAAAATAAAATTATTTAGCCTTGTCTACCCATTTATTTTTCTACCATAAACTAATTATATTTCTTACCCATAGTATACTATTACAGCATATTGTTACAATATCTTGCATATTATTATAGTATACCATAATAATATATTTGTATACTATAATGGTATATTGTTGTAGTATAACTAATGTGACGACCCGGCCCGTTGTCACGAGAGTTACCGCCCCGTTATCCCCTCATTATGTGTTTCATGTTCCTATATCTGTGTTACAGTCTATGAGTAAATTTGGATCGATTCTGGTTGAAAATAATGCATATAGCCTTTTTGAGTGAAGCTTATTTCTAAAAAGTCATCCTGAAGTTGACTATGTGGTTAGATGACTCGGATGTGGATTTTGGTGATTTGGTTAGCTTCGGGAGGTGATTTTTGACTTAGGAGAGCGATCGGAATTGAATTTGGAGGTTCGGTATAAAAATAGGTTTGAATCGGCTAAGTTGGAGTTTTGGCGAAATCTGGTCGATAGGTGTGATTTTGATCCGGGAGACGGAATGGAATTTCGATAGTTGCATTAGTTTCATTAGGTAATTTTGAATATGTCTGTAAATATTTAGGTCATTCGGACATCATTTGGTCGAGTTTTTGATAGAATGTAGGTTTCTGAAGTTTTGGTTGAAACTTAGGCTTGAATCCGCCATGATTTGATGATTTTTGTGTTTAATGATGTATTTGTATGATTGGAACAAGTTTGTATCGTGATTTGGAGTAGGTTGGTGGTTTTGGTTGAGGTCTCGGGGGCCTCTGGGGTGTTTCTGGGGATCAAACGGACCCTTTTTAGTTGATGAACAGGTCAGATTTGCTATCATGAGTGTTGCAGACGGTTGCTCTATGCGATCACAATGGGTATGATGCGATCGCATAGAAGGCTTGGGAGGAGGCTCAGATTTGTTCAATGCGATCGTGGAATGGGTGATGTGATCGCATAGTTATGGATGTTTGTTCTCTGCGATCGCGAAGGTGTTATGCGATCGCATAGTATATGGGTTAGGGGTCCCAGGTTCCTATTCTTTGTTCAATGCGACCGCGGGTGTATAAATGCGATCGCATAGGGTTGTTTGGTAAAGCAATGCGATCGCATGGTGATGCGTGCAATTGCATAAGGTAATTTTGAAGGCCAAAAAGTTTATTCTATGCGATCGCACTGAGGGTGATGCGATCGCATAGAGTTATTAACTGGGCGGACAGAACAGTTAAGTAATATTTCATCCGCGAGGGTTTTCGTTATTTCTCCATTATTAGGCAAGTTTTGATGCTAAGTAACGTGGGATTAAGAGATTTTCACCTAGACTTCTATTGGAGGTAAGTTTTATGGTCTAATTATGTGATTTTATCCTAGAATCTTCATCTATATCAGTGAAAATTGGAGGATTTAAGGTGTAAATTGGGCTTTTGCTTGAAGCCTAAGAAAAATAGAAAATCGATGATTTAAATGGGAAAATGTACTCCGATTTTGATAAATTTTATATGTATGAACTCGTGGCGAGACGAGGATTCTGAAAATGTGGGATTCGTAATTATTTGAGAAGCGGGCCAGGGTGTTAGGTTTTGGCAACTTCGTGTTTTTAGGTGTAATTCAAGTTATTTCGATTGGGTTATGTTCCTTTAGCCTATTTTGATATAATCCTATTGGTTTTGATCAGATTCTGCACCCGTGGAGGCCGATTCTCGTGGCAAGGACATTTTGGGCTAGTTTTCGAGCCGATTCGAGGTGAGTAATGGGTATGGATGAGTACCCGAGGGTTTGAAACCCCGGTATATCACTATGTGACGCTGTATTGAGGCGAGACACGTACTCTACTGTGAGTGCGGGTCGATTGTGATTGGGGACTATGGCTTAGTCCGACTGTGTAGTATTATATTGTGTTGTTGGCTATAAATGAGCTGGTAAACCTCCTACTTGGATGGTTGTGAATATCTTTAGGCTGTAAGCCAGTTATTTGGATCCCGTCAGGATCGTTATCATTGCTTATATGATTGTAGCATGTTATCCTGATATCAGTCCTGAGCTAAACACTGTGTAAAATGGTTTTCCAAACTCTGGTATTTCTTAACACTATTTTCTACTGTTATTGATAAAAAAGAGATTTCAACATGATATTTTCTGTGCCCGTGAGGCTTGCATTGCATGTAGCTGGACTGGTATTGGATCGAACTGCGCGCCGCAGCATATCACTGATATTGCACTTGGGCTGTAGGAGCCCCTCCAGAGTTTGAACCCCCACAGTGAGCGCGGTTACCCAAATGGATCGGGCTACACGCCGTAGCGGTCGTTTTCATGAATCTGCATTGCATTTAGACATATTTGTTGTACTGCTTTAGCTGTTGTTGCTTTATCTGAGACTTATGCTGTTAAAAATGGTAAAAAGAAGGTTATTATATAGCTTTGCTTAGTGAATTATTGGGTATTTTTACCTTCAATATCTTTATCCATGCTTATTACACTGAGTTGGAAGTACTCACACTACTCTCTGCACCTTGTGCGCAGATCCAGGTACATTACAGCAGGGCTGACTCCCCAGCTGCTTCAGAGATCATTTCCGGACAGTCGAGGTAGCTGCTTAGCGTCCGTAGGACCTGACTCTCCCTGTTATCCTCTTTTATATTAGATTTTTCCGCATTTGTCAGATACAATATGTATTCAGTATCACTGTATTACTCGTAGTAGAGGCTATTGACTTATGACTCCAGATCTATGGGAGCTGTTATACATTTTCGGGATGCTATTTTGCAATTTATGCTCAAAAATCATATTTCTTCTATTATTGTGAATGTTTTTGAAGTAAAGGGAGAGCTGGTAGCTCGATATTGTGTGAGATTGGTTAGGCTGGCCTAGCAATATGATGGGCGCCATCACGATTAGGTTTTGGGGTCGTGACAAGTTGGTATCAGAGCCTATGTTACTATGACTCATGAGTCTTGAGCCGGTTAGTAGTGTCTCACGGAACGGTACGGAGACATCTGTATTTATCCTCGGGAGGCTGCAGACCTTTTAGGAAACACTTCACATTTCTTAAACTCTGTCGTGCGGTTTTGTTGTTCTGAGAACTGAACTTCTGTATTCTATTCTCTCGCAGATGGCAAGGACTCGTGCTACAAGACGAGGTGGACGACCACCATTGCCACCAGCTAGAGGCCGTGATCATGGCCATGGTAGTGGATGTGGTAGAGTGACCGGGGCAGTGCCAGTAGACCCACATATTGCCCCTATCCAGGATCAGGACCTAGCGGTTGAGGCTCCAGCAGCACCCGCTCAGGCACCGGCAGTGCCTATTGTTATTCTTGGCCTTCAGGAGGCATTGGCCTAGATATTATCTGTTTGTACTGGGTTGGCTCAGGTAGTTTCAGCTACTACCGCAGCAGCAACATCTCAGATCAGGGGTGGTTATCAGACCCCCGCAGCTCGCACACCAGAGCAGGTTTTGCAGGGACTTCAGATGCTAGAGGCAGTCCCAGCTCAGGTAGTTGCACCGGCTGTTCCAGTTATGCCAGTTGCGCTAGCCCTAGAGTATGTTGTTCCGGTGATGCCTGACGACGAGCAGCGTCAATTGGAGAGATTTGGCAGACTTCAGGCGCCTTCATTTAGTGGTACTGAGGGCGATGATGCCCAGGGATTCTTAGACAAGTGTCAGAGGATGTTGCGTACAACGGGGATTCTTGAGTCCAGTGGTGTTTCTTTTACTACATTCCAGTTTTAGGTCCAGCATTCATTTGGTGGGAGGAGTTTGAGAGGCGTAGGCCTGCAGGGGCAGCACCCCTTACTTGGCAGCAGTTTTCCACACTCTTTTTAGAGAAGTATGTGCCACAGTCCCGTAGAGAGGAGCTGCGTCGCCAGTTTGAATGGCTAGTATAGGGTGATATGACAGTGACTAAGTACGAGTTGAGGTATACTCAGTTGTCCAGGCATGTTATTTGGATGATCCTGACAGATCGGGAGTGGATCAGGAGGTTCATTGATGGCCTCAACTATTTTATTCGTATCTCGATGACCAGAGAGAGTATTGGCATCATATTTTGAGTAGGTTATTGATATGGCACGCTCTATTGAGGCGGATCGTCGCCGTGAGCGAGAGGAGAGGGAGGCCAAGAGGCCTCGAGGTTCTGGTAACTTTAGTGGTGCTCCATCTAGGGGGTAGTTTCATCAGGGCAGAAGTCGTTCATCTAGACCTTCTCAGTCAGGTCACCCAGAGCATAGTGGAGCTTCTTCTAGCCGTGGCCGTCAGGCATTTCAGCAGGGCCAGTCTTCACTCAGCACCCTCCCAGCTCAAAGTTTAGCACCTTCTTCTTCAGCCCAGGGTTCATCTGCGGTGAGGGGTTCCCTTCAGTCCCCTTCTCCAGAGGCAGGCAGTTGTTTTGAGTGAGGTGAGTTTGGCCATATTAGAAGGTAGTGTCCTCGACTTCGTAGGGATAGGTCTCAACAGAGGGATCAACCCTCCTCTTCAGCTCCATC
Source organism: Nicotiana noctiflora (assembly GCA_032618575.1). NCBI lineage: Eukaryota > Viridiplantae > Streptophyta > Magnoliopsida > Solanales > Solanaceae > Nicotiana > Nicotiana noctiflora. Next base: position 53,794 of record JASVEL010004727.1, on the reverse strand, counting down.
TACTTCAGCACCATCCCAGGCTAGTAGGGGTGGAGGTCAGTCTTCTAGAGGTCGCCCCAAGAGTGAGGAGCGATCGAGTGGTAGTCAGGCATATTTCTATGCACTTCCTCATAGGCGAGATGTTGTTGCCTCAGATGCAGTAATTACAGGTATCATTTCAGTTTGTCACAAAGATGCTTCTATTTTGTTTGATCCCGGGTCCACATATTCGTACGTGTCTTCTTATTTTGCACATCATTTGGGTGCGACCCGTGGTAGTCTTGATTTTCATATTCATGTATCTACCCCGGTGGGTGATACGATTATTGTGAATCACGTCTATCGATCCTGTGTTGTTTCTATTGGGGGTCTAGAGACCCGAGTGGATCTGCTATTGTTAGGTATGGTGGATTTTGATATGATTTTAGGCATGGATTGGCTGTCCCCGTGCCATGCTATTTTGGACTGTCATGCCAAGACAATTACATTAGCTATTCCTGGTATTCCTCATATTGAGTGGCGGGGTTCGACTGATTATGTCCCTAGCCATGTGATTTCATTCTTAAAGGCTTAGAGAATGTTTGAAAAGGGTGTTTATCATATCTTGCATTTGTGAGGGATGTGAGAGCTGAGACTCCTAGTATTGATTTTGTGCCCGTTGTAAGGGACTTCCCAGATATGTTTCCATCAGACTTGCCGGACATGCTGCTGGACAGGGATATCGATTTTGATATTGATTTGGTGTTGCGCACTCAGCCCATTTCTATTCCTCTCTGTCGTATGGCACCAGCTGAGTTGAAAGAATTGAAAGAACATATACATGAGCTTTTAGATAAGAGATTCATTCGCCCTAGTGTGTCACCGTGGGGTGCACCGGTGTTGTTTGTTAAGAAGAAAGATGGCTCTATGTGGATGTGCATTGATTATAGACAGCTGAACAAGGTAACAGTGAAGAATAAGTATCCTCTACCGCGCATTGATGATTTATTTGATCAGCTCAAGGGAGCGAGGGTGTTCTCGAAGATTGATCTTCGTTCATGCTATCATCAGCTGAAGATTAGAGACTCTGATATTATGAAGACTGCATTCGGGACGAGATATGGGCACTATGAGTTTCTTGTGATGTCTATTGGGCTAACCAATGCCCTAGCCGCGTTCATGCATCTGATGAATAGTGTGTTCCGGCCATATTTGGATTCATTTCATGATCGTGTTCATTGATGAAATCCTGGTGTACTCTCATAGCCAGGAAGAGCATGCTCAACATTTGAGCGTTGTGTTTCAGAGGTTGAGGGAGGAGAAATTGTATGCTAAGTTCTCCAAGTGCGAGTTTTGGCTCGAGTCGGTAGCTTTTCTGGGTCATGTGGTGTCTTTTGATGGTATTCAGGTTGACCCGAAGAAGATAGAGGCGGTGCAGAGTAGGCCTAGATTGTCCTTAGCTACGGAGATTCGGAGTTTCCTTGGTTTGGTGGGGTATTTTCACCGGTTTGTTCAGGGATTTTCATCTATTGCTTCTTCTTTGACCAGACTGACGCAGAAGGGTGCACCATTCATGTGGTCGGATGAGTGCGAGGAGAGCTTTTAGAAGCTCAAGACAACTTTGACCACAGCTCCAGTGTTAGTCTTGCCATCAGATTCAGGTTCATATACCATATATTGTGATGCCTCAAGAGTGGGGATAGGTTGTGTGTTGATATAGGATGGTAGAGTTATTGCTTATGCTTCTCGTCAGTTGAAGCCTCATGAGAGAACTATCATGTTCATGATTTGGAGTTAGCTGCCATAGTTCATGCCTTGAAGATTTGGAGGCAATATTTGTACGGCGTGTCCTGTGAGGTGTATACTGATCATCGTAGTCTCCAGCACTTGTTCAAGCAGAAGGATCTTAACTTGAGGCAGCGGAGATGGCTTGAGTTTCTCAAGGATTATGACATTACTATTTTATATCATCCGAGGAAGGCCAATGTAGTGGCCGATGCTTTGAGCCGAAAGGCGGTTAGTGTGGGTAGCGTGGTGTATATTCCAGTTGGGGAGAGACCATTTGCATATGATGTTTAGGCATTGGCCAATCGGCTAGTGAGGTTGGATATTTTGGAGCCCAGCAGGGTGTTGGCTTGCGTTGTTTCTCGATCTTCTTTATATGATCGCATCAGAGAGCATCAGTATGATGATCCACATTTACTTGTCCTTAAGTACTGGATTCTACACGATGATGCTAGAGATGTGGATATTGATAGTGAGGGTGTGCTGAGGATGCAGGGCCGGATCTGCGTGCCCAATATTGATGGCCTTCGTGAGTTGATATTGGAGGAGGCCCACAGCTCGCTGTATTCTATCCATCCAGGTGCCGCAAAGATGTATCAGGATTTGAGACAACATTATTGGTGGAGAAGGATGAAGAAGGATATTGTAAGTCATGTAGCACGGTGCCTCAACTATCAGCAGGTCAAGTATGAGCATTAGAGGCCCGGTGGCGTGTTTCAGCATATTGATATTCCCGAGTGGAAGTGGGAAAGGATCACTATGGACTTTGTTAGTGGACTACCTTGGACAACGAGGAAGTTTGATTCAGTTTGGGTGATTGTAGATAGGCTAACCAAGTCATCTCATTTCATTCCTGTGTGTACTACATACTCCTCGGAGCGGTTAATAGAGATATTCATTCGTGAGATAGTGAGATTGCATGGAGTTCCAGTTTCTATCATATCAGACAGAAGTACTCAGTTTACTTTGCAGTTCTGGAGGACATTTCAGCATGAGTTGGGCTGACAGGTTGAGTTGAGTACTGCATTTCATCCTTGGACAGACGGACAGTCCGAGCGTACCATTCAGATCTTGGAGGATATGTTGCGCGCTTGTGTTATTGATTTTGGTGGTTCATAGGCTGATTATTTGCCTATCGCAGAGTTTGCTTATAATAACAGCTACCAATTGGTTGGTTTGAGCATGGTGAGGCTAGGTTTTTGGGGACAGAGTTGGTCCAGGATGCCTTGGACAAGGTGAAGGTGATTCAGGAAAGGCTTCGCACATCCCAATCGCGCCAGAAGAGTTATGCAGACCGGAAGGTTCGGGATGTGTCTTATTCCATGGGGGAGAAGTTCTTACTGAAGGTTTCGCCTATGAAAGGTGTCATACGATTTGGGAAAAAAAGGAAAGCTTAGTCCGAGATTTATTGGCCCTTTTGAGATTCTTAGGAGGATTGGAGAGGTGTCCTATATGCTTACTTTGCCACCCAGTCTATCGGGAGTTCATCCGGTGTTTCACGTATTTATGCTCCAGAAATATGTTGGCGACCCATCGCATGTGTTGGATTTCAGTACAGTGCAACTTGATGATGACTTGACCTATGATGTGGAGCCTATAACTATATTGGGTCGTTAGGTGAGGATATTGAGGTCCAAGGATATTGCATCAGTGAAGGTTCAGTGGAGAGGTCGGCCCGTGGAGAAGGCCACTTGTAAGGTCGAGCAGGAGATGCGGAGCAGATATCCTCACTTATTTGAGTCTCCGGGTATGTTTCTTGACCCGCTCGAGGATGAGCGTTTGCTTAAGTTGGGGAAAATGTGACGACTCGTCCCTTCGTCATGAGAGTTACTGCCCCGTTATCCCCCATTATGTGTTTCATGTTCCTATATATGTGTTAGAGTCTATCAGGTGAATTTGAATCGATTCTGGTTGAAAATAAGGCATATAGCCTTTTTGAGTGAAGCTTGTTTCTGAAAAGTCAACCTGAAGTTGACTATGTGGTTAGAGGGCTCGGATGTGGATTCCGGTGATTTGGTTAGCTTTGGGAGGTGATTTGTGACTTAGGGGAGTGATTGGAATTGAATTTGGAGGTACGGTGTAGAAATAAGCTTGAATTGGCTAAGTTGGAATTTTGGCGAAATCCGATCAATAGGTGAGATTTTGATCCGGAAGTCGGAATGGAATTCCGATAGTTCCAGTAGCTTTGTTAGGTGATTTTGGATATGTTTACAAATTTTCAGGTCATTCGGACATCATTTGGTCGGGTTTTTGATAGAATATAGGGGTCAGAAGTTTTGGTTGAAATTTAGGCTTGAATCCGCCATGATTTGATGATTTTTGTGTTTAATGGTGTATTTTTATGATTGGAACAAGTTCGTATCGTGATTTGGAGTAGGTTGGTGGTTTTGGTTGAGGTCCCGGGGGACCTAGGGGGTGTTTCCAGGGGTCAAATGGACCATTTTGAGTTGATGAACAAGTCAGATTTGTTGTCATGAGTGTTGCAGAAGGTCGCTCGATGCAATTGCAATGGGTATGATGTGATGACCTTATTTTATTAATCATTTCGAGCTTCTGAGGCCTCGAAAACCTCATTCTATGTTGCCTCGATTTACGTGCACAATCCGAGCATGTAGCCGGAAAGATTTTGTGATAGAAAATATGAATTCATGAGAAATTTGGATAAAAATGATATTAATATTGATATGGTTGACTTCGGTCAACATTTTTGGTAAACGGATTCGGACCCGAGATTGGATGGTCCCGAGAGGTCCGTAGGAAAATATGGGACTTGGACATGCGTCCGGAGTCGAATTCTGAGGCCTAGAGCCCAAGTTATGAATTTTTCTATGAAATTGTTTTTGATGTAATTGTTAAAGGAAATGAATTAATTGACCTTGGTATCGGGCTCGTATTTTGGTTCCGACGCCCGGTACAAGTCTTAAATATTATATATGTGATTTCCGTAAAGTTTGGTGACATTCGGATGTCGTTTGAGATGTTTTGGACCTTGAGTTCCAAGTTTGAAAGTTTTGAAAACCAAAAGTATGAAAATCATGAATTTGAGGCTTGATTTGATGAAAACGATGTGATATTGGTGATGTGATCGCACGAACAAGTTCATAATGTGTTTTTGAGGTTGTGTACATGTTTGGTTTGGAGCCCGGGGGGCTCGGGTAAAGATTTGATAGGCCGTTGGATTAAATTCTGAATTTTTGCACTGCTGGTTTTTCACCCAGTTGTTGGCTTCGCATTTGCGAAGAATTTCTCGCAAATGCGAAGAAGGCAGTTGAAGGCTGGGTTCGCAAATGCGAACCCATTATAGCAAATGCGATGCCTGCCAGAACCAGCCAAGTTCGCAAATGCGAACAAAGTGTCGCAAATGCGACATTAGCACACCTGGACCATAGTTCGCAATTGCAAACTTAACCTCGCAAATGCGAGGCCTTCAGTAATTGCATGTCTTCGCAATTGCGAAGAATGTGTCGCAATTGCGAAGAGGCCCAGAAGCCTGCTGGTTCGCAAATGCGAACCTTATTTCGCAAATGCGAAATCCCCAGTAACTGCCTAGACTTCGCAAATGCGAATAAATGTTCGCAAATGCGAAATTGGTCGGGGTTCGCAATTGCGAACCCATGTTCGCAAATGCAAACACAGAGACCTGTAAAACACGATTTTCAGTTCATTTCTTCACTTTTTACAAAACAAAAACACCCATTTGCGATTCTTCACGGATTCCTTCTTCATCAAAACAATTGTAAGTCGCTTTTTACTTAATTCTTTCAATTCCTAACATCATTAAACATGTTTTTCAATAGAAATCAAAGGTTTTCATGGTAGAATTTCTTGTTTTTGTTAGAATATAGGGTTTTTCATAAATTGGGAAATTGGACCTCGAATTGAGGTCCGATTTTGAAACAAATCATATACATGAACTCGTGGGGGGATGGGTAACTGGATTTTGGTCCTAACCCCGAGTTCCGACCATGTGGGCCCGGGGTTGAAATTCACTATTCCGGGCAGGAATGTTGTAAAAGTTGTATTTGGTCTTAAGAATTAGTTTGTTGAGTAGTATTGATGATATTAAAACAATTGTGTATAGATACGATTGGATTGGAGCCAAAGTTGAAAGAAAAAGACATTTCCACGGATTGAATTGTTCATAAACATTCGAGGTAAGTGTTTGTTCTATCCTAGCTTGAGGGAATAGGATTATGTGTTATGTGTTATGTGTTATGTGATCGAGTGCGGTGTATGGGTTGTGGTGACGAGCATCCATACACTGGCGTCTAGTATGACCGCGAGTCGTTGAAAATGCTTATTTTGGGATATATCTACAGATGCATTGTTGAACCTTTGTCCGGTTGTAGAATTGTTATGGTTCTCCCTTGTTGGGACTTGTTGTGAAGATAATTATTGATTGCCCTTGTTGGGACGGTTTATGAATTACTGTTTCTTTCTTTGCCCTTAACGTGATTGTTATTTGGGTGAGGAAGAGTGATAATGCACGAAGGGTGATGCCGTGCCATGTTTTATTATTTATGCACGAAGGTTAATGTCGTGCCATGTTTTATTGATTATGCACGAAGGATCATGCCGTGCCCTATTATTGAACCATGTACGAAGGATCATGCCGTACTATGGATGTGAGGATGAGAGTAAAAGCCCGAAGGGTGATGCCGTGTACTTTATTTGCTTATTTGGTGAGGATGAGAGTAAAAGCACGAAGGGTGATGCCGTGCAACTGCTTGCTATTCCTTGACTTGATATTACTTGTGTTTCCATTATACTTTGTTTTTCCTTGTGAATTTATTAACTGTTGTTAATTGTTGAATTCTTTGAGATATTCCTTGTTGTGTTATTACCTGGTTATTTCTTATTATTATGTGGTATACATATATATTGAATTGCACAGGTTTATGTGGGTGTCTGGTCCTAGGCTTGTCACTACTTCGCCGGGATAGGCCAGGCACTTCCCAGCACATGGGGTCGGTTGTGCTGATACTACACTTCTGTGCGTTTTTGCACAGGTCCAGGTTACGATCAGGAGCAGCAGCAGTAAATCGATTGCGTGGGAGTTGATCACATTTGAGACCAAGGTAGCTTGCAGACGTCCGCAAGCCCGGCGTCTCTCTCTTTATTTATGTTATTAGCTGTAGTCTCATTGTTCCGAGACAAACAGAATTATGTTATATTTCTTTCAAACTTTTATGTGTAGTATTCCATAGTAGTTCGTGAGTTGGTGACTCCACGTCTTGGGTAGAGAATTTCAGTATGATTTTTACCTTGTAACTAGTCGTTTCTAATTCGATAAAGTATTCCGCACTTATTTAATTAAAGTTATGGTTTGTTGATAAATAAATTATGAAATTGTATTAAAAACAGGATAGTATGAATACAGTGGCTTGCCTAGCTACCACGAGTAGGCGCCATCACGATCCCGATGTTGGGGGAAAATCCGGGTCGTGACAAGTTGGTATCAAAGCTCTAGGTTACATAGGTCTCACCACTCACGAACAAGCTTAGTAGAGTTTGAGAGGTAGGTACGAAGACGTCTGTACTTGTCCTCCAGAGTCTATTGAGTTAGGAAAGAGTCTCTCATTTGTTCTTTCTTGTCGTGCGACTTGTTCCTCAATTACTGATTGAATTTCTATTCTGTCCTTTCGCAGATGGTGAGGACACGCGCTTCTTCATCCGCTGACCAGCAGCCCGAGCCCCAGGCAGCTCCCGTGAGGGGCAGGGGCCAAGGCCGTATCAGAGGCCGTGGTAGGGGTAGAGCTCAGCCCCAGGAAGCTACCCCAGAGGTGGAGCCTCATATTGAGATTAACGAGGAGGTTCCGGTTCCAGCAGCTCCAGTGGGCCCGGCTCAGGTCCCAGGAGAGGCTTTATTTACCCCGGATCTCCGGGATGCTTTGGTCAGAATAGCGGGATTTATGGACAGCATTGCCAAAGCGGGTTTATTATCAGTTGCACCAGCCGCTTCTCAGGCTGGAAGAGGGGCCCAGACTCCTATTACTCGTACTCCGGAGCCAATAGCTCCTCAGCCTCAGGCACCAGTAGTTCAGCCAGCTGTGGCCACTCAGTCAAGTACCACAACTCATGCAGGTGATGGAGCGGCCATGACTTCTGATTCGTTGTGGAGGCTTGATCGGTTCTCCAATCTATTTACCACTACATTCAGCGGAGCCACATCAGAGGATCCTCGGGACTTCTTATTTAGTTGCCATGAGATTCTCAAGACTATGGGGATCGTGGAGTCAAATGGAGTTGACTTCTGTACATTCAGGCTTGCAGGATCCGCCAAGACTTGGTGGAGAGATTATTGCTTGACTCGACCAGCAGGGTCCCCAGCTTTATCATGGGACCAGTTTGCGAAACTATTTATGGAGAAGTTTCTCCCTGCTACTCAGCGGGATGTACTTCGGAGGCAGTTTGAGCGCCTCCATTAGGGCACTATGACAGTTACACAGTATGAGATGAGATTTGTCGATTTGGCTCGTCATGCGGTGGTGATACTTCCCACGGAGCGGGAGAGGGTCCGCAGGTTTATAGATGGGCTTAATCAGCCGATTAGACTCCAGATGGCTATGGGCGTGGGGAGTGACATATCATTTCAGAAGGCAGCCAATGCAGCACGCAGAGTTGAGATGGCTCTCGCTAGAGGAGGCGGTTATTCTTCGGATAAGAGGCCTCGTCATTCGGGTAGGTTTGGTGCTTCTTCCTCTGGTAGCAGAGAATCCTTTGATAGAGGCCAGTCCTCCAGGGCTTTTCATTCCGCCCTTCAGGCTTCACAGGGTGGACCAGGTGATCGCGGTTTTCGTGGGCATTATTCAGACCAGCCTCCTATTAATGCTCAGCCTCTTCAGAGTGTTCGTGGAGGCCATTCGGGTCGTCAGGGCCAGCAGCCCTATCAGTCTAAGAGTTGCTACGGTTGTGGTGACCCGGGTCATTTTATCAGGAATTGCCCTATAGCAGCGGGCAACTCTCAGCAGCGAGGTCCTCGTCCTATGATTCGGGCCCCAGCTGACCCTCAGGCCTGCCCAGCCAGCCATAGGGGGGGGTAGAGATTATAGAGGTGGAGGTCGAGACCGTAGAGGTGGAGACTGTCCAGCCAGAGGTAGAGGTCAGCCAGTTGATGGTCGTCCTAGAGACGCAGCTCAGAGGGGAGGTGCAGATCCCCGATTCTATGCTTTACCAGCCAGGCCAGAGGCAGAGGCATCAGATGCCGTGATTACAGGTACTATTCTTGTGTGTGGCAGAGGTGCTTCAGTATTATTTGACCCTGGATCTACATATTCCTATGTGTCTTCCTACTTCGCACAGTATTTGGCTGTGCCCAGCTATGCTCTGGATATTCCAGTTTATGTGGATATACTAGTGGGTGACTCCATTGTAGTCGATCGGGTGCATCGTTCGTGCGTAGTTATATTTGGGGGTCTTGAGACCCGTGTTGATCTGTTGCTTTTGGACATGGTAGATTTTGATGTCATATTGGGGATGGACTGGTTGTCCCCATACCATGCTATTCTTGATTGCCATGCTAAGATGGTGACCTTAGCCTTGCCAGAATCACCCCGATTAGAGTGGAAAGGTACCTCAAGCCACTCCGTTCGCACTGTTATTTCCTATGTTAAGGCTCGACGTATGGTCGAGAAGGGGTGTCTAGCTTATCTGGCTTATGTTCGTGATTCCAGTGCAGAGGTTCCTTCTATTGAGTCAGTCCCCATTGTACGGGAGTTTCCTGAGGTTTTCCTTTCAGACTGCCGGGCATGCCACCCGACAGGGATATTGATTTCTGCATTGATCTGGCACTGGGCACTCAGCCCATCTCTATTCCACCCTATCGTATGGCCCCGCCGGAGTTAAAAGAGTTGAAAGATCAGTTGCAGGACCTTCTTGAGAAGGGCTTTATCAGGCCCAGTGTTTCCCCCTGGGGAGCACTTGTATTATTTGTAAAGAAGAAAGATGGCTCGATGCGGATGTGTATTGATTACCGGCAATTAAACAAAGTGACAATAAATAATAAGTATCCACTGCCGAGGATTGATGATTTGTTTGACCAGCTCTAGGGAGCGAGGGTATTCTCTAAGATAGACTTGAGGTCAGGCTACCATCAGCTGAAGATCAGGGCGGCTGACATTCCTAAGACGACCTTTCGCTCTAGATATGGGCATTATGAGTTCTTGGTCATGTCCTTCGGGTTGTCCAATGCCCCAGCAGCATTCATGGAGTTGATGAATCGGGTATTCAGGCCTTACTTAGATCTGTTCGTGATAGTCTTCATAGATGACATCCTGGTGTACTCCCGCAGCTAGGAAGAGCACGGGCAGCACCTCAAAGTGGTTCTTCAGACTCTGAAAGATAACCGACTATATGCCAAATTTTCTAAATGTGAGTTCTGGCTGAGTTCGGTAGCATTTCTGGGTCACATTGTATCGGTGGAAGGTATTCAGGTAGACCCAAAGAAGATTGAGGCAGTTCAGAATTGGCCTCGACCAGCTTCAATGACTGAGATTCGGAGTTTCTTGGGATTAGCAGGTTACTATCGTCGTTTTGTAGAGGAGTTTTCTTCTATTGCAGCCCCGATGACCGGGTTGACCCAGAAGGGTGTCCAGTTCCAGTGGTCAGAGAGTGTGAGGCGAGCTTTCGAAATCACGACAGCCTTGACCACCGCGCCCGTGTTGATACTACCTACAGGTGCGGGGCCTTATACGGTTTATTGTGACGTATCTCGTACGGGGCTTGGAGCGGTATTGATGCGGATGGTAAGGTTATCGCTTATGCTTCGAGACAGTTAAAAATACATGAGAAGAATTATCCGGTTCATGATCTTGAGTTAGCAGCAGTGGTTCATGCCTTAAAGATCCGGAGGCATTATCTATATGGTGTGACATGTGAGGTGTACACCGATCACAAAAGCCTACGGTACTTGTTCAAACAGAAGGAGTTGAATCTACGACAGCGGAGATGGTTAGAGTTGCTAAAAGACTATGATGTTACTATCTTATATCATCCAGGTAAGGCCAATGTGGTGGCCGATGCTTTGAGTAGAAAGTATGCCGGCATGGGTAGTCTTGCATACATTCCGGTCAGTCAGAGACCATTAGCTCTAGATGTCTAGGCTTTAGCCAATCGGTTCGTAAGATTAGACATTTCTGAGCCTAGTAGGGTGTTAGCCTGCACGGTCGCTCGTTCTTCTTTATTAGAGCGTATCTGTGAGAGGCAATTTGATGATCCTCATTTGCGTGAGTTGAGAGATACAGTACAGCGGGGAGGTGCCACACAGGTAAATCTAGATGATGATGGGGTATTGAAATTGCAGAGGGTCGAATTTGTGTGCCCAATGTTGAAGGGACTCGAGAGTTGATCTTGGCGGAGGCCTACAGTTCGCGGTATTCTATTCACCCGAGCGCCGCGAAGATGTACCGGGACTTACGGCAGCACTATTGGTGGCACATGATGAAGAAAGATATCGTTGCATATGTCGCTCGGTGTCTAAATTGTCAGCAGGTGAAATATGAGCACCAGAGACCTGGTGGTGTATTCCGGAGGATTGAAATTCCCGAGTGGAAATGGGAGCGGATCACTATGGACTTCGTTACTGGACTTCCTTTGACTCGGAGGAAATTTGATGCTATTTGGGTCATTGTTGATAGGCTGACCAAATCAGCACACTTTATTCCAGTATCTGTCTCCTACTCGTCGGAGAGGTTAGCAGAGGTTTACATTAGGGAGATTGTTCGTCTCCATGGGGTGCCGATATCTATTATCTCTGATCGGGGTACGCAGTTTACCTCGCGGTTCTGGAGAGCGGTCCAGCAGGAATTAGGCACCCAGGTTCGATTGAGTACAGCATTTCATCCTCAGACGGATGGCCAGTCCGAGAGGACTATTCAGATTCTTGAGGACATGCTTCGAGCCTATGTTATTGATTTCGGAGGCTCGTGGGACCAGTTTCTACCATTAGCAGAGTTCGCCTACAATAACAGTTACCAATCTAGCATCCGGATGGCTCCGTATGAGGCGTTGTATGGTAGGCGATGTCGATCACCAGTTGGATGGTTTGAACCGGGAGAGTCTCGGTTGTTGGGTACAGATTTAGTTCGAGAGGCCTTGGATAAGGTCAAGACTATTCAGGAGAGATTGCGTTCAGCTCAGTCCAGACAGAAGACTTATGCGGATCGTAAGGTTCAAGATGTAGATTTCATGGTTGGTGAACGAGTATTGCTCCGAGTGTCGCCTATGAAGGGCGTGATGAGGTTCGGGAAGAAGGGCAAGCTCGGCCCTAGGTATATTGGTCCATTTGAGATTCTAGACAGAGTGGGAGGGGTGGCTTACAGATTAGCTTTGCCGCCTAGCTTATCAGCCGTGCACCTAGCTTTTCACGTATCTATGCTTCGGAGATACCACGACGATCCCACATATGTGATAGACTTCAGTACTGTCCAATTGGACAATGATCTATCTTACGAGGAGGAGCCGGTGGCCATTCTAGACCGGCAGGTTCGACAGTTGAGGTCGAAGAGTTATCCTTCTGTGCGTGTTCAGTGGAGAGGTCAGCCTCCTGAGGCATCGAACTGGGAGTCCGAGTCTGATATGCGGAGCCGCTACCCACACTTGTTTCCTGACTCCGGTACTTCTTTCTTTTGTCCGTTCGAGGACGAACGGTTGTTTTAGAGGTGGAGATTGTGATGACCCAAAGGGTCATCACTTATTTTATTAATCATTTCAAGCTTCTGAGGCCTCGAAAACCTCATTCTATGTTGCCTCGATTTACGTGCACAATCCAAGCATGTAGCCGGAAAGATTTTGTGATAAAAAATATGAATTCTATGAGAAATTTGGATAAAAATAATATTAATATTGATATGGTTGACTTCGGTCAACATTTTTGGTAAACGGATTCGGACCCGAGATTGGATGGTCCCGAGAGGTCCGTAGGAAAATATGGGACTTGGACATGCGTCTAGAGTCGAATTCTGAGGCATAGAGCCCAAGTTATGAATTTTTCTATGAAATTGTTTTTGATGTAATTGTTAAAGAAAATGAATTAATTGACCTTGGTATCGGGCTCGTATTTTGGTTCCGACGCTCGGTACAAGTGTTAAATATTATATATGTGATTTCTGTAAAGTTTGGTGACATTCGGATGTCGTTTGAGATGTTTTGGACCTTGAGTTCCAAGTTTGAAAGTTTTGAAAACCAAAAGTATGAAAATCATGAATTTGAGGCTTGATTTGATGAAAACGATGTGATATTGGCGATGTGATCGCACGAACAAGTTCATAATGTGTTTTTGAGGTTGTGTACATGTTTGGTTTGGAGCCGGGGGGCTCGGGTATCGTTTTAGAAAATTACGCCCCAATCCCCAATTTAACTGTTCCCCTAAGTTCATTTCTGCTATTGTGGTTTGCCGAGAGAGTCGGTTCTAAAATTTGGAGTATTTGGGGACACTTAGTCCCTAAATGAGAGCTTTAAAGCTAGAAAACGGTCCGTAGCCGGAACAGTGTTAAGATGATCTCAGAACGGAGATCCGATGGTTCCATTAGCTCCGTTGGGTATTTCGGGGTTAGGAGCGCGTTCGGAATGTATTTTGGAGGTCCGTAGCTCAATTAGGCTTGAAATGCCAAAAGTTGAAATTTTGGCGAATCCGAACGATAGGTGAGATTTTGATCCGAAGGTCGGAATGGAATTCCGACAATTTCTCTAGTTTCGTTATGTGAATTTGGATATGTCCGCAAATTTTCAGGTCATTCGGAAGTCGTTTGGTCGGGTTTTAGATCGAATGTGTAATTGAGAGAGTTTTAAGAAATTTAGGCTTGAATTCGATGTGAATTATGGGTTTTGATGTTGTTAGACGTGTTTTGAGGATTGGAACAAGTTCGAATAAGGTATTAGGATGTGTTGGTATGTTTGGATAAGATCCCGGGGGCCTCGGGGTGGTTTCGGATGGTTAAACGGGAGAAAATCATGGAAATTGCAGGTTTAGGAATTCTGCCTCTGTTGTTTTCGCCCCTGCGGAAATGGAACCGTAGAGGCGAGTCCGCTGAAACGGAAATTGTAGCGCGGAAGCGGACTGAAGCGCAGGGGTGGTCCTTGTCCGCATGAGCGGCATCGCAGGTGCGAGGATGGGGACCGCAGAAGCAGTCAGGAGACGAGTTGGGGAATTTCGCAGAAGCGGACAAGCCTCCGCTTAGGCGAGTCCGCAGAAGCGGACTGCTGTTCGTAGGAGCGGAGAGTTCCGCGGGAGCGGACCTTTGTCCGCAGGAGCGGCCTCGCGGAAGCGGCTTTAGGCTCGCAGAAGCGGAATGGGCCAGCCAGGCCTGGGCTTCGTAGAAGCGACAAAATGTCGCGGAAGCGGATCCGCAGAAGCGGAAACTAGTCCGCAGAAGCGAAAATCGCAGAAGATTAATTGTATCAGAAGTTAGAAAATTTCAGAAAAACATTTCACATTGGGGTCTCGGCTTAAGAGGCGATTTGGGCAATTTTTGAGGGAGATTCAAGGGAAATCATCAGGTAATCAACTATGGACTCATCGTATGATTAGTATTGGTAATATTATGCAATTATATCATGAAAATGGAGGAATTTGGGGTAATTTATGGAGGATTTAGCCCTAGGCTTTAACTTTAGAAAATCAAGGTTTTGAATGGGCAAATGGAGTCCGAATTTGGTAAATCTTATATGCTTAGACTCGTATTGAGATAAGGAACCCGAATATATAATTTTTGTGATTTTTCGATAAGTGTACCGAAAGTCGGGTTTTGACAACTTGTGGGTTTTGGTGTATTTTGAGTTATTTTGATTGGGTAATGCCCAATTGGCCCATCTTGATGTGATTCTATTGATTTTTATCAGGATACTACACTTGTGGAGACCGACATTCGCGGCAAGAGGGTTATTTCTTAGCGGTTTTGTACCGGAATTGAGGTAAGTGGCTTGTCTAACCTCGTGTGGGGGACTTTCACCCCTAGGATATTATTGTGATACTTTAAATGCCTTGTACGCGAGGTGACGGGCGTGTACATGCGGCTGGTTGTTGAACACATACTTTACTCAAAATGTTCAATGAGTGATATTCCTGTTCTTAGTTATTAAATTCGATATTCCTACCCGGTAGTAGTTAGAAAAGCATCATTAGATAGAATCTAACTATCTAGTTGCTAAATTGATTTACTTGAGTTTTCTTGGTAATCACTGGCGCTGTTTATCGGCGAAGTTATCGTTAAGCATATTATACTTCTCTCTGTGTATTCCTTTACTTGCTGTGGTTATGGACTACGGGTTCGATTCCCGAGATCATGAGATTATTGAAATATGGACTATGGGTTCGATTCCCGAGATCCTGAGATTATTGAAATATGGACTACGGGTTCGATTCCCGAGATCCCGAGATTATTGAAATATGGACTACGGGTTCGATTCCCGAGATCCTGAGATTATTAAAATATGGACTACGGGTTCGATTCCCGAGATCCTAAGATTATTGAAATATGGACTACGGGTTCGATTCCCGAGATCCTGAGATTTATTGAAATGTGGACTACGGGTTCGATTCCCGAGATCCTGAGATTATTGAAATGTGGACTACGGGTTCGATTCCCGAGATCCCGAGATTATTGAAATGTGGACTACGGGTTCGATTCCCGAGATCCCGAGATTATTGAAATGTGGACTACGGGTTCGATTCCCGAGATCTTGAGATTGTTGAAATGTGGACTACGGGTTCGATTCCCGGAGATCCTGAGCTATTGAGATATTATTGAGACATGGGTCGCGGGTTCGATTCCCGGAGACCCAGGGGTGCTGTTAATGGGACTGTGGGTTCAATTCCCACAGGTCCTGGACTTGTTTTATTGAGTTGGTTATTTGTTGTTAGCTTAATTGTAGACAATTGCAGTAATCATCATAATGTTGTTATTTCGGAAATTATTATCATTTAAACTGTTTATTTTGTTATCATCATTATATTATTGTTTTCTCAGTAGGGCCCTGACCTTCCTCGTCACTACTCCATCGAGGTTAGGCTTGGCACTTACTGAGTACCGCCGTGGTGTACTCATGCTACTCTTCTGCACACTTTTGTTGTGCAGATCCAGGTACATCAGAGCAAGCTCGTACTAGGTGATTCCGCAGCTTTCTGGGAGACTTCGAGGTATGATCCGCTACGTCCGCGGATCCGGAGGCTTCCTTCTATTCTAGTAGTACTAGTTGACATTTTTCTTCATTTCGTTGTTAGATACTCTTTACACATAGAGCTACAATTGTATTTCCCTTTTAGTCTGTGTTATCGTGGGGTTCTGGATCTTGGTAGTGTTTTATTCATTGTGTGACGGATGTATGTGCCAAGCGGCACGGATTACATATCTTTTATGTTATTTTTCCGCTGTTTCTTATTTAAGTATTTATAACTTATATATTCCGCAACGTGTTAGGCTTACCTAGTCTTGGGGACTGGGTGCCATCACGACATGTTCACAATTGGTGAACTAGGGTCGTGACAAGTTGGTATCAGAGCTCTAGGTTCATAGGAGTCACGGGACACGGACCGGTTACTTAGAGTCTCGTTGATCGATACGGAGACGTCTGTATTTATCTACGAGGGGCTATGTAACTGTTTAGGAAACTCTTCATTTCTTTTGGATTCCTTGTCGTGCGACATTTTTGACATCAAAAATCTAAACTATTGCTTTCTATTCTCTCACGGATGGTGAGGACACGAGCTACTCGCAACGATCTGGTACCCGCGTCCCCTGTTGCCGCCGTCAGAGGCCGGGGCCGAGGTAGAGTAAGAGGACGCGCCCGAGGTGCAGCCACAGCACCCGCGCGCGCTGCCGCTGAGGTGCCACAGGTAGACCAGGTTAGAGCGCAGGCACCTGGTACACCGACTACAGCTGCCACTACTCCAGCACTCCAAGAGACCCTGGCCCAGTTCATGAGTATGTATATCACTTTAGCTCAGGCAGGACTGCTCCCTCTCGCTGCAGGTACATCCCAGGCTGGGGGAGGGGCCCAAACTCCCGCAGCCATTACACCTGAGCAGCGTGTGCCAGTGGGACAGGTCCCAGCGATTTTGGTTATGCCTCCTGCCGCCCCAACACAGCCCGGAGGTGAGCCCGCTGCCTCTAAGGATGAGCAGCGTAGATTGGAGAGGTTCAAGAAATATGACCCTCTAGTGTTCAGTGGGTTGGCTTCAGATGATGCATTGGGTTTCCTGAAGGAGTGTCATCGTATTCTTCGTACTATGGGGATTGTGGAGACCAGCGGGGTTTCCTTCACTGCTTTTTAGTTTCGTGGGGCCGCTTATGATTGGTGGCGCACGTACGAGTTGGATAGTCCAGAGGAGTCTCCTTCATTGACCTGGACGCAGTTTTCAGATCTGTTTTTGAGAGAGTTTGTCCCTCAGAGCCTTAGGGATTCTTGGCGCTCGAGTTTGAGCGGTTGCGACAGGGCTCCATGCCAGTATCGGAGTATGCTATCAGTTTCACCCGTCTTGCCAGGCATGCACCGGCCTTGGTAGCCACAGTCCGGGGAGGGTGCGAAGGTTTATTGAGGGCCTTGTTCCGCCTATCCGATCCAGCATGGCCAGAGAGCTTGAGACAGATATATCTTATCAGCAGGCGGTTAGCATTGCCAAGAGGATCGAGAGTATGCTCCCTAGAGAGCGGAGAGAGAGAGAGAGGCCAAGAGGTCTTGTGAGTTGGGCCATTTCTCTGGTGCCCGCACTTCATCAGCCGGTCGTTTTGGCAGGGGTTATTCCGGTCGACCAGTTCACTCGGCATTGCCCGCAGCCGGTAGTACTCCAGCTCTTCCAGCACCTCAGGAGCCTTATTATGCTCCCCAGTTTCTAGTGCACCTCCTGCGCGGGGTATTTCCAGGGGTCAGACTAGTGGGGGTGAGGCCGGTCGATCTCAGCCACCGCGTCCTCCCAAAGCTTGTTTTGAGTGTGGGGATACTCGCCACCTGGTTAGGGAGTGCCCCAGGCGCAGGAGAGGAGCCCCTCATCAGTCATCACAGCATCCGCGTGGTTCTCGGGGCCAGCAAGCTATCATTCCAGCCCCAGCTGCCACTCCACCTGCCCAGCCATCCAGGGGCGGGGGTCAGGGTTCCAGAGGCCGCCCTCGAGAGGGGGGACAAGCCAGATTCTATGCTATTCCTGATCGCGCTGCGGCTGTTGCATCTGACTCCGTTATCACGGGTATTATTATGGTTAGTCACAGGGAGGCATCGGTTCTATTCGACCCTGGTTCCACTTTTTCATATGTGTCTTCTTACTTTGCTTCTCATCTGGGTGTGCCTCGGGATTCTTTGAGTGCCCCCATTTATGTTTCCACTCCGGTGGGTGATTCTTTGGCCGTGGACCGCGTATATCGGTCGTGTTTGGTTACCATTTGTGATTTTGAGACCAGAGCGGATCTATTGTTGCTCGGGATGGTCGATTTTGATATTATTCTGGGCATGGACTGGTTGTCGCCCCATTATGCTATTCTTGATTGTCACGCCAAGACCGTGACGCTGGCTATGCCGGGCATTCCACGTATTGAGTGGAGTGGTACTCTAGATCACACCCCTAGCCGTGTTATTTCTTTTCTCAGAGCTCAGCGTATGGTTGAGAAGGGGTGTGCTGCTTATCTAGCCTATGTGCGGGACGTCAGTATTGACACTCCCTCTATTGATTCCGTTCATGTGGTACGTGACTTTGCTGATGTATTTCCAGCTGATCTTCCGGGCATGCCGCCCGACAGAGATATTGACTTTGCTATTGACTTGTTGCCGGGCACTCAGCCCATTTCTATTCCACCGTACCGTATGGCTCCTCCCGAGTTGAAGGAGTTGAAGGATCAATTACAGGAGTTATTGGGCAAGGGTTTTATTCGACCCAGTGTTTCGCCTTGGGGTGCTCCTGTATTATTTGTGAAGAAAAAGGACGGTTCTATGCGTATGTGTATTGACTATCGTCAGCTGAATAAGGTTACAATGAAGAACCGGTATCCTTTGCCCCGTATTGATGATTTATTTGACCAGTTACAGGGCGCACATGTGTTTTCTAAGATTGATTTGCGCTCTGGGTATCACCAGCTGAAGATTCGGGAGCCAGATATCCCGAAGACTGCCTTCGGGACCCGGTATGGTCACTATGAGTTCCTCGTGATGTCTTTTGGGCTGACTAATGCCCCAGCAGCCTTTATGCATTTGATGCACAGTGTGTTCAGGCCTTATCTGGACTCGTTCGTGATTGTTTTCATTGATGATATTCTAGTATATTCCGGAGCCGGGAAGAGCACGAGCAGCATTTGAGGATAGTGCTTCAGATTCTGAGGGAGAAGCAGCTTTATGCCAAGTTCTCTAAATGTGAGTTCTCGTTGAGTTCAGTGGCATTTTTGGGCCACGTGGTGTCGAGTGATGGTATTCGAGTAGATCGAGGAAGGTGGAGGCCGTGCAGAGTTGGCCCAGACCCTCCTCCGCTACTGAGATTCGCAGTTTCCTTGGTTTGGCGGGCTATTACCGTCGTTTCGTAGAGGGGTTCTCTTCGATTGCGGCACCTATGACTAGATTGACCCAAAAGGGTGCCCCTTTTCAGTGGACAGACGAGTGTGAGGCGAGCTTTCAGAAGCTCAAGACAGCTTTGACTTCGGCCCCTTTATTGATGTTGCCTACAGGTTCGGGGTCCTATACTGTATATTATGATGCCTCGCGAGTTGGACTCGGTGCGGTATTGATGCAGGACGGTAGGGTAATTGCCTACGCGTCGAGACAGCTGAAGGTGCATGAGAAGAATTACCCTGTTCATGATTTGGAGCTAGCTGCCATTGTTCACGCCTTGAAAATTTGGCGTCATTATTTATATGGGGTTCCTTCGGAGATCTACACTGATCACCGGAGCTTGCAACACTTGCTTAAGCAGAAGGACCTGAATATGCGTCAGAGGAGATGGTTGGAACTACTGAAGGACTATGATATTACTATTCTCTATCACCCGGGCAAGGCGAATGTGGTTGCTGATGCCTTGAGTCGTCGGGCAGAGAGTTTGGGGAGTTTAGCATATCTACCAATTTCGGAGAGGCCTATGGCGATGGATGTTCAGGATTTGGCCAGGCAGTTTGTTAGACTGGATCTTTCGGAGCCCAGCCGGGTTCTAGCTTGTGTGGTTTCTCGGTCTTCTCTATTTGACCGCATCGGGGAGCGTCAGTTCGACGACCCTCATTTGCTTGTCCTTCAGGATAGAGTTCTGCGTGGTGATGCTCGAGATGTTACCATCGGGGATGATGGAGTCATGAGGATGCAGGGGCGTATCTGTGTGCCCAATGTAGATGATCTTCGAGAGCTGATTCTAGGAGAGGCCCATAGTTCGCGGTATTCCATCCATCCGGGTGCCGCGAAGATGTATCAGGACTTGAAACAGCATTACTGGTGGAGGCGGATGAAGAGGGATATAGTTGATTATGTTTCCAGATGCCTCAACTGCCAGCAGGTGAAGTATGAACATCAGCGTCCGGGTGGATTGATGCAGCAGATTGAGATTCTAGAGTGGAAATGGGAGCGCATCACCATGGACTTTGTATATGGACTTCCACGGACCGTTAGGAAGTTTGATTCTATTTGGGTTATTGTGGATCGGCTGACCAAGTCCGCCCATTTTATACCGATGAGCACTACTTATTCATCGGAGCGACTGGCGGAGATCTATATCAGGGAGATAGTTCGGTTGCATGGTATTCCAGTTTCCATCATTTCAGATAGAGGCACTCAGTTCACTTCATGGTTCTGGAGAGATGTACAGCAGGAGTTAGGTACTCGGGTGGAGCTGAGCACAGCATTGCACCCCCAGACTGATGGGCAGTCCGAGCGTACTATTCAGATTTTGGAGGATATACTCCGTGCGTGCGTGATTGAGTTTGGAGGTTCATGGGATCACTTCTTGCCACTGGCGGAGTTTGCTTATAACAATAGCTACCAGCCTAGTATTCAGATGGCGCCGTATGAGGCCCTATATGGTAGGAGGTGCGGGTCTCCCGTGGGTTGGTTTGAGCCGGGCGAGGCCAGGTTGCTAGGTACTGATATGGTTCAGGGAGGCTATGGACAAGGTCAAGGTGATTCAGGACAGACTTCGTGCAGCCCAGTCTAGACAGAAGAGTTATGCGGACAAGAAGGTTCGCGATGTGGCTTTTATGGTTGGTGAGCGGGTTATGCTTCGAGTCTCGCCCATGAAGGGCGTTATGAGGTTTGGAAAGAAAGGAAAGTTGAGTCCTAGATTTATTGGCCCTTTTGAGATTTTGAGGCGTGTTGGGGAGGTTGCTTATGAGTTGGCCTTACCTCCCAGCCCTAGCCGGAGTTCACCCCGTATTTCATGTCTCCATGCTCCGGAGATACCATGGTGACCCGTCGCATGTGTTGGATTTCACTTATGTTCAGCTAGACAAGGATCTGTCTTATGTTGAGGAGCCAGTAGCCATTCTAGACAGGCAGGTCAGAAAGCTAAGGTCAAAGAACATCGCTTCGGTAAAGGTTCGGTGGCGGGGCCAGCCGGTCGAGGAGGCGACTTGGGAGACCGAGCAGGATATGCGCAGCCAGTACCCTCATCTTTTCACTACTCCAGGTATGTTTTCTATGCTCGTTCGAGGACGAACGAATCTTTAAGTGTGGGAAGATGTAACGACCCGAGCGGTCGTTTTAGAAAATTACGCCCCAATCCCTAATTTAATTGTTCCCCTAAGTTCATTTCTGCTATTGTGGTTTGCCGGGAGAGTCGGTTCTGAAAATTTGAGCATTTTGGGACACTTAGTCCCTAAATGAGAGCTTTAAAGCTAGAAAACGGTCCGTAGCCGGAACAGTGTTAAGACTATCTCGGAACGGAGATCCGATGGTTCCATTAGCTCCGTTGGGTGATTTCGGGGTTAGGAGCGCGTTCGGAATGTATTTTGGAGGTCCGTAGCTCAATTAGGCTTGAAATGCCGAAAGTTGAAATTTTGGCGAATCCGAACGATAGGTGAGATTTTGATCCGGGGGTCGGAATGGAATTTCGACAATTTCTGTAGCTTCGTTATGTGAATTTGGATATGTCCGCAAATTTTCAGGTCATTCGGAAGTCGTTTGGTCGGGTTTTAGATCGAATGTGTAATTCAGAGAGTTTTAAGAAATTTAGGCTTGAATTCGATGTGAATTATGGGTTTTGATGTTGTTAGACGTGTTTTGAGGATTGGAACAAGTTCGAATAAGGTATTAGGATGTGTTGGTGTGTTTGGATAAGATCCCGGGGGCCTCGGGGTGGTTTTGGATGGTTAAACGGGAGAAAATCATGGAAATTGAAGGGTAGGGAATTCTGCCTCTGTTGTTTTCGCCCCTGCGGAAATGGAACCGCAGAGGCGAGTCCGCTGAAGCGGAAATTGGAGCGCGGAAGCGGACTGGAGCGCAGGGGCGGTCCTTGTCCGCATGAGCGGCATCGCAGGTGCGAGGATGGGGACCGCAGAAGCGGTCAGGAGACGAGTTGGGGAATTTCGCAGAAGCGGACAAGCCTCCGCTTAGGCGAGTCCGCAGAAGCGGACTTCTGTTCGTAGGAGCGGAGAGTTCCGCAGGAGCGGCCTCGCGGAAGCGGCTTTAGGCTCGCAGAAGCGGAATGGGCCAGCCAGGCCTGGGCTTCGCAGAAGCGACTAAATGTCGCGGAAGCGGATCCGCAGAAGCGGAAACTAGTCCGCAGAAGCGAAAATCGCAGAAGATTAATTGTGTCAGAAGTTAGAAAATTTCAGAAAAATATTTCACATTGGGGTCTCGGCTTAAGAGGCGATTTGGGCAATTTTTGAGGGAGATTCAAGGGAAATCATCAGGTAATCAACTATGGACTCATCGTATGATTAGTATTGGTAATATTATGCAATTATATCATGAAAATGGAGGAATTTGGGGTAATTTATGGAGGATTTAGCCCTAGGCTTGAACTTTAAAAAATCAAGGTTTTGAATGGGCAAATGGAGTCCGAATTTGGTAAATCTTATATGCTTAGACTCGTATTGAGATAAGGAACCCGAATATATAATTTTCGTGATTTTTCGATAAGCGTACCGAAAGTCGGGTTTTGACAACTTGTGGGTTTTGGTGTATTTTGAGTTATTTTGATTGGGTAACGCCCAATTGGCCCATCTTGATGTGATTCTATTGATTTTTATCAGATACTACACTTGTGGAGACTGACATTCGCGGCAAGAGGGTTATTTCTTAGCGGTTTTGTACCGGAATTGAGGTAAGTGGCTTGTCTAACCTCGTGTGGGGGACTTTCACCCCTAGGATATTATTGTGATACTTTAAATGCCTTGTACGCGAGGTGACGGGCGTGTACATGCGCTGGTTGTTGAACACATACTTTACTCAAAATGTTCAATGAGTGATATTCCTGTTCTTAGTTGTTAAATTCGATATTCCTACCGGTAGTAGTTGGAAAAGCATGATTAGATAGAATCTAACTGTCTAGTTGCTTAATTGATTTACTTGAGTTTTCTTGGTAATCGTTGGCGCTGTTCATCGGCGAAGTTATCGTTAAGCATATTATACTTCTCTCTGTTTATTCCTTTACTTGCTGTGGTTATAGACTACGGGTTCGATTCCCGAGATCCTGAGATTATTGAAATATGGACTACGGGTTCGATTCCCGAGATCCTGAGATTATTGAAATATGGACTACGGGTTCGATTCCCGAGATCCCGAGATTATTGAAATATGGACTACGGGTTCGATTCCCGAGATCCTGAGATTATTGAAATATGGACTACGGGTTCGATTCCCGAGATCCTACAATTATTGAAATATGGACTACGGGTTCGATTCCCAAGATCCTGAGATTATTGAAATATGGACTACGGGTTCGATTCCCGAGATTCTGAGATTATTGAAATATAGACTACGGGTTCGATTCCCGAGATCCTTTTTGAAATGTGGACTACGGGTTCGATTCCCGAGATCCCGAGATTATTGAAATGTGGACTACGGGTTCGATTCCCGAGATCTTGAGATTGTTGAAATGTGGACTACGGGTTCGATTCCCGAGATCCTGAGATTATTGAAATGTGGACTACGGGTTCGAGTTCGATTCCCGGAGACCCAAAGGTACTTAGAATGGGACTGTGGGTTCAATTCCCACAGATCCTGGATTTGTTTATTTGAGTTGGTTATTTGTTGTTAGCTTAATTGTAGACAGTTGCAGTAATCATCATAATATTGTTATTTCGGAAATTATTATCATTTAAACTGTTTATTTTGTTATCATCATTATATTATTGTTTTTCTCAGTAGGGCCCTGACCTACCTCGTCACTACCCCATCGAGGTTAGGCTTGGCACTTACTGAGTACCGCCGTGGTGTACTCATGCTACTCTTCTGCACACTTTTGTTGTGCAGATCCGGGTACATCAGAGGAGGCTCGTACTAGGTGATTCCGCAGCTTTCTGGGAGACTTCGAGGTATGATCTGCTACGTCCGCGGATCCGGAGGCTTCCCATCTATTCTAGTAGTACTAGTTGACATTTTTCTTCATTTCGTTGTTAGATACTCTTTACACATAGAGCCACAGTTGTATTTCCCTTTTAGTCTGTGTTATCGTGGGGTTCCGGATCTTGGTAGTGTTTTATTCATTGTGTGACGGATGTATGTGCCAAGCGGCACGGATTACATATCTTTTATGTTATTTTTCCGCTGTTTCTTATTTAAGTATTTATAACTTATATATTCCGCAACTTGTTAGGCTTATGTGATCGCACGAACAAGTTCATAATGTGTTTTTGAGGTTGTGTACATGTTTGTTTTGGAGCCCGGGGGACTCGGGTAAAGATTTGATAGGTCGTAGGATCAATTTCGGAGTGTATGCACTGCTGGTTTTTCACCCAGCTGTTGGCTTGCATTTGCGAAGAATTTCTCGCAAATGCGAAGAAGGCAGTTTAAGGCTGGGTTCGCAAATGCGAACCCATTATCGCAAATGCGATGCTTGCCAGAACCAACCAAGTTCGCAAATGCGAACAAAGTGTCGCAAATGCGACACTGGCACACCTGGACCATAGTTCGCAATTGTGAACTTAACCTCGCAAATGCGAGGCCTTCGGTAATTGCCTGTCTTTGCAATTGCGAAGAATGTGTCGCAATTGCGAAGAAGCCCAGAAGCCTGCTGGTTCGCAAATGCGAACCTTATTTCGCAAATGCAAAATCCGCAGTAACCGCCTAGACTTCGCAAATGCGAATAAATGTTCGCAAATGCGAACTTCCCAGCCTTAGCTTATTTTTCAAACTCCAGAAATTGGTCGGGGTTCGCAATTGCGAACCCATGTTCGCAAATGCGAACACAGAGACTTGTAAAACACGATTTTCAGTCCATTTCTTCACTTTTTACAAAACAAAAACACCCATTTGCGATTCTTCACGAATTCCTTCTTCATCAAAACAATTGTAAGTCACTTTTTACTTAATTATTTCAATTCCTAACATCATTAAACATGTTTTTCAATAGAAATCAAAGGTTTTCATGGTAGAATTTCTTGTTTTTGTTAGAATATAGGGTTTTTCATAAATTGGGAAATTGGACCTCGAATTGAGGTCCGATTTTGAAACAAATCATATACATGAACTCGTGGGGGGATGGGTAACCGGATTTTGGTCCTAACCCCGAGTTCCGACCATGTGGGCCGGGGTTGAAATTCACTATTCCGGGCAGAATGTTGTAAAAGTTGTATTTGGTCTTAAGAATTAGTTTGTTGAGTAGTATTGATGATATTAAAACAATTGTGTATAGATACGATTGGATTGGAGCCAAAGTTGAAAGAAAAAGACATTTACACGGATTGAATTGTTCATAAACATTCGAGGTAAGTGTTTGTTCTATCCTAGCTTGAGGGAATAGGATTATGTGTTATGTGTTATGTGATCGAGTGCGGTGTATGGGCTGTGGTGACGAGCATCCATACACTGGCGTCTAGTATGACCGTGAGTCGTTGAAAATGCTTATTTTAGGATATATCTACAGATGCATTGTTGAACCTTTGTCCGGTTGTAGAATTGTTATGGTTCTCCCTTGTTGGGACTTGTTGTGAAGATAATTATTGATTGCCCTTGTTGGAACGGTTTATGAATTACTGTTTCTTTCTTTGCCCTTAACTGTGATTGTTATTTGGGTTAGGAAGAGTGATAATGCACGAAGGGTGATGCCGTGCCTTGTTTTATTATTTATGCACGAAGGTTAATGCCGTGCCATGTTTTATTGATTATGCACGAAGGATCATGCCGTGCTCTGTTATTGAACCATGTACAAAGGATCATGCCGTACTATGGATGTGAGGATGAGAGTAAAAGCACGAAGGGTGATGCCGTGTACTTTATTTGCTTATTTGGTGAGGATGAGAGTAAAAGCACGAAGGGTGATGCCGTGCAACTACTTGCTATTCCTTGACTTGATATTACTTGTGTTTCCATTATACTTTGTTTTTCCTTGTGAATTTATTAACTGTGTCGTTAATTGTTGAATTCTTTGAGATATTCCTATTTGTGT
Source organism: Nicotiana noctiflora (assembly GCA_032618575.1). Lineage (NCBI taxonomy): Eukaryota > Viridiplantae > Streptophyta > Magnoliopsida > Solanales > Solanaceae > Nicotiana > Nicotiana noctiflora. The sequence goes on along the minus strand of JASVEL010004727.1, from coordinate 27,552 downwards.
TATTACCTGGTTATTTCTTATTATTCTGTGGTATACCTATATATTGAATTGCACAGGTTTATGTGGGTGTCTGGTCCTAGGCTTGTCACTACTTCGCCGGGATATGCCAGGCACTTACCAGCACATGGGGTCGGTTGTGCTGATACTACACTTCTGTGCGTCTTTGCACTGGTCCAAGTTACGATCAGGAGCAACAGCAATAAATCGATTGCGTGGGAGTTGATCACATTTGAGACCGAGGTAGCTTGCAGACGTCCGCAGGACCGGCGTCTCTCTCTTTATTTATGTTATTAGCTGTAGTCTCATTGTTCCGAGACAAACAGAATTATGTTATATTTCTTTCAAACTTTTATGTGTAGTATTCCATAGTAGTTCGTGAGTTGGTGACTCCACGTCTTGGGTAGAGAATTTCAGTATGATTTTTACCTTGTAACTAGTCGTTTCTAATTCGATAAAGTATTCCGCACTTATTTAATTAAAGTATGGTTTGTTGATAAATAAATTATGAAATTGTATTAAAAACAGGATAGTATGAATACAGTGGCTTGCCTAGCTACCACGCGTAGGCGCCATCACGATCCCGATGTTGGGGGAAAATCCGGGTCGTGACATATGATACGATCACATAGAAGGCTTGGGAGGAGGCTAGGATTTGTTCAATGCGATCATAGAATGGGTTATGCGATCGCATAGTTGTGGATGTTTGTTCTCTGCGATCGCGAAGGTGCTATGCGATCGCATAATGTATGGGTTAGGGGTCCCAGGTTCCTATTCTTTGTTCAATGCGATCGCGGGTGTATGAATGCGATCACATAGGGTTGTTTGGTAAAGCAATGCGATCGCAAGGTGATATGTGCGATCACATAAGGTAATTTTGAAGGCCGAAAAGTTTGTTCTATACGATCGCACTGAGGGTGTGCGATCGCATAGAGTTATCAACTAGGCAGACAAAATAGTTAAGTAATATTTCATCCGCGAGGGTTTTCATTATTTCTCCATTGTTGGGCACGTTTTGAAGCTAGGGAACGTGGGATTAAGATATTTTCACCTAGACTTCGATTGGAGGTTAGTTTTATGGTCTGATTACGTGATTTTATCCTAGTATCTTCATCTATATCACTGAAAATTGGAGGATTTAAGGTGTAAATTGGGGTTTTTCTTGAAGCCTAAGAAAAATAGAAAATCGATGATTTGAAGGGGCAAATGAACTCCGATTTTGATAAATTTTATATGTATGAACTCATGGCGAGACGATAATTCTGAAATGTGGGTTTCGTAATTTTTTGAGAAGTAGGCCAGGGGTCGGGTTTTGGCAACTTTGTGTTTTTGGGTGTAATTCGAGTTATTTCGATTGGGTTATGTTCCTTTAGCATATTTTGATGTATTCCTATTGGTTTTGATCAGATTCTGCACCCGTGGTGGCCGATTCTCGTGGCAAGGGCTTTTCGGGCTAGTTTTCGAGCCTATTCGAGGTGAGTAATGGGTATGGATGATGACCTGAGGGTTTGAAACCCCGGTATATCACTATGTGACACTGTATTGAGGCGAGACACGTACTCTACTGTGAGTGCGGGGTCAATTGTGATTGGGGACTATGGCTTAGTCCAACTATATAGTATTATACTGTGTTGTTGGCTATAAATGAGCCGGTAAACCTCCTACTTGGATGATTGTGGATATTTTTCGGCTGTAAGCCAGTTATTTGGATCCCGTGAGGATCATTATCATTGCTTCTATGATTGTAACATGTTATCCTGATATCAATCCTGAGCTAACCATTGTCTAAAATGGTTTTCCAAACAATGGTATTTCTAAACATTGTTTTCTACTGTTATTGATAAAAAGAGATTTCAAAATGATATTTTCCGTGCTTGTGAGGCTTGTATTGCATGCAGATGGACTGGTAGTGGATCGGGCTACGCACCGCAGCATATCACTGATCTTGCGCTTGGGTTGTAAGAGCCCCTCCGGAGTCTAAACCCCAACAGTGAGCGCGGGTACCCAAATGGATTGGGCTATGCGTCGTAGCGGTCATGTTCATGTATCTGCATTGTATTTAGACATATCTGTTGTACTGCTTTAGCTGTTGTTGCTTTATCTGAGACTTATACTATTAAAAATGGTAAAAAGAAGGTTATTATGTAGCTTTGCTTAGTGAATTATTGCGTATTTTTACCTTCAATGTCTTTATGCTTATTACCACTGAGTTGGAAGTACTCACACTACTCCTTGCACCTTGTGTGCAGATCCGGGTACATCACAGCAGGGCTGACTCCCCAGCTGCTTCAGAGACCATTTCCGGATAGTTGAGGTAGCTGTTTAGCGTCCGCAGGACCTGACTCTCCCTGTTATCCTCTTTTATATTAGACTTTTTTGCATTTGTCAGATACACTATGTATTCAGTATCACTGTATTACTCTTTGGTAGAGGCTCTTGACTTATGACTCCAGATCTCTGGGAGGTGTTATACTATTTTGGGATTTTTTTTGCAATTTATGCTAAAATATCGTATTTCTTCTATTATTGTGAATGCTTTTGAAGTAAAGCGAGAGCTGGTAGCTCGGTATTGTGTGAGATTGATCAGGCTGGCCTAGTAATATGCTGGGTGCCATCACGACCGAGTTTTGGGGCCGTGACAACTATATACTCATATAGTATAGTATTATACTATAGCGGTATATTGTTAGGTAATAGTGTTCTTCTTCGATTATTACTATAGTTGTATTCTTTTTCAATTTTCAACTAATATTTCGATCACAATCACCTCAAATCAGCTCTAAGTCTCAACCAAACTAAATCAACATTTAGTTACAGTTGACAATTGATATTTTAATCATGTCAGTCAAAATCTAATCAAATAATTATAAACCCGACAAATGCAATTTATGATTTTCAAGTTTCAAGGTCTTTCAATAGTTGATCTAATTTTTATTACAATAAATCACTATGAACTTCTCAAAATATATTTTAATTAATTATTTGTAACACTGCACGCACAAAATAGTTATTTTTCATATCATTATACCATAGCAAATTTCACTCATTAAAATCAGAATAAAAATTGGGCAGTGACTCGAACAAACACAAACACTACGAGAAAATATGAGATATGTAAGATGGAGAAAATACTTTGTTGATGGAAGAAGAAACATGAAGAATGGGAAGGGAAAAGGGAACATTTAAGAAGGAGAAAGGTTGGTAAGCCAGTTGAGAAATGGATGGGCGGGTAATAATTTTAGTTGGCTTAGGTAGATATAGTAATTATTATTAAAATAGGTAAAATCGAGTTATTATTTTGGGTTTATGTAACGACCCGACTCGTCGTTACGAGAGTTATCGCCCCGTTTTCTTCATTTAACACTTCGATATACTTATTTATATGTATTCGGAAAGTTAGAAGCAAATCGGAAGGAATTTAGAAAGAAATGAGGTCATATGCCTCTTTATGAAAATGATATTTTGGAAAAGTCAACTGAATGTTGACCGATGAGTTAGGCAGCTCAGAATTGAATTCTGATGATTCGACTAGTTTCGGGGGATCATTTATGACTTAGAAGAGCAATCGAAATCGAATTCGGAGGTCCGGTGCAGTTTTAGGCTTGAATTGGCTAAGGTTGAATTTTGATGAAATCCGAACGGTAGGTGAGATTTTGATCCAGGAGGCGGAATGGAATTCTGATAGTTGCAGTAGCTCCGTTAGGTAATTTTGGATGTTTCTGCAAAATTTTAGGTCATTCGGAGGTGTTTAGGTCGGGTTTTGGATTGAATTTTAGTTTCGGAAGTTTTGAAGAAACTTAGGCTTTAATTATTGTGAAAATGGTGATTTTGATGTTTATGATGCTGTTTTTATGTTACGAGCAAGTTTGAATGAGGTAATGTGATGTATTGGTGGTTTTGGTTGAGGTCCCGGGGGTCTCGGGATCATTTCGGATGCTCAACGGGCAAGTTTTGATCATAAAATTTGCAGCAGAAAATTGCAGTCAGTGATTGCTCTATGCGATCGCATAGAGTCATTGCGATCGCATAGAAGAGCTTGGAGGGGTGAGAAAATGTGCTATGCGATCGCATAGCAAGGGGTGCGATCGCATAGGCTTGTCAAACTGCACAGTGCGATCGCATACCCAGTGTTGCGATCGCAGAGAAGAATGAGGCCTGGGAGTTTGTGCTATGCGATCGCATAGATGTATTGCGATCGCATAGAAAGGAATATTGGCAACAGTTGAGGATGGATCGGGCTGCACGCTGCAGCAGTTGATATGAGGATCAGGATGCACGCCGCAGCATTATTGCGCTTAGGCTGTAGGAGCCCCTCCGGAGTCTGTACATACCCCTAGTGAGCGCCGTCGACGTTAAATGGATTGGGCTACACGCCGTAGCGGTCATGTGCATTGCATTTCATCTTTATCTGTTGAATTATCTGTGATAATTTTATTGTACTGTTGTTGCTAGTTCGTAGGAGATTCGGACTGTAGTTTAGCTTCATATTGTGGTATTCTGTGGATTTCCTACTTTCATCTGCTTGTATACATTTATTACTCACTGAGTACTTAGTACTCACCCCTATTCCCTGCACCTTTGTATGCAGATTCAGGTACTCAGGATAAGTAGACGAGCACTCCAGCTCTTACAGAGTCATATCAAGTTGCTGAGGTAGCTGCCGACGTTCGTAGAACCTAGCTTCTCATCTCTTTTCAGTTATTACTTTATGTTCAGATTTGAGTATTTCATACAGTATTCTCTATTACTATTCGGTTTTGTTTAGAGGCTCTAGACTTGTGACTCCAGATCTTTGGGAGTGTTAGTTCATTTTCGCACTTCTCTGCATTTTTTCGTATTACTATTATTGGAGTTTCTTTGACTCATATATTCTTCTTGAGTTGTCCATTTGGGACCGATATTTATCTGTGAAAAACAATTGTTGGTCTGGCAGGCCTAGCTTAATTGTTGGGCGCCATCACGACCGAATTTGGGTCGTGACAGTTTAGTGGGTAGTTAGTGCAGTTTCCTCTAAAACAATTGCTCTTGTGCTTGGGTTTATGGATATTTGTATTAGACGATGTCATCGTGGAAATCAGCATGACAACTAATGCATCTTCCTTTATCGTATTTTGAATATTAAAAAGTATGTCAAAATGAGAAATCCCAGACCCTCTTTTGACCCATTTATAAGGTGTTTCTAATCCATGATAAAGATTAATAATAGTCGCATCAAATTAGAATTTAAGAAAATGTAGGCGCCCTAAGCTTAATCAACAACAATAACATACTTAATAATATCCCACATCGTGGGCGCCCTTAGCTTTAATCGTTACTACTAAAATATTTAAACACTATGTTGGCATCAATCAAAAATTTAGATGACTAAATCGCCACAAAAATAAGTTGAAGGATAATTATTGGATATTTATAAATAAAAAGCAAAAAGATAAATTGGTTTGGGGCTTTTAAAACTTATAAAAATGCTTATGCATGTTTATAATTACATTTGTATATATACAACAACAACAAGAACTGCCCAGTATAATCCCACAAGGTGGGGTCTGGGGAGGGTAATACGTACGCAGGGCTTACCCCTACCCGAAAGGGTAGAGAGGCTGTTTCCAAATCGACTCTCGGCTCAGGAAAGGGGAATAAAAACAAAGCAAAGCAAAAACAGGAGAGTATTAGTAACTCTATGAAAAATCGCATAGACAATTATCAAAACTTAAACCATAAACCATAATTAAAATGGCATGCAGTAATCTCAAAACATAAACCAAAACACAAATCAACTATTGAGAGCCCTACCAAACCCCCAGACCCGGAAAGAAGTGCGAAATATACAAGGGGCCCCTATTCGACAACCTTGATAATAGATCTCCCGACTCTCCTATCAAGGGCCATGTCCTCATAAATACGCATTCTAGCCATATCCTGCATGATCACCTCTTCCCAATACCTCTTGGGCCTCCCTCTGCCTCGACTTGGGCCACCCACCACCAATCGCTCACAACTCCTCACTGGAGCATCGGGGTTCCTCCTCCGCACATGCCCAAACCACCTAAGCCTCGCTTCCCGCATCTTCTCATCCATCGGGGCTACTCCCACCTTTTCCCGAATAACTTCATTCCTAATCCTATCCAACCCGGTGAGCCCGCACATCCACCTGAGCATCCTCATCTCCGCAACCTTCATTCTCTGAACATGAGAACTTTTCACCGACCAGCACTTTGCTCCATACAGCACGGCAGGTCTAACCACAACTCTATAAAACTTCCCCTTAAGTTTGTATGGAACTTTTTTGTCACACAAAACCCCTGATGCGAGTCTCCATTTCGTCCACCCCCGCCCCTATGCGGTGGGTGACATCCCTGTCGATCTCTCCGCCCCCTTGAATCACCGACCAAAGATATCGGAAACTGTCCCTCTTGGCGGTGACTTGATAACCAAGCTTCACGTCCCTACCTACCTCGCTCGGTTCGACGCTAAACTTGCACTCCATGTATTCCGTCTTAGATCTGCTTAGTTTGAAACTCTTAGACTCGAGAGTCTGTCTCCAGACCTCCAACCTCTCGTTAACACCTACCCTCGTCTCGTCTATCAAGACAATGTCATCTGCAAATAGCATACACTATGGCACATCCCTTGAATATGCCGTGTCAGAGCATCCATCACCAAGGCAAATAAGAGCGGGCTAAGCGCAGATATGAAGCCCCATAACAACCGGAAAATAGTCTGAGTCGCCACCCACCGTCCTAACCTTAGTTTTAGCACCATCGTACATGTCCTTGATCACTCTGATGTAGGCTTCCGGCACACTCTTCACCTCCAGGCACCTCCATAGCACTTCCCTCGGGACCTTGTTGTACGCCTTCTCCAAGTCGATAAACACCATATGCAGGTCCTTCTTCCTATCCCTAAACTGTTCCACCAGTCTCCTGACAAGGTGAATAGCTTTTGTAGTGGAGCGGCCCGGCACGAAACCGAACTGCTTTACATTTGTATATATATGTATTAAAAATATATGAGAAAAAACTGGATATCAATAGCTAGCCCAACATATCCTGTCAATTGCTAACAGACATCCATGTTTCCAAAATGAAGTAACACTAATCTAAATAAAGGAAAAATAAAGAAAATTAAAATTAAAAAAACAAAACAAAACAAAACAAAAGAAAGAAAATCCAAGCATGAAATTAGCAAAATTTCCAAATAGAATGGTGTGCCAATCGTTTGGTGTTTAGTTTGTAATATTCGTACTTTATCTCCTTTCCCAATAATTAAAAGGAGGGAGCGTCAAAAGTCAAAATACCAAAGAAGGGAACTCACTTTATCACCGGAATCTTCCGACTCTAGCCTCAACAACTTTATTTGTCTTTGTATCTCTTCGTCTGCGCTTCCCTCTGCTCGTTGCCTTCAGTTCTCTCTATCCATTTCTCTCAAGTGAGTTAATCTCTTATATCGTCGAAACCCTAGCTTCTCCGTTGCTCAGGTTTTTTTAATTTCCTTGCACCTACCTTACGAGGGATTTCTTCTGAAATCGTTTGATTCCGATTTAGTTGACTGATTTGCTTGTTGTGATATTTAATCTTTAGTCTAATTTGGCATTTTCAATGATATATCATTTGCGATTGTGCTGATTGATTGAATTTTGTTTCACTCTTTTGTATACTCCTTTACTTTTTTCTTTTTCTTTTTATGTGTGTTTAAATGTCGATCTAGTTATTATGGTGGATTGATTTGATTCTAAGGATTCTTTGACGGCTGGTATACCATGATAACTGAACTTACTTCAATTTTATCTGGATTAGATTCATCTTTGTTAGTTGTGAGGTTAGCCTAGTTTGTTAGGTCAGCTTAAAAATTATAAGTTGCATTCCAATTGATAAAGTTCATAATTGTATGAGTTAACTCAGTGTGCGAGATGCCACAACTTCAAAGTTCAAGTCATAATGGGGTAATTGAGAGCCACAGTTGATACGTAAGGTGCCTAAATAAAAAAAGATTATTGGAATTCTGTTAGTGAGCCGTAGGACTATCTCAATTCCTTGCTAGCACAAGGATGGATGATAAGGTTGCACTGGTGTAACCTTGTTGCTCTGGTATAACCTTCTTGAGGAAGAAGTGATGAATAAATGTCTTGTTAGCTATAGCTAAGCTATGCAAACGAGACAATAAGTGACTGCTATTACAGTCTGGTGAAAGGGGTTTTTTATGTCTTTACCGTTGAGTCAACCCATGTTTATTAGTCCATTTGGTGCAAAAATCATGTAAATCTTGGAGCTAATTGGCTTATTGATTTGATCGTGGTTGTGATAAATTTTGAACTTTACGTATCTTTAATCATATAATCTTTGTTTGATGTTAACATGAGTGCCAACACCGTCTTGGCTTTGTCTTTCTCACCCTAGTTTAACTATCTACCAACATATGTTATCAGAACATGTTTGTCATTTCAGTTTTTTTCATCTTAGTTTAGCGAAAGTGATATTGTACTTGTTAAATTAAAATTTGAGGATGTGAGCCATGGATATCATTTGGTCAGAACTTGCTTTCTTTTGTTCTTTTATGTTTTCTTTTTGAATTGTTAAACCTTAAGAGCGTTGCTTTCATCTTCCGTTTCACTAGATCCATTGAATTGATTCCACCAAAAATTGTCTCACTTTTCACCTTAGAGTTTGCAAATCATCTAGTTTTTCTTTTTATTCTTCTTCTTCAACTAGAAAAGGCGTACGCCAAAGTTACGAGGGAGGTTTTGTGGAGATGTTTGGAGGCTAGAGGGGTACCTGTTGCTTACGTTAGGTTGATTAAGGACATGTATGAGGGAGTAAAGACGCGAGTGAGGACGGTGGGTGGGGATTCGGACCATTTCCCGGTTATGATGGGGTTGTTCAGCCCTTTTTGGTTTGCTCTGGTGATGGACGTACTGATGCACCACATCCAAGGGAAGGTGCCATGGTGCATGCTATTTGCAGATGATATTGTATTGATTGAAGAGACGCGAGATGGTGTGCACGTGCAATTAGAGATATGGAGGCAGACCCTGGAATCTAAAGATTTCACGTTGAGCAGGACTAAGACAGAATACTTGGAGTATAAGTTCAGTGGCGAGACTCAAAGAGGGTAAGGGTGTGGGCCCTATTGAGGACAAGATGTGGGAAGCATGACTTAGGTGGTTTGGTCATGTGAGGAGTAGGGGTGTACAAACAAAACCGATAAATCGCACCAAACCGCTAATCCGAGTCAAACCGAAAAAAAATCCTGATCATGAGTTGGTTTGATTTGGTTTGGTGTTGGAAAAAATAACCCGACCATAATTGGTTTGGTTTGGTTTTAACTAAAAAAAGTCAAACCGAAACCAAACCAGTCTGATATTACATTTATTCATTTTACAAATATTTTATACATATAAATATTTATTTTTAATACAATTCATATTTCTTAAACTTTTTCACAGTTTTATCTTTAAACATATTATTTCAAGTTTGGAATTAACATTCTTAAGTGGTCCAATAAATTTTATAGTTCATAAAGGTAGTAATTCAAATAAACTTCACATCAATACTAATGCTAAAAAAGAAAATTCAATTCAACACTAGAAATGATAATAGTGTTGGATATCTATTTTTTTGTTTTCAATTGTTTATATTGAAAATGCATAACTTGGTTTATCTTTTTCTTTTAGTGCTTAGTTGTGTACCTAATATACTTATAGTTGTACTTATTTAGCATGACTTATATAGTACTTTTAGATTATGTTAATATTTATTATAGCTTAATACTTAATAATATTTTCTTTATGGATTTTAGTATTTTAGTTATTGAATATTTTAGTACAATGCTATGACTCATCTCATATTACTTGTATTATTTTCTTGAAAAATATATTATATAGTTGTATCCTTGTAGGATTAGAGAAATATATGGAGCACAAGTTATATATTTGTGGTATGAAGACTTATCGGGAAAAAAATCCGAAAACCCAAAAAAAACGGAAAAATCCAACTTCGTTGGTTTGGTTTGGTTTATAGATCTAAAAATCCGACACTATTGGTTTGGTTTGGTAATTGAAAAATCCCAACCAGTCCGACCTATGTACACCCCTAAGGAGGAGCACGGACGCACCAGTGAGGAGGTGTGAGAGATTGACATTGGAGGGCCTGCAGAGGTACAGGTAGGCCAAAGAAGAGGTTGGGAGATGTGAGGCAAGATATGGTGTAGCTTCAACTGATCGAAGACATGACCCTTAATAGGAAGATATGGAAGTCGGGATTAGAGTAGTAAAGTAGATAGTCTAGAGTGTTCATAACAGTAGATTATTTTGTGCAAATCTTGCTCTAGTTATTTTAGTATCATTGAAAGATTCACTTATCTCCTGTTGTGCCACAAATACGTTAAAAGGTCAAACAATTTCTCTTGAGATGGTAAAATAAGGAAACAAAATCATACAACTATATGCTTATAACAAAAAGAAAGGAAGTAGCGAACCCGCATAAGGGATATTAAGCATCGTAACGTATAGGGGTGGGCATAAAATTTGAAAACCCGAATTCCGAATCGGGCCAAATTAATTCAGTATTTGGGTTTCGACTTTTTCAGTATTGCAGTTTCGGTATTTCGGTACGGTTCTTGGTATTAGAATTTTGAAATTTCGGTATACAGATATATCGATTTTTAAAAAAAGACATTTTCTATTTTTCTTACTGCCCTGCCCAGCCCAGCTCCAACGCCTGATGCCCAAACCTTTTTTGATTTAATTTCAAGTGCCCCAGCCCATCGCCCCAGCCCAACTGCCAAGCCAAAGATTAGGGCATCGCACTACTGCCATTAGCATTTACTCCCTCTGTTCCAGTTTATGTGAACCTATTTCTTTTTTGGTCCGTTCCAAAAAGAATGAACCATTTTTAAATTTGGTAACAATTTAGCTTAAACTTATAACTATACCCTTAATGAGAAGCTTTTATAACCACACAAATACTCTGAACCCCATTTGGACTTGTTTAGGACCACAAATTACAAAAGTCTTCATTTATTTCTTAAACTCTGTGCCCAGTCAAACATGTTCACATAAATTGGAACAGAGGGAGTAGCAATTTAGCATTAGGCACAAGGTAGCACAGGCGATTCGCGATTTGGCTATTTTCGAGTTCCGGTTCCTCACTCCTCACAAATTTCAGGCAAACGAAGACAATGTTGTTGCGAACTTGCCATAGTTTCAATTTTTAAAGATATGTTTCTACTTTCTAGCAATTTCTACTTTCTCTATCGAACTTGCGATTTGGCAATTTCTCATATACACTCAATTCCTATCGCTAATTCTTGCGAACTTGCGATTTGTTCTCTGTTTGATGTTCATTTTGGGTGTGTTTGGCATAACAGAAAATGTTTTCCGTGGAAAATGTTTTCTTGAAAAATAAGTAGTAATCTTATTCATTTTCCGGTGTTTAGTACGCAAATTAAGGAAAATGATTTCTCAAGAGTATTCATAAATAATTTAGATATAATAAACATGAAGCCATAAACTTTCAAACCAACAACCTTTCGGACCCACAAATTTCATAATCTTTCGAACAACTAAACTTTCAAAATCGCGGAACGTCGAACCTGTAAACTTTATAATTTCCAAACCCGTAACCTTCCAAACACATAAACTTCCAAACGCATAGTTTTGGAACTTGTAAAATTTTGAGTCTTTAAACCGATAAATAGTAAAATTAAAACTGAAAAATATATTCAAATTTTTTTTTTCGCGAGGGGGGGGGGGACAGGGGACTAGGGGTAGGGGCTGGGTGTGGATGGTGGGTGGTGCAGAAAAATGAAAAACGAAAAATTTAAAATTGCAAAAAAAAAAAAAATTAAGGTAAATTTTTTTTTTTGGTTTGGGGGGTGGAGGGGTAGTAGATGGGTGGTAACGGACAAACTGAAATTTTTAAAAAAAGAAAAAGCTTTTTTTTGGAGAGGGGGTGGGGTGGGTTGGTGACGGTGGGGAAGGTTGAGAAGGAGCTTTGGAAAATGTTTTCCCTTCTTTTGATAAGGAAAATATTTTCCAAAACATTTAAAAACCAACCAAACATGAAAAAATTAGAAAATATTTTGCCGGAAAATATTTTTTTTCATACCAAACACACTTTTGTCCCTCTTAAACTCAGCTCTCCTTTTGTCCTCTTTATATCCATCTTCACTTGACTTCAAGCTGATGAATTTGTATTTAGAGTTCTATTTCTACGAAGGAAGAGACTACTGGAAGTAAGAGAATATCCAGGGAAGAGTACTTAAATAGTTGCAAGAAAAGTGCTGTAGTATTAAACCGATTCAAGGAATCATATAATAGTTCTAGTGCCAAAACATGAGTTTCTAGTAAGTAACAAATCCATTGAACTAACTTCTTGTTATCCATTTTTTTAAGGGGGAAAAAAAAGTTGTCAGACGTATTGAGCTACAAGGAACTTTAAAGAAAAAGTCGGAAAAACGTGTTTTAGCTTGTTAATGGATATGTACATTAATCCTACCAAATATGAAAAAAAAATCATCAGCAATCACTTTTGATTTACTGATAACAAAAAATGAAATAGTATGGCACAATTTATAGACTGGAAAGATACAATCTTAATGAATTCCTAATAGCAACTACTTGTCAGCTTAAGTAAACTAAACAGAAACCCTACTTATCAACAAAAAAGCCACTTCTTTTCACAAAGGAGGCTAAGCAGCTAAAAACTATTAGAAAAAGTCTGCTGTATTTAGGATGAACATATCTCATAAGCTTATAAACAAATTTTCAGCAACCAGTTTAGTTCTATTCCTTTTCCTGCCATTTTCCCCAAAATCAAGAACATCTCATGGAGATGATTAGCCATCTATAAGTAAATGCAGAAACAACCAGGCATCTTTTACTTCTCTGAGCCTGTTAGACTTATTTGGCTGCTGCCTGCTACTGTCTTATCTTAAATTTTGTGTATTTGTGTTTATGGTTTGGCTGTTCAGGTGTTCTTGGCATTGGCAGTGTGTAAATGTAATTGGCACAGTGCAATTGGCTGTTCAGGTGTTCCTGATGTTGCTGCTGCATGTTAGTTACAGTTGCAGCTTGGCAGTGTGTAAATGTTAGTTACAATTGCAGCTTGGCATTGGCAGTGTGTAAATGTTTTGTTGCATGTGAATATTGTCTAATTCTGATCTTCTGCAGATGCTTGTTACATGGCCTGAAATCTGAATGCTAGCCATCTCTTCTAATTAGACAATATAGCCTTCAGTCTCATTCTGCTCTGTCTGTTTAAGACCGAAGGCTATATGTTAAATGTTAGTTACAATTATATGCTTGTTGGCTGGTGCTGTGTTGCGTATGAAGATGGTTGCAGCAGAAGTGTTGCAAAAATTCCATTTTGTCCTTAGTTCCTAACAGTGCTATAGTAGCAGCAGTTTGTGTGTGTGTGTTTTTTTTTAAATTTTCCTGTTAATGCATTTTTTTATGCGTGGTTAATCTGCTTCAGCAGCTTAATTTCAGTAGTTGACATGTCTATATGAAAAAGCAGCTTAATATTGAAGCAGAAATTTCAGTAGTTGACGCGTCTATATTTTAAATTTTACTCATTAATGTATCAAAACGAAACCGTACCGAACTACTTTGGTACGGTATTTGATATACACAATTGATATACCGAATTAACGAGGAGGGGGATCGAAACATAGAGCTAGGGGAGTTGGGTCATTTAGAGCGTCATAGAGACCTTAGGTACTGCAGGCGCATTGGGGTGGAAGAGATCGTGGGGGCTTTGCGTAGGATGAGTAGGGGCTGAGCGACTAGGCCAGACGAAATCCCGGTGGAGTTCTGGAAATGCATGGGTAGGTCAGGAGTGGAGTGGCTCTCCAGGTTGTTCAACGCGATCTTCAGGACCAAAAAGATGCTGGAGGAGTGGAGGTGGAGTACAGTGGTGCCCTTGTACAAGAACAAAGGAGATATCCAGTGTTGCAACAACTATAGGGGGTATCAAATTAATAAGTCACACCATAAAGGTTTGGGAGCGGGTGGACGAGGCGAGGGTGAGGGAGATGACATCTATATCCGTAAACTAGTTCGGTTTCATGCCGGGTCACTCCACTACAGAAGCTATCCACCTTGTCAGGAGATTGGTGGAACAGTTCAGGGATATGAAGAAGGACCCGCACACGGTGTTTATCGACTTGGAGAAGGCGTATGACAAGGTCCCTAGGGAGGTAATATGGAGGTGCCTGGAGGCTAAGAGCGTGCCGGAAGCCTACATCAGACTAATCAAGGACATGTACGATGGAGCTAAGTCCAGGGTTAGGACAGTGGGTGGCGACTCAGACCATTTCCCGGTGGTTATGGGGCTCCATCAAGGATCTGCGCTTAGCCCCCTCTTGTTTGCCTTGGTGATGGATGCTTTGACGCAGCATATTCAAGGGGATGTGCCTTGGTGTATGCTATTTGCTGATGACATAGTCTTGATAGACGAGATGAGGGTCGGTGTTAACGAGAGGTTAGAGGTATAGAGACAGACTCTCGAGTTTAAGGGTTTTAAACTAAACAGGTCTAAGACAGAATACCTGAAGTGCAAGTTTAGCGCCGAGCCGAGCGAAGTTGGCAGGGACGTGATGATTGGATCTCAGGTCATCGCCAAGAGGGACAGTTTCAGATATCTTGGGTTGGTGATTCAGGGGGACGGAGAGATAGATGGGGACGTCACTCACTGTATATGGGCGGGATGGTCGAAGTGGAGGCTTGCATCAGGAGTCTTGTGTGACAAGAAAGTGCCACAGAAACTTAAGGGGAAGTTTTATAGAGCTGTAGTTAGACCTGCCATGTTGTATGGGATGGAGTGCTGGCCGATGAAGAACTCTCATGTTCAGAGAATAAAGGTTGCGGAGATGAGGATGCTCAGGTGGATGTGCGGGCTCACCAGGTTAGATAAGATTAAGAATGAAGTTATTCGGGAGAAGGTGGGGGTGGCCCCAGTGGAGGAGAAGATTCGAGAGGCGAGGCTCAGGTGTTTCGGGCAGGTGCGGAGGAGAAGCCCTGATGGCCCGGTGAGGAGTTGTGAGCGGCTGGCGGTGGTCGGTGGGACTCAAGGCAGAGGAAGACCTAAGAGGTATTGGGGAGAAGTGATTAGGCAGGACATGGCTAGAATGCGGCTTTTCGAAGACATGACCCTTGATAGGAAAATTTGGAGGTCTAGTATCAGGGTTGTAGGGTAGGAGCTTCTAGAATTTTTTGACTCCTTTCCCGGGGTGGGTGGGGTTTGGTAGGGCTCTCCATAAATGATTTGTGTATTGGGTTGTGTCCCCTTATGGTAGTTACTGTTTGATATTATTGCATGTCATTTTATTTATGGTTCTTTTGTTTAGATAATTGTTTATGTGATCTCTGCTGGAGTTACTAATGCTCTTGTGTTTATGTTTTTCCTTTCCTTCCCCGGATCCCACTTTGTGGGACTATATTAGGTAGTTGTTAATTGATATACCGAATTACCGAACCGAAATGTTCAAATACTGACCGAAATATCGAACGCTCACCCCTACTAACGTAGACCTAGTTAAACTAATAATGCAGGATGTCAGAAGAAGCACCTTTCTATCCCAGAGAAAAGCTTGTTGAGAAGCAAAAGTTCTTCCAAAGTGTTCACAAGCACACATACCTGAAAGGTCGTTATGACAAGATTACCTCAGTGGCCATTCCAGCTGCTTTGGCAGCTACTGCTTTGTTTATGATTGTGAGTTTCTTTGACATTTTGTAGATTATTGCTTTATCCTCTGTCTAAAATCAACTCTAATCAGACTCTGGATGATGTTTCAGGGGAGAGGGATCTACAATATGTCTCATGGCATAGGTAAGAAGGATTAAATGGTGGTGTCTGCTCGACCATCGTTACTATGCCAGCTGAAGTTCGAAAGGGGATATTTTAGACCTATTTTTTCATTTGTGGACTTAATTAGTAGCTAATAATGGTTAGACAAAGACAATAAGTGTTCCGGTATATGGCATTTTCCATCAGTACTCGACAGCATAAAACAATTGCTCACGTGTTTGGGTTTATGGATATTTGTATTAGACGGTGTCGTCGTGGAAATCAGCATGGCAACTAATGCATCTTACTTTATCGTATTTTGAATGTTAAAAAGTATGTCAAAATGAGAAATCCCAGATCCTCTTCGACCCCTGTATAAGGTGTTTCTTATCCATGACAAAGATTAATAATAGTCGCACCAAATTATAATTTAAGAAAATGGAGGTGCCCTTAGCTTAATCTACAACAATAACATACCCAGTAATATCTTACACTGTAGGCGCTTTTAGCTTTAATCTTACTACTAAATTATCCTGCTACGCCTTTGCCTTGACGTGTTTTCGCTTGTACAATATGTCAGTACTGTATGTTTTATGCTAAAGCATCAGGCTTTCCAAACTGTAATTTATTTTATTTAGTTACTCTAGTTCTATTTGATTTCAGTATGCACTAACAATAGTAAGATATATTGGTCTATATTTGATCAATGTTTGATTATTCTTGATAGTATTACCACGATTATTTACTCTTTCAATGTTTTATATGTTTCTTCAAAATCAAACCCTATATAAATTTGATTACATTGAATTTATTATTAATGACAATTTAAATGAGTTATATCTCAATAAATCATTACTTGATACTAAACAAATATGCGACATTGTTACTAGAAGTATCACCCTGATCCGGACCTTTGTCATGTACAATTAAAATTCATTTTATTATTTGTAGGGTCAGTCAACCAATTTTAATCTAAAATATCAGTTGTCAGCAGCATTGACCTGTTGCAGAATTTTCCGGTCGACTTGACAAAGGAGATGTTCAGGATGATATCTTGAGACATGGCAGAGAGAGGCCCAGGATTGACCATTTCATGCATTAGCCTCCCAATTTGGTCACTGCTGAGCTAGAAAATATTGTTTGTTTCAAAAGGAACTTTGTTCTGTTTTTTGCATTCACCAAGTTTCTTTATATACTCTAAAGAGGAATCAAACTCGGACAAATGTGTCTATAAGTATCCAATCAACAGCAACTTAGCTACTATATAGTAAAATCTGAAACCTTTTTGAAGCCTCTTTGCATCCAATTTCCATCCTGGCTGCTTCAAATTACTCCACTCCCAAGCACAACTTTGTTACTACAAAACATGGTATATTCTGCTATTCAACTGATGCCAAGTTCTGGAATTTACAGAATATATGCTATATGTATATATACCACTTACACGGATAAGAGATATCGTGTTTAAAAGGAGAGAGAAAACAAACCTATCCATTCTCAGTTCTGGTATCACTAAAACATCTCAAACTCAATATCCTCTCTGCACTCTCCTTGTTCTGTTGGTTGGTATCAGCCTATCAGGGAAGTCACAGAATATAGGCAGTTCTGATGGTGTTTCACATCGTATTGTTATGTCCCTCGAAGAAAGAATGCTGTTGCCCCTTTCTCAGCTCCCAACCTATTCTCAGGATGGATGTAGGCAAAAGGGATCTATGCAGCTAGATTCCGAGCATGGACTAGAAGTCTTTGGAGGCTTAACGACAGGAGATGATTATTTCACCAACATAGGATTAACAGCACACCTAGGAGACAAATCAAAGTCGGAGAGCATGATATGACTATCTTCTCGAACCAAGCATGACATGATGTGAAGGTATTCCAAAGCAAGAAGAACTTCAGCGACATAAAATCTGTGTAAAGAACAGCAAATATCAAGATCACATAGAAAACCACTTCAACTGCATCTAGCGAGATTTAAAATGACAAGATGCACTCTCATCAGATTACAAAAATACATTAGGAAGACTTGTCCAACGAAGTAACATATAAAGCACAACATCTTCTCTCAAACACAACAACAACAACAACAACAACCCAGAAAATTCCACTAGTGAGGTCTGGGGAGGGTAGTGTGTACGCAGACCTTACCCCTACCACAAGTATTTTGGAAATTTATTAAGTAAAATTTGAAAGAGTAGGTTCGACTTGTTAGGTGTCACCAGAGATACTAAACTTTAAGTATGTTGGTTTTTAAAAGATGAGGCAGCAAAAATATTAAAAGTAAAGATTGAAAATGTCTCTTAATAATTTTATTAAGCATACCAAGGCTTTAAATAACCAATTAGGAACATAATCTATAGAAAAATCTGCATAACAGGAAATTCCAAAGTATCTCAACAAACCTAAAGATTCTAACCGTAATTTAAATTCAAAAAAGTATATTTATCATAAAACTAAGTATCTTATTATGCTAAAAAAAGTAATCTGCATAACAGGAATTTAAAAATCCCAAAGTATCTCAACAAACCTAAAGATTCTAAACAGTAATTTAACTGAAAGCAACAAAATTTCAATACTTATACATTGCTTCAGTTGCTGCAATTAAAAAAGTTGCTCCTCCTCAATTCTTGCTTAAGTTGTTTGTCCTTGATAATTGTTTTAAGCATCGCTGAAATTGCACACTTTTGTAGTGCAATTCTTTTTCTTTTTTTTCTTCTTTCCTTTTCGTCTTATGGTTTTGTACATGAAGAACACCCTTAGTGACCTATCCAAATCTCCTTTGAAAGTATTTGATTCTGGACAATGATAGGATTTTCAGGGATTGCTGGTAAGGATTGTTCTTCCTTTACAACATTCAACAAATCATAGGTTTTAAGATATGATTTTATTTTCACTGAGCAAATTCGATAACAATCGCTAATGAAAGTTTGTGAGGCATTCAAAAAGATATTGTCGCTTATCATGTTTGAAAATGGGTTTAAAAATTGATATTGGCTAAAATAATTTGAAAATGGTTCTTTGGACGAACTCATAGATCCCGTAAGACCAATGAAGCTCTAATACCATTATTGATTTTTTAAAAGATGGGGCAACAAAAATATTAAAAGTAAAGATTGAAAATGTCTCTCAATAATTTTGTTAAGTATACCAAGACTTTAAATAGCCAAACAGGAACATAACCTGCAGAAAAATGTGCATACGAGGAATTTAAAATTCCCAAAATATCTCAACAAACCAAAAAAATTTAACCGAAATTTAAATTCAAAAAAATATATTTATCATAAAACTAAGTAACTTATTATGCTAAAAAAGTTACCGCAATAGCTGAAAGCAACAAAATTTCAACAAAGTAAATGAATGACTAGAAAAATAGGTTGCAAACCCAATTCATTCACCAGAAATTAACTCGATAAAGTCTCCATAAAAAGTCGGAATTCACTTTCGAATGCGAGGTTCAAAAAATCCAAGTTTACCTGCATCTCTTCTTCGTTCGATTCCTCAGTAGCTTGAGTATATCTCGTACTTGGTTCCCTATCTCGACTGGAGTTAAGGCTTCAGCTTCGTATACAAATAATGTTTCTCTCGTACTTGTTTTCATTGTTGTTCGTTAAGCCCATAAGACTTCCGGTAGTATCTCTGGCCAATTGCCTTTAGATTCTTTGTCTTTTCTTCAAGTTGTTTATAATGACTTTATTTGTTGATTCAGCTTATCCACTACCCACCGGATGGTAAGGAGTTGAAGCAATCCTTCTGATTACTTTGGAAAACTTCTGTGATTTGTGCACCTATAAATTATGGGTCGTTATCACATATGATTTCCTTCGGTACCCCGAATCGGCATATGATGTTCCGCCAGATGAAGTCTCTAACCTTTTTTTTTGCTTGTACTTGTTTGAAAGTTTCCACTTCTACCCACTTAGTAAAATAGTCAATGAGTACTAATAAAAATCTTACATTGCCTTTGTCTTGTGGTACTGGACCTATGATATCTATCCCCCACTTCATAAAATACCATGGTGCAGTGATCAGATGTAACAATTCAGTTGGTCGGTGTATGTTGTTACCATATATTTGGCACTTGTCACATTTTGCCATAAAAGTTTTCGCAACTTCTTTTATTTTTGGCCAATAATAGCCGGCTCTAATCATGGTTTTCACCAAAGATCTTCCTCCATCATAATATCTACAATGTTCCTCGTGTATTTCTCTCATCACGTATTATATTTGAGAAAGCCCGAGACATCTTGCTAGAGGACCACCGAATATTTTTCGATAAAGATTGCCTTGATTTAAACAGTAGCGAGCAGTTTTTTTGCGAAGTGTCCGAGCTTTTTTCTTATCCTCGAAAGTATTTCATACTGCAAAAAATTAACAATTTCATTTCTCCAAACCAAGTTAATTTATTGTAATTTACCTCATTTTTATCTTGATCAAGTATTGAATGAAATAATTGTATCACGAAAGCATTTTCTTCATTTGTTACTCCCGCAGAAGATGCGAGATTAGCTAAAGCACCAGCTCGGTATTTTCTTCTCTTGGTATCTATATGATTTTCCAAGTTTGGAATTGTCTGACTAAATCTCGTGCCTTTTCCAAGTATTGTTGCATTCTTGCCTCTCTAGCTATATAAGTCCCCGGCATTTGGTTAACTACGAGTTGTGGATCACTTTTGATTATGACCTGTTCTATACCGAGTTCTCGTGCCAATTCAAAACCTGCAATCACAACTTTATATTTTGCCTCATTGTTAGTAATAGGATGACATTTTATGGCTTTTCGTATGGTTTTTCCAGTAGGTGGTACCAAAATAATGCATAGAACTGCTCATTTTACATTCGATAAACTATCGGTAAATATGGTCCAAGTACCTGGATTAGACCCGTTGAATACCTGCAGTTCTTTTTCTGCTTCTAGTTGTGTCCCTTGACTAAAATCTGCCATAAAATTTGCTAAACTTGTGACTTCATTGCAGTTCCTGGTTGATATGTTATGTCATATTCACTTAGCTAGCCTGTTTGGCTAATCTACCTGATAATTCTTGCTTATGAAGTATATTATGTAAGGGTAGGTAGTTACTACAGAGATAGGATGACATTGAAAATAAGGCCTTAACTTCCTAGATGCCATAATTAACGCAAGTGCAAGTTTTTCTAGATGAGAATACCGAGACTCAACATCTAATAATGTAAATGAGTAGTTTCTCTCCATCTTTTGATTTTGCTTGCAATTGTGGATTTGACAAGTATACTTTTAAAATTTTAAGCACATGTTGACATTCTTCGGCCCATTCAAATTGATCTTTTTTTTAGGGTTGAGAAGAACCTGAAGCATTTTTCTGATGACTTGGAAATAAATCTTCCGAAAGCTTATTATTCCTGTCAGAGTCTCTGTACTTCTTTTTCACTCGTCAGTATATCCGGAATTTTCTCAATAGCTTTAATCTGCACCGTATTTACTTCAATGCCACGGTTAGAAACAAAAAATCTCAAGAACTTACTTGACGAAACTCCAAATGCATATTTCGCATGATTTAATTTTATGTTAAATTTACAAAAATCTGAAATGTATCAGAAAAGTGTTGAATATGATCCTATGCTTGTTGTGACTTGACCGACATATCATCTATATAAACCTCCATGGTTTTCCCTAGATGTTCTTGAAACATTTTGGTCACCAACCTTTGATATATGACTCCAGCATTATTTAGACCGAATGACATTATTTTATAGCAGTAAGTCCCCCTTTTTGTTATAAATAAAGTCTTTTCTTCATCTATAGGATCCATTTTTATCTGAATATGCATCTAAAAGCTTAATAATTCATTTCCTGCAATAGCATCAATTACTTGATCTATATGCGGTAATGAAAAAGAATATTTAGGACAAGTTTTATTTAGGTCAGTATAATCTACACAAACTCGGCATTTACCATTATTTTTAGGTACTACTGCATTATTAGCTAACTAATTTAGATAGTTTACCTCGCGGATGGACCCAAATTTTAAAAGTTTTTTCACCTCATCTTGAATCACTTGATTTTGAAAGATCTTTGCTTTCTTTTCTTTTGTTTGATAAGTGAGTATGATGGATATTCGTTTAATTTGTGGGTCATCACTTCTGGAGGTATACTTGTCATATCAGAATGGGACTAGGCAAAATAATCTACGTTAGTCTTTAAAAATTCAGTCAACCTTACCTTTCATTTCTTGGCTTAGGTTGGTACCGATGTAGACTTTCCTTTCAGGCCAGGGTATAAATAGTACTACAGCTTCCAATTCCTCAATCATTGTTTTGATGTTTTCATTTTCCTCTAGTTCTTGGATGGTATTAGGCCTCGAGTCTACATTTGTTTGCCCATGCTTAGTTGAGGCTTATGTTGGAACATCCTCAACTGGGTTTTTTGATTGCTATTTTTCTTCGCCTTTTGCCCTTGAATCTCTATGGAATTAATTATCCGAGATGCTTGTTGGTCATCGCGTATTTACCGTATTCCCCATTGTGAAGGGAATTTGATAACTTAATGAAAAGTAAATGGAGCATCATCCATCTCATGAATCCATGGTCTGCCAAGAATCATGTTAGAAGCCATATCCATTTCTACCACTTGAAATTTGGTGTCTTTGACTACTTCTTCAACAAATGTGGTGACTATTATCTCTTCTTTTATAATGATGCTCGAGTTGTCAAAATCGGGCAATGTATGAGCCTTGGGTATCTAGATCAATCAAAACTCGTTTCACATTAGTGTCACGTACAAGTAAAGATATTATCAGTGCATCATTATGTGGAGTTAGCACGCCATCTGCATTTGCATAATCAAATATAATACTATCTTCTTCCAAAATCGGTCTAACTCGATTCCTGTGTGTAATTGTTATTTTTGACACCTTCCTCGATGTCGTATATGTTACGTAGTTGATCTCTTCTCTTTCACTTATGACATTAACCGTCCTTTTTAGTGAAGGGAGTTTTGAGGGCTCCTGTCTATTTTTCATATATGATTACTTTCCCTTTTCACTAAATAATTCAGTTAAATATCCTTATTTCAATAAATGTTCTACTTCACTTTGCAGCAATCTACAATCCACCATTTTGTGACCGTGATCATTGTGAAACTCGCACAAAAAATCAGGATTTTACCTATTCGAATTTGATCTCATTTCTCTTGGCCAGCGTACCTTGTCCTCCATGCTCCTTAAAACAGCCAACAACTCGGATGTGCCAACATTAAAACTGTAACCACCAATCTTTGACTTCGAACTTTTGTCATCATCTCGCGTCTCTCACGTGTTTCATTCTTTTCTGAACCTTGATGATGAACCTAACTCTCTATCTCTTGATCTATGAAATGTGAGTCTCTTCCTGCTGGTCCCATGTAAGGCTTGTACATATTTTTAACGGACCTTTTTCAGTTTCAGCTCTCCTTGAACTTATCCTTTCATCCCTTCGAGATTGAATGATGGTATCTTCTTCTATCCGCAGCTTTGTGTTATAAACATCATTCCATGTTGTTGCTCAAAATTCTCACAAACTTCCATGAGTCTCCTCGTGGATTCTGACTTTTTTCAATTAGATTGCTAGCAAATGCAGTAGCTGCCCAGTTATCTGGTGCACGTGGCAATATCATCCTCTCATGCTGGAATTTTGTCTCCGAATTCCCTGAGCAGCTCCATATCTCATTGCTTTATATTGAAAATGTCCTCAATTCTTTTCTCAAATTTTTGAGCCCCCGAGTGTGCTTTGATGAATGAATCTGCAAGTTCAGCAAAAGAATGTCACACCTCCTTTTGGTGCTACCGCACCCAGCGAAGGGCGTGGTAAAAGGAGTTTTTCCAATTAAAGGACAATCGAAATAGGATTTATTTATTTAATTCAGAGTCGTCACTTGAACGATTTATGGTGTCCCAAGTCACCGGTTGAATCCCGAATCGAGGAAATGTTTGACTCTATTTAACAGTCTACGAACCAGAAATCCAGATAAGGAATTCTGTTAACCCAAGAGAAGGTGTTAGGCATTCCCAAGTTCCGTGGTTCTAGCACGATCGCTCAACTGTTATATTTGGCTTATTTATCTGATTCATACCATGCTTTAACTTATGCGCAAATTTTAACTTTCAACCGCTTTTGATTATTATTATTTTTATAAGAATTGCAACGTCATAAAAACACATCTCAAATCACGTCACATCAATGTACCCGTGGTTATTTATATATCTCGACTCCGTTGAGATTTAGATTTGGGTCACATAAATGTGCACCCGAGTTTAAGAAAGTGAGATTATTAATACGCGCCTAAAGCAACTACGCATCTTTAACTTTACGAAGGCCATAAAAAATTCTACTCGCCTTGATTCCTAGGAATTCAAATACTAATAAAATGAGGGTCATGGGCGTAAGGGTTTATTATCTTTATTATATTTTCCTAATCAATGACACTTCTTTTCGTTGCAATGGTGGGTTCTACTCCTAAAGAAAATGAATTAAAAAGAAATTGTCAAGTTGCAAAATACATCAGATCAACCAAATCAAAGGAAAAGGAGAAAATTAGTGCTTTCATCTCCAACCAACTAGTAATACTTTCATCAACAAATTCCCATTTTTAAATGCGCTGCAACGAGGATCCCAAACCAAGTACAACCTTACGCCTTTTGCAATCTTCTATTTATATTACTAGATGAGGGTTGCCCGTGCTATGCACGGGCCCAAGAGTCAGGTATCAAAGAAACACATGTATTTTACTCTTGTTTACACTTTATGCCATAAACATACTTACATATCCTGATTGACTGCTATCTACTGTATTGCCATGACTTCGTAGTACTAAAAAATGTTGGCTCCCTCGTATTTGTGCTCAAGAATCAAAAGAAGTTACATTATAAAACATCGTCAAGGAATGAGGTTTCAGTGACATGTGCAATTGTTTTCAACAGATGTTTTCCAGTCTCTTTCATGCAATTTCCTTGAAGCTCATCTCTTGGGTTCTCTGATTCTTCAATTCTGCCCTAACCAAGAGAATTACGTTAGTATCACTAAGGTAGATTAGAAACTATACAAGTTTAAATTAAATTTGAGTAACAATGTTGATAGCTACGATAGATCAGTAAGCGAGAGTTGAAAAGGTAACCACTAATCTTACTGCAATGCGATAAAAGCTGCTGACTATCTATTATGTTTCTCATATACCTGTTAAATTTGAAATATGAGATATCAGCTATATCCATAGCACATTAATAAATTGAAATTTTCATTTTCCTTTTATATTTTTATTAGTAATACAATAAATAAACCAAGAGTAACACTACTTATTTTTTACCTCTTCAGAGAGGGTAGATATCGTATAATTATAATAGATTCTGATTTATTATGAAATAAGAAGATGCAATCGAGGCAATTTATCCATCTAAATAGTATGGCCAAAGTAAGATTCTTTTTTGCACGATCCTCTTTATGTTTACTTTCTGAGTGATGATTTACTACATGAGCCGTCTGTTTCTACATATAGCATTTCAACACTACTCATCAGAATACAAAAGAAGAAGGAACATGCAAGCTTCCAACAATACATAACCTTAATAAGCACATCAGAAGTAAATGAAATAAAATCATAATTAATTACTTGAACAGAGAAACCCAATTTAGGAGCACCATTGATACTTAGATAAAGTTAACAAATGAAGGGATATAGGTATGACTCAGACACCAACAACAAAATTGAAGAGGTGCCGAGTAATGAACTAATTTATAATTTTCAGAAAAGAAACTATCAGATATCTAAAATTTTATTCCACAAATTAATGCCAAAAATTCCTAAAGCATCTATATGGTACAAGATATACCTAAATGCAACAATAATAAATTTGTAAATGCCAACATATAAATTTACCGAAAGAATTGCATATATGAATCTCATCTTTGCAATTGTTAAAATAAATGATTGGTGTCCTAAATTTAGTACATAAAGGCAGCAGTATAGACCTCTAATCAACAAATGTAATGAGAAGTTGTACTGTGTATTTTTGACGATTGGCTTGATGTTTGGTCTATTCATTGGATGACAATAGTTGATGTATTATGCGGCAACTCATGATGGATCAACTCTAAGGCACAAAAAGTAAGAGTTGACATGTCCATATAAATGACTAAAGTTGAGTCTTTCTCAGCTGCATTCTCCACACAAAAGTGAGTTTCTTCTGTTTAAATGTCCTATGAGAAAGCTAACAGTATCAGCAAAATATGATGATGATGGGCTAATGAATCCCAATACTATTTATATCTCATATACTATAGCAGTACCAAAATGACTACAGTGAAGCCTAGAACAAGATGTATGCACGTACAATCAGATTTTGCATTGAAAAGAAGGTACCATTTCTTCTTATGATGTCCTCTTCAAGATAGGATAAACCATAATCTTGAGCAATTAGGAATATATAAAATTTGGGAAGAAACTGATGTCATGCATCTAAACTGAAAGGAACTTAGGAGAAAATAGATCCTTCGACCAGAATAGGTCATTTCCTCTTCAATCAACGGTAAGATTTATATCGTATCCTATCTTTGTAATATGTTAACCTTCTTTTTGTTCACCGCAAAATTGCTAAGCAATGTTGGGCGCTCTTTCTGAATCTTTGTGGTGTCACTATAACTATGCCTTCATATATCAGGAACCTAATGGATAGCTGGCAGAAACAAACAATGGCAACGTTCCAAAATCAGCTTGGGAGGACCACCCCTTTGTGCATCCGGATCATTTAGAGTGAAAGAAATAGTGCTCGTTTTGAGAAAAAATAGAGTCACATTTCCATAACTAAGAACTTATGACTGCGTGATCTATGTTTCTACTGTAACACATGTTTATCAGATAGTAAGGATCAGTATTTAGAATTTTTAAAAGAAAATAGACTGAAGAAAGATTCGAAAAACAATAGAGTGAAAGCTACTATTATCCGACATATATAGGTTATATAAAGAAATAGTTGGCTAAATAACTATATTACTTCTAAAGAATTAAAAGAAAAAACCCTAGAAGACATAAGGTTAGGTAAAAGAATAAAGCACATAACTAAAATGAGGCGCCCATATTGATCTTAATACACAAATCTGTCGGTTTTAAAATTTTAGCAATATTACCCAAAAATGATTATGTATCTCCTGCACAAGCATCTACAAAGGCATCATATTTAAATGCATCCTGCATAAATGAAAATAATCATCTGGAGGTAAATCTTTCCAATCAAAATTTTCAAAGGCAGAAAATCTTGCCATCGGTAGAACCATCCTCTCAGCCATCTTCTTTTACCTTACATCAAGTTTTCATTTAAGCCCACTCTATTTAGGTGCGACTTGTCTAGTAATATGTAGTATCATATTAAAGTGATAGTGATGGCCAGACTGTCCTCCATTGCGCGTTACTCATTCATATTAGCCAACTTCTTCTCTCAGTATCTTCCAAAAATAAATAGCTACGACCAAATATAAGCCAAGAGTGAAGTAGCAGCAAAAACATAGAATTATCTTGCTATATTTGTCGAAAATGAAGTCTAGTCAAGTACTTCACATTCACCACATTCCCCACAAAAAGAGAAGCTTGAAATAGGAAATCTACAACACAAAAAAAAACAAAATTTCCTTCCTTTCCTTCATTTAGTAGTAGTATAAATTGGTACTTTATGATCTATGGCTGTTGGCATTTAATCATTTCTCATAGTTCTACAACTACAAATATTTTTGTCGTAAAACTATAAAGAAGAAGACTAATCACAATATAGAGAATG
>JASVEL010004726.1:0-85112 GCA_032618575.1 Nicotiana noctiflora | reverse complement strand
TAAAATATGGCACAAAAAGCGATATAGATGCAAATGCCCACAAATATTTCATTGATTCTTAGTTTTGGGGCCGAAAAAGTTTGTCGATCATGAATCATTCTTCTGATCTTCGCACCCACCCTGGAACTTAGAAAGAGAAATATTTTTGACCAACCAAATATTAAAAAAAAAAAAACGAAAATAGTATTTAGAAAATATTTTTCTGTATACACCAAAAACACCCTAAGAATCAACTTGGACACTATCTATCTTTAGGAAAAGAAAAATATTGGTTAACTGGAAACAAACGAATATGCGTAGTCAACTAAGGATAACTACCAAACTATTTCCATTTTTCGGAAAAGTATTATATCTAAGATTAGTTGTCTCAATAATGAGAATTATAAGGGAAAACTATTTCACTTTTCACTAGTATTTTTATATGCATTGACTATTTGAGTTCGAACAAGAAACTACGCCTCCATTATATATGGTTTTTTATAAAGATAAATATATATTTTAAGCCGTTCCCAAAATAATAGTCAATAAAATAAATATTTTTTGTATATATGTTTTTTTAGGGTAACACTTATGAAATATTACCATACCAGCAAAATCAATTTAATACACCTAAAGAACACTAATAGTCTTGTCCCCTTCCAGCAAAAAAATATATTTTGTATACTTTTTAGCTATAACAATAACAACAACAACAACCCACTAAAATTTCATTAGTGAGATTTGAGGAGAGTAGAGTGAACTCAGGACTTACCCCTACTAGATCCGTGACAAAAAGAACCAAAAATAATATCAGCAATATAAGATCTAGATTTGTAGCAACAACAACACTTTTTAGCTAGTGAATACAATTAGTTTCGACCGACTGAAATTTTTTATATTTTGCCCTTTTTAAAAGTAGTGGAGGTCTAGCTAATTTGTGCGCACATTAATTATTTATCGAAACTTTCATTTTTCAACTAATATAAATATCAGCTCAATTACTAAATCTTTATTCTAAACTTTTAGACCACACCCTTGAATACACGCATTTCACTGTATATATTTTTTATTGGTTGAGTGTGAAATGAGCATATCTCCTTTGATTTTCCTCCATTTTTTTTATGTTAACATTCCTTTAAAGTTGAAATCAAAACTTAAAAAAGTAATAAAGAAATAGAAAGGAAACAACTAAATAGCATATCTGGTGCTTGTTTCACGTCGCATCTGGACCAACTGGGCCCAGAATAATATATCTAACCGCCCATTGCACGTCTGGGCCATCGAATTGACCCGGTCCTTTTACGACCCAATTGTCAACTTTTATAAAACTGCAAATTGACCCCCAAATTACACGTCAAATGTACAATATTACTCCATAATATTTTCTTCTCACTCTTTTGGTTGATCACGTAGTAGTAGCATATTCCTTCTCTGTTCCGAGAATGAAAGTGAACGCTGACGGAGATACTGATGGTTCACCGCCGTCGACGACGGAGACGGTTACCGTGGCGGTGGCAGTTAAGAGTACTGAAGGGAAAGGTAGTCAACGCGCGGTGAAATGGGCAGTGGAGAAGCTGTTGGCTAAAGCTCATCGATTTGTATTCATTCATGTTATGCCCACAATTACTACAATTCCAACTCCATGTAAGTTCTCTTTCTTTTGAATTTAAGGCATATACATGTAAGTTCTCAATATCATTAGGATTTAAGTTATATACACTGACGTTGTATAATATTTTCACGGCATCAGTGAAATATAACCAGTTATAGCAGGTTACTTACTATTTGTTCTACGTTACCATGAATGCTGTTGGATGTAGTTACTTGCAATTAGCTTTTAATCAGCCTGATTTTATAAATAATGTTTTACGCCATTTATGCGTCAAACTTAAACTCTTATCCGTATTAGTGTGGGGCATTGGCTCGAAAAGGGCGGAATAAATATACTCTATCTCGGCCAGTGATATACTTTCCTTTTTTGTTCATTTTTTATATTTTAAAATAATTTAATTTTAAAATTCTCATTTTACCTTAAAGGATTTTATAGCCACACAAATATCTATGGCTTGTTTTAGACAACAAACACCCTTATTAAGAAAAAATTAACTTTAAAATTTCTACATTATCTTAAATGAGTTGATTTATAGCTGCACAAATGTTTGTGTTCTAAACCACAAGTTTCAAAAGTCTTAGTCAAACAACGCCACATAAAATGAGATGGACGGAGTAGTATTCATGTAGCCGACCACAACTAGTTTTGGATTGAGGCTTAGTTGATTGAATAGTTAATTGATTATTGCATGTTGGAAGTTCTTAATTGTTCAAGACAGAAGATGTTACCTTTGAATTGCTTTATATTCAGAGGCGGATCCAGGATTTAAACTTTATGGGTTCAACTTTTAAGATTTTTAACACCGAATCCATTATATTTTTAAAGTTATGGGTTCAAATCTACTATTTTTGCAATTTTAATGAATTTTTACACATAAATTTCTACTCCGCGTCGAAAGTAATGGGTTCAATTGAACCCGTAGCTATTAACTGTATCCGCCTCTGTTTATATTCATGGAAGTTAGCTGGCTGATTAAATTGGAATGAGGTAGTTGAAGTTGATTTTCTCTTTACCATTACTGCTTTATTTTTGAATTGAACAATTTTAAATTTATTTAAAGGTGGTATCATATCTGATAGCTATTGGCCAGTTGCTATCTTTTTAGTATTGTCTGTTTAGTAATGTCTATGGCTGATCAATATTATAGCAGGAGAGAGTACTCTTGTTGATGAGCTTGAAGCCAATGTGGTGAAACTATATATGGAGGATAAGAGGGCTCAGTGTGAAGAAATCTTTATCCCATTTAAG
The DNA here is from genome assembly GCA_032618575.1 of Nicotiana noctiflora. Classification (NCBI taxonomy): domain Eukaryota; kingdom Viridiplantae; phylum Streptophyta; class Magnoliopsida; order Solanales; family Solanaceae; genus Nicotiana; species Nicotiana noctiflora. The sequence goes on along the minus strand of JASVEL010004726.1, from coordinate 82,273 downwards.
ATTTTGTGCAAAAGGAAAAATGTAAGCTTCTTTTCTTGTAAGTACCAAGTTCTCCTCCTTTATGTTTGCTTTTTTATAAGTGTATTTTTTGTCTGAAGGGGTTGCTCTGATGGTAAGCAACCTCCACTTCCAACCGAGAGGTTGTGAGTTCGAGTCTCCCCAAGAGCAAGGTGGGTAGTTCTTGGAGGGAAGGATGGATTATACTGGGTTGTTGTTGTTGTTGTTGTTGTTGTTGTATTTTTTGTCTGAACTTCCTGTAGGTTGAGACTTTGGTGCTGGAAGGGAATAATCCTGCAACGGTGCTACTAAAATATGTAAATGACTCTGGGATTAAAAGTTTAGTCTTGGGCTCTTACTCTCCCAATTACTTTTCCAGGTATGGCATAGGGTCAAGATGTCTTGGGTTGGTTTATCACTCATTATATTTGTTGGTGGAGTTTAACACTGGCAATAATATCAATGGCTTATTAATCTAATACATATTAAATTTCCTTCATGAATTACCCAGATTACAGTCCATTATCTTAAAGTAGCTTAATGGTGGTTGAGAAATCTTGTTTTCTTTTGACAATACTAGCTTCTCTAATGCTGCAACATGACCTTTTCCGGTGATGATTTTTAGTGGAGATGTTTGATTCCCAATCGCTGCTTGTGCTAAACCTGATCAATTTATAGGAAGCTGAAGGGATCAAGTGTGCCTTCAATTATCCTCAAGCATGCTCCAGAATGTTGTGATATTTATGTGGTGTCCTCAAATAAGCTAATGACAAATTCGTTAAATCCCTTATTGGCTACCGGTACGTGGAAATCTTTTGGCTCTCAATCTTTGTCTTGCTCTCTGAAGTTCTCTCTTTTCTGCCGTTCAGGAATAGCAGTTTCTGATTTCTAATAAGTGTTTGTATACTGTGAAACAGAAGGAGATCTTCCTACAATCAATAAACAAAAATCCAGTGCATCTTCTGCCTCCATAGATGGTGTCTCTCACAGCAGATCATCGTCCCTTGCATCTAGCCATCTGAATTTTCCAGCATTTGTCGATGGGAACTCTTCTAATTATGTCAGTCTTCAACACAAACTTAACCAAAATCTGGAAGATGTAACCAGAGGTCTAGAGACAGTCAAGGAATGCCATACTTCCATTTACTCAGAGCAGGTAACTTTGGTAGCTTTTCTCTAATGTTTTTCTTCAAGAATTTCTCTTAAAACTTGCATGCTTTAATATTCCAATTGTCATTTTATAGTATAATATTTTTAGTACAACCACAAATATATTGAACAATGTGATACTTTTATTATGACATTACTGTCTATTTACAGTTAGACATTCAAGATGAAGTGGAGAGGGTGCGCCTAGAATTACAGACTACTTTAGCAATGTACAATCAAACATGTGAAGACCTGATCCATACCCGAAACAAAGTAAGCCCTTTATCTGTTTACTTTACCTAATCTCATTGTAAGCTTGAAGTGCTTGTCTTCCACACTGGAAACGACAATTTTTTTTTTGCTGGTGATCAGAATCATGCTCTCCCTAGTCTAGTTGAGTTCCATTTTATTAATGGCTTTACACCATTTGTGAGGTATATGATAAGTTGGTAATTCACTAAGCTAGATATTGAGCCCCCATCATTAACTTGTCCACTTCTACCAGCAACCTCTGACATTACCTTGCACACTGTCTTTCAGGTCCAGTTATTTTCTTCGGAATACCTTGAAGAGTCTAGAAAAGTGAATGCTGCCAAGAAAAGAGAAGAAAATCTAAGGAAAGTTGCTGCTGAAGAAAAGGAGAGGCATATTGAAGCTGAGAAGGAGGTCGAGACTGCAAGAAAATTGCTTTCAGAAGAGACTTATGGGAGGCAGATAGCAGAGTTGAAGGCACTGCAACTGTCCATAGAGAAAAAGAAAACTGTCAATTCACTATTATCATCTGATCACAGGTATAGAAGGTTGACTAGAGAAGAAATTGAGGTTGCAACTGATTACTTTTGCGAGTCCAAGATGATTGGTGAAGGGGCATACGGGAAAGTTTACAAAGGCGATCTTGATCATACCCCTGTTGCCATCAAAGTTCTTTGTTCCGATGCATCCGAAAAGAAAGAGGAATTTCTAAGAGAGGTGATTCTTGAACCTTTTCTGTTTTCTCTTTCATTTCGAGTTACGCAATCTTAAACATGCCTCCTTGCGCTGAAAAGTTATGCGTAACGTAGTGGAAATAACCCTCCACCTTCAACCAAGAGGTTGGAGGCAAAGTGAAAAAAGAGCCACTATTGACTCTTGGGTGGGGCTGGGGTTTACCCTGCTTGCATTCATAAGTGTTTTATTTTGTAGTCTTAAGCACCTTTTATAGTATTATTATCAGCACAGAACAGGAGTTCCAATTTCACACCTTACATTCCTTGCCTTTACCTGAGAAATTACCAATCCAAGACCCTTTTAAGTATCTATATTCCCTGCTCTGGCCACGGGAGTTATTCACAATGCATATCAACATCATCTCACTAATTTCTTTCCTTTTTCGGGAAAAAAATAAAAATCAGATAAGCTCAAAATGCCATTAACATTAACTTTTGATGCAGTAGCATCACATTGGCGCATGTTACACTATTTGTCCTGCTAATTCTCTTCACGTTAATATGTTTATTGACAAGCATTCTTAGAAACATTACGCTGCAATACATCATGTATTTAATCGTGTGCACGTTTATTTGTTTCATGAATATATGGGCTGTTTACCAGATATAGTTGGTCCCAAGTCTAAGTCATTTATAACAGATTCTTTCAGCTTCTGTTGATATAATAGTGTAGATCATTTGTAGGTGGAGGTTCTTAACCAGTTACATCACCCACACATTGTTTTACTGCTTGGAGCCTGTCCTGAAAATGGTTGCCTTGTTTATGAGTATATGGAAAATGGAAGCCTGGAAGATTGCATTTTGGAACGGAACAGCAAATCGTTTCCCTGGTTTTCTCGATTCAGGATACTGTTCGAAGTGGCATGCGCTCTTGCATTCCTGCACAACTCAAAGCCGGAACCTATTGTTCATCGAGATCTTAAACCAGGAAATATATTGCTGGACAAAAATTTCGTGAGCAAAATAGGAGATGTAGGTCTAGCAAAGATTATATCAGATGTTGTCCCAGAAAGTGTTACAGAATATAGGAACTCTGTTCTGGCTGGCACCCTTGGTTACATGGATCCAGAGTATCAAAGAACTGGCACACTCAGACCAAAGTCTGATCTTTATGCTTTTGGAATAATAGCACTTCAATTACTGGCTGCTTGTCGTCCTAATGGCCTTATAATGATGTTTGAAAATGCTATAAATAGTAATTCATTGGTTGATATACTTGATAAGTCAGTTCCTGATTGGCCATTAATTGAAGCAGAGGAGCTTGGTAGGATGGCGCTAAAATGCTGTAACCTTAGATGCCGAGATAGACCAGACCTTGAGACTGAAGTTCTTCCACTTTTGAAAAGACTTGCTAAATTTGCTGACATGCATAGCAAGGTGGAGAAGAACCTTATACAGGCACCCAATCAGTACTTATGCCCAATCGTTCAGGTGAGAACTGGAAATTCTAGAGGATGATCTAAGTCATTTCTACTGTAGTTTTTGTCCATGTATCTCATTCTGCTTTTTGCTCTTGTATCGTGCAACATCTTTGCAGGAAGTAATGGAAGATCCACAGATTGCAGCTGATGGGTTTACATATGAGCATAGAGCAATAAAGTTATGGCTCACCAGACATAGCGTGTCCCCAGTGACAAAACAGGTATTGCAGCACAAACTGGTCATGCCAAATCGCACATTGCGACTTGCTATACAAGAGTGGCGATCACAACCCAGATCTTGAAATAGGGTGGCAAAGTGCATGATCTCAAGCCTAAAGGAGAATTGGAAAAATCAAAAAAGAAAAAAAGAATAGATTATGAATAAGTCTCTTTCATTCACAAGTGGCTTTAGAACAAAGTCAAGTGTCTTATGTTCATATACATCATTCTAGTGTACATTATCAACTGTAGTCTTTTCAAGTATTGTATAGCTCCTAATGGTAGGGAAAACCTAAATGTAAAGAAAATGTAACATAATTCTTTGAATGAGATAATACATTCTGATTGCTTTCTTCCGGTGGAAGAGTCTGAACTATATCCTTGCTTCCAACAAGGAGTAGCTGAAAGTTGTATGCAGCTAAACTGGTTTTTCTCAACATACTGTATTATTCATTTGGAAGCAAGGGAAAAAATTAGTCTGGGGACATATTAGTAATATGACATTGCCATACTAATTGATCTTGAAGCACTAGATTGTTGAAGAAAGTGAATATGAATGACATTAATGCAAGGAGGTTATTACAATGAAGAACAGGATTACAAACTTCAAGACTTGGAAATGACACAACATTGCCACTCTAAAGGATTGCTATTTCGAAATTAGCTAGTGCATCCTGAATTTTAGTTTTTTCGTTCAATTTTTCGGGACAAAAATGTCCTGAATTATCCTGAAGTTGAGATTTTTAGTTTAAAATTTGAGGACAAAAATGAGTATTGGCTAATCTCTAAATAGCATCCCCGAAAATGACTCTTTGTGCATTGCCATGTATTTTAAAGTAGGAGATCCTCAACTCACAATTTCTATGATTAGACCATCTACAACCCTAACACCAACTTTCACACTAAATTTCACACCAAAATGGTGTAACACCAAATTTATTCCAACTATTACACTATTTTTTACACCAGTATTTCTTCTCTCTCTTCTATATTATATTATTATATTCTATTTAAATTTTATTTTTTATTTCCCTCAAACTAATTCTACCTTTTTTCTTTGTTTCATATTCATCATATATAATTCATATTCACCACTTATATAATCACCCATCATTGAGACCTATGATGCTGACGTAAAGGTTAAGCTTGATGCTCAAGTTATCCCCAAGAGAGTGAGTTTTAAGTATCCCGGGTCTATTATCCAGGGTAACGGGGAGATTGACGAAGATATCACACATCGCATCGGAGCAGGGTGGTTGAGGTGGAGGCTCGCTTCCGGTGTCCTATGTGACAGGAATGTGCCGTTAAGACCTAAGGGTAAGTTTTATCGAGTGGTGGTTCCACCCTCTATGATGTATGGGGCTGAGTATTGGCCGGTCAAGAGTGCAGAAGATGAGAGTAGCAGAGATGAGGATGTTGAGACGAATGTGTGGGTGTACCAAGCGAGATAGGATTAAGAATGAAGCTATTCGGGACAGAGTGGGAGTAACCTCCGTGGGAGGACAAGATGCGGGAGTCACGGTTGAGATGGTTCGGACATACTAGGAAAAGAAGCATTGATGCCCTTGTCAGGAGGTGTGAGAGGTTGTCCATGGAGAGTTTGAGAAGGGGCAAAGGTAGGTCTAAAAAGTACTGGGGAGAAGTGATTAGACAGGACATGGCGTTGCTTCAGCTCACTGAAGACATGACACTTGATAGGAGCGTGTGGATATTGAGGATTAAGGTAGAAGGTTAGTAGGTAGTTTATAGTGTTCAACGATAGGCTTAGTAGCATGCATGTCCCTTCATACTCTTAGATTTCTATTACGTTATGTGGTTTTGTTCGTTGCAGATATTGTATTTCCTATTGCTATTATTTGATACTATTTATCATTTATCTGTCCTTTTTTTTCACTTCCATATTTCTTTCTTCCTTGCTTCCCTCATCTTCTTCTTGTTGCCATTCCTGAGCCGAGGGTCTATTGGAAACAACCTCTCTACCTGCATTAGACAGGGGTAAGGTTTGCGTACAGACTACCCTCCCCAGAACCTCACATATCCAAACTAGGTTTGTTGTTGTTGTTATTTTAAAGAATAAATCAACTAAAAGTGAAATCATTGATAAAAGATAAGTAAATAAATATTACATCATAACCAAATTTAATTTAAGTACCACATAAATATTCAAATTTCGCCTCTATTATTTCATAAATGATCGATTAATAGTCGGCTTGTTGAGGCGATGGAAAAATCAAGTAACTCAAGAAACGAATCTTCGAGACAAAAAGAATACAAAGAAAATAAAATTTTATTGACGAACTTGAATTCTATTGATGATCCAAATCGATCTTCCTGAATTTTTTGCGACAAGAACAAAAACAAATTATCGATAAAAGAAGTCAACAATTTCAACAACCACAAGTACAACAATCTTCTACCCTATTCTCTCAGTTTTATGATAATTTTGGTGCACCAGAAAATGACATAGGGGATTACTAAATTTATATTTTATATTTTTTAATGTAATTTCATTTTAATGTATCCTCATTTGATGTACTTTAATTATAATGTATTTTTATTTTGTGCATTGTTAATTTTTTTTTAAAATTTTAGTTTTCACTTTTTAATTTTAGCAGCATTAGATATCTTACATTTGCATTTTTTATTTTTAAATACTAGTTATATTTCTTTTTATACAATTATTATAATAATAAAAGTAACTTATAATTTTATATAAATATAATATATATAAAAAATTAATATATCAAAAAAATCGGCTCTAAAATTTAAAATTGTAAAGATCTTAATATAGAAAATAATAATAAATTAAATTTGGTGTTGATGAATAGTGTTGCACCAAATTTGGATCAACACTATTCATGCACTATAATGGTGCAAGATTTGGTATTTTATTGGAGGAAAAAAAAACTAAATTTTACATCAAATTTAGATTTGGTGCAAAAATAATGCACCATTGGAAATGCTCTTAGGACAAGTAGATGGATACGCCCTCTGCAAGCACGGGCACGACATTAGCGAATCGCAAACCATGCATGATACCATTCAAGTTCAAAATAACAACAACAATAACTACAAAAAAAACACTTTAGTTTGAGGATGTTTTTGTCATTTTCTCTCGCGGAGGGTTGGGAATGTTGTAGTTGTGGCTTCTTATAAATGGTGAATCACTTGGAGTAGGTACGGAGCTAGAGTATCGGCTAATGATTCAGCCAAACCCAATAACTCAGATCTTTTATTTGTCTTAAAAATATATAATTATTAATTTTGAACCCATAACTTAAAATGATTAGAATCCATAATCTTCAAATACTGCTTTTGCCTCTGATTTTTGGGAGATCGAAATCATCAGAGAAGTAAAGGTGATCACGCCCAACTCTAGTCTTAAAAGGGATAAGCGGTCGCTGTAAATAAAATTCGGTCTAAAAGTTCGGAGTCGAATCTCACAAAGAACTAAGGTTTCACTATAATTGTTCAATATCACTTAGAAGACAAGCTCGAACAATGCCTAAATTATAATATTAAGATTTTTATATCTAATTAATTAACTAAGAAACTAAAGCAATAAATTAACAACTAAAGATACTAAAGGTTGGAGACTAAATAAAAGAAGTCTAGAGTTATGATTTTCCCAAATGTTGGAATCATTCCTACTATGTTCCCTACAATTTCGCCTATGTATTCTCTATTGATCGTGAGCACCTTAGGTGCCATAATTCTCTCTCGAGCAACTACAATAATTTTCTAGACATATTCTCTCGAACTACGCTAGTTGATTTATCTAACCGCTCATTATGACCATGCTTTTTTATTTCTAAACCCGCCTTTAAATTCGCTGTATGTTAGGAGTGACATTGTTTAACAACCACCTAAATATGTATCCTTTCTCAAGCAACGCATAATAAATAGGCACAGTCAATCGATGACCATTCAATCAACTGAAATAAGCACATAGTTGAAAAAATAGACAAATTCAAAGATTAAATTATATTAAAACATAACAAGATCTGGAATCAATCCTCCAAGAGGTTTCATCAAAACTCTAGATAACAAATTAGCTATTCATAATAGTATGCAAAAATACAATACAACCAATAATAGAAATATGAAGAAGGAAGTGAAAAACTCATAGCATAATTCTCCGCCTTGCTCCTAGTGTGTTCTTGCCTCCTTAGATCGAATCCCCGGTCTCCTTAACCTCTTTAGTTCTAAATTATGTCAAAAGTATGTCCCTTCTCCTTCAAAATAGTATTTTACATGTATTTATACCAAGTATGTTCGGGCCTAGACTAAACACCTTCTCCTGCGTGAAATAGGACTCTGACTCTGTAAAATTTGCACAAGCACGTCGTACGCTTAGGAGCATAGTGCAACGTGGTAGTGGAGAAGTTCAGAGAGCTATTTTATGAGACTGTTGGGAAATTGCACATATGAGACGCATTGTTCCGTGCGGTAGTGGTAATTCACAAAAGGGAAAAAAGCCATTATTACCCCTTTACTTTTGAAAATCATCCATATTTTCCCCCTTTTACACTTTTGGTTCAATCTCCAACTTACCGTTAATAAAGTCTATACAATTTTCCCTAACCCTAACGCTCGTCCAAGTGGCAGCTGACCCCATCTTTTCATTCCAACTAAGCTGCCAACTCAGATTCCACTAACTTATTAGACCCAAACCCAACCCTACTACCAAATCTTACTGGCCCGTAACCTATAACCGAGAACCCATCAAATAAATAGACCCGTCTGAAAACACCTTATTCAATCATTTGCTCGAACTTTCAAATACTTCAAAGAAAAAATGAGAATCAAAACCGGTCAAGATCCTTGCAGAAGAGTGGCGATTTCAAGCAAGGTAAGAGATTTTTCTGTTAGTTTAATCTCTTATCTTGAGTTATCCCAAAAACAAATCTGAAAAATATTTTCCGAATCCCTTTCATGAACCCTTTTCTTTTTCGATTATTTGAAGTTGATAGGTGATTGTAGTTGTCATAGGGTTTCTAATTTTTTTTGATTTTGTATTTATTGAAGTTATGGTTTACTAAATAGTTCTTTGTTGGTTATGGTTTTCACTTCTCCTCTCTTTGACGATAATTTCAAGCTGGTAGTGTATGCTTTACTTTTGTATTCACTTGCATGTAGTTTTACAGTAACAAACCCTTTCTTTACTCTTTTTATTTGCATGTGCCTCATCTAGTATTGGAAGCCTTTTGGTGGTTTAGGGTTTCGATTATAATATTTTGTGGTCCCAAATTATTAATTTTTTTATGGAAAAGAAGTGAATCAGAATTTTAATAATGAAGGGTGGGGCTGGGACACTTTATTCCGTATAGTACTTTAATGTATGTTTTCCATATCCATGGTTGCTTAATGTTGACTTGCATTATTGAATCAGACTGATTCTATTTTACTATCTTTATGCCTTTTCCATTTATTTTAATTGTCCTTATTCTTTTTCCCAATCCTAATTTTCTCAGTACTAATTTGTTTTGCAGTTTACTATCAATGATCCTACTGGATTTAGTCTTTCATTATGATGGAGAGTGCGTCAAGAAGCCACTCATAACATACTCAAGAAAAATTTCGGCACATTAAGAAAGGTTTTGACTTTCACTTGCTTTCCTACAATAATTTAGTAGATGAATATGTTTCTAACTTGGGGTATATAGGAGTCCAACAATTAAAAGTTAATAGTCGTTTTGGCTCATGTTATGAAATAGAAGGTGATTATGGCATTAGGACTTTACTGGACCTTGTGAATGAACAGTTTAATATTATTAATATATTTATTGTAGAAGATTATGTGCCAAGTATTAATGTATATAATCCATCACAATGAGCATGATGAACCTGATAAAGTTAAAGCCGCCATTGATTGTGATGAAAGTGGTAGTTGTGATGACAATAAAGTGTTGTTTCTTTTGACTATGATTGTGATACACGAGAGAAACTTTTTAAACAAAAGAAGAGAGACATTAATGATAAATAAACTGACTATAAAGAGTTGAATAGGTCAATGACATTTAAAGACATTGCTAAAGCTAGAAAAGTTATAACTATATATGCACTTGCAAATGGTTATGGGTTAAAGCAAATTAAAAGTGACCCAACTAGGATTAGGTACATTTGTGAAGCCGACTGCCCTTTTGTATGCCACATATCTTGGAATAATTTAGGGGGTGGGGCTAAATTTAGGACATTACATTCTGAGCACACCTGTGAACCTGCATATGAGAATCATAGGGTTAATTCCAAGACCATTGCTGAATACTTCAAGAGAGAGTTACAAAAAAATCCAACCATTAAGGTTAAAGAGATGAGGGCAAGATTGAAGGCTGAATTAAATGTAAATGTAAGTGAGTCAAAGTGTAAGAGGGAAAAAGATTGATTTTGAAGAATCTTGAAGGTAGTTACTGATGAGTATAATAAGTTGGTTGCATATGTTAATGAATCAAGAGTGCTTCTTGAGGCACACCATATATTTTATGTAAGACACATAGAAGCAAATTGGTACAAGAGATGGGATCTGGGGAATACAAGAAATATTTGTGGTGGGTAGCTTGGAGCACCTATGAGGAGGACTTACAAGATTAGTTGAAGAATATAAGCCAAGTGGATGATGATGGAAAAGTTGTTGTTGAAGATTCGTAAAGGTATCAACCTACCTGCTCGACTAGGGCCTTTTTTTATACTTCTTGCAAGAACCAGTCAGTTGATAATAACTTGACAGAGTCCTTCAATACATGGATACAACAAGCTAGACAGAAGCCAATTATAAATATGTTAGAGGAGATAAGAATCAAGGTTATGAATATGTTAAATGATAATGAAGCTGAAGTTATGGGGTGGAGAGGTGAGTACAGTCCTAAGACTCTAAACATGTATAACCAATTTATGAGGATTGCACAAAAATATCATGTGAATGTCAGTGCGGACCAAGATTATGAGGTGACAGAAGGTAGTGATAGGCATATTATCAATATGGGGGCAAAAAAATGCACTTGTAGGACATGGGACCTTCGTGGAATCCCATGTTCTCATGCAACCTGTGCCCTCTTGTACAAGAAGCAAGATCATTTGAGTGAGATTAACTGGTTTCTTTCAAAAGAGGCATATCTCTAGACTTATTCTCATAAGCTACAACCAGTGAGAGGAGAAAAGTTTTGAAAGATAGAGCCCTCCTGGAAGATGGACTCACTTGAATTTGTGAGGCAAGCTGGTAGACCAAAAGTAAAAAGAACAAGAGAGGCAAATAAGTCAACCAATAGGCAAGGGCAATGGTCTCAATCCAAAAAAGGGAGATTCATGACATGTAATAACTGTGGAGAAACTTGACATAATGCTAGGGGTTGTGCCAAGGTAATCTAAGTGTGTCTTGTTCTATTTGTTGAATATAAGTATGCCTTGTTCTATTTGTTCTGCCTTGTTCTAACACATTATTGTGTTCTATTTGATAATACCACTCTAAAGAAAAACAACCAATGAGTGACAATTCAAGGAGAAAGCAGAACAAAAAGCAAAGAATTTTGGTTGATGAAATTGTTACTGAACAACCTACATCACCGGCAGCTACAAATATCCCAACTGAAGAGGACTTCCATTTATCAGCACCCCAGCCAAGTCAAAATAGTCAGTCCAGCAACTTTGTCTTTATGCCAACCCCTACTATTCAACAGCAACTTCCAACAAAATTTGAGCCTGACGTAGCTGTAAGGCGAAAGAGAATCTCAGAAGCAAGGACAAGACTCCAGCTGAGACAGCAAAATATACCAATTGCAATCAGGAAAATTGGATTTGTTGGTGATTCAAGTGGTACAAGTCAGCATTCAAAGCTTACTTTCTCAGCAAAAGGCCTCACATGACTGGGAACATCAGCCATCACTGGAAATCAATTGAACAAGCAAAGGTTAAAGAAATTGAATGCAAGAAAGGGTAGTGGTAAGGAGCAAAAATGATGGGACTTTGCTTCAAGTAGTGAACATTTGTAATTTTTTGGATGTGTTGTAATTACTGCCATGTCAGTGAACTTTATATTTTGGTTGTGGTTGTTTAGTTGTGACAGTTGGATGCCATGATATAGCCAGGTGTTAGACATCCTTTTGGGGTTATAATATGGTATCCAACTGTCTTATAAACTCACTTTATGAATTATGTAGTTGGTGAATGTAGTTGAATGCTATTAATGTTATGAATGTTGACAGTTGGTGTTCCATTTTCAATTATGGAATTCTGGTTATGTAGTTAGCAGTTTTTACATATACATAATATTATATTTAGTTTTCCATTTGTAAGTGTTGTGAGCACGTGATTTTTGTCTTATATGAGAATTATTCCCAAAAAATTTAAAATAAAAGAGTTTTGCGTTGTTTGCAATATTTGTGGACTTTATGTTATTTTTCTCTTATTGTTTGCATTTGTGTGCCCATGTTTATTTGTTTAATTAATGAAAAATACAAAAATAAGTCACATTTTTATTTATGATTCATTAAAAGTAATCAAGTATTTTACAAAAATAGAAAATTACAAAAAATATGTATTTTTTGCATTTTTAGTGTTTAATATCAAAATTGTGTGATTTATTTTTGATGTTTAAATTGAGTGTGATAATTATTAGTGTAACTTAATTAATACTTTTGTAATGTTTATTTGATTTTTTGTAGTGTAATTAGCATTTTTTGTTTTAATTAGGAGCTAAAATCAATAAATAAAGAATGAAGGAGTCAAAATTAGGCCACATCTTGAATTAATCCTCAACCCAAAAACCATTCCCTTACCCAGTCCAATAACCCGTATTAGACCCAACCCATTACCAAACCGGATCGCCCCATTACCCCTTTTAAATCTGAGCCGTTGGTGGGTATAATCCAACGGCCCAGATTAAAACATAAGTATCAATATCCTAAAAACCCTCTACCCGTCTCAAACCCTAGAACCCCCGCCTCTCCGTCTCTCAGAGACGATGAAATGCCGCCGCCACCCACCGGAAATCGCCTCACGGCGGTTCCGTTGGTCCAAACCGTCCCAAATTAACACCCCAAAATCCCCTAACCTTCCTCTTTCCAAATCCACTAACCGTTTGGTTCGAATCATTCCCCTTCATCTCGAATCTTCATTTGAAGATTCGAGTAAAACTTGAACTCACTCCGATCAAGTCCAAATTCACCCTTTATCACCTCTTGACCGCACTCATGGCCAAACGAACATTGGTTCCCTTCGAATCAAAGCCGAACTACTCGAACCACAAATCGAGCCTCAAGAACCCTAATTTTATAGGGTTAAAATTGAATAGAAATTGAGGCCCTATGGACCTTAATTTAGGTGTTCTCAACCGAGAACACCTCAATTAAGACCCGTTTGGCTTCAATAATTTCGAGTCCGAGTTCGAGCATGGGTCGCCTACAATTATAAGGTATTTGTTCTTCTTCTTTTGTTTTATTTATTGTTATATTTGTTGTTTAGTATTAGTATTGATGTGTTTCAAATTTTCATTCGCTTCTTCTCAAATGACCCTTTTATTCGGTCGAAAGCATTTCTTGTTCTTTTCTGTCCGATTGATTGTTGTTTGTTGTGATAGCATTGTATGTTTACTTCGTTTAAGGTCTTCGAATTGTTGATTAGGTTTGTTGACCCCGAGTCTGCCCGTAGGCTATAGTTAGAATATCGATTATTCGTTATCGATTACATATGTCGTAATTGATTAAACGAATGTCGTCGTAGGATCGACTGTTAAGCATGATTGACAGAAATGTCATTAGGATTGTTTAGTTACAGCCAAGACATTGCTTGGATTGAGCTGTGAGTAATTGTTTAATTTTGAATTAGGGGATAATTGGATATAGTTGTTGGTATCAGGAAATCAGGATTGGAATTGTAGAATTTAAAAGGTGCATTACCCATGAAATGAACTAGTTGAAGGAATTGGAAACCATATGATAATCAAGCATGCCTGATTCAACCTTTTACTTTTGATAGAGTTTAATAAAATGAAATAGTTTTATAAGTAAAAGAGGCTGTCAGGGAATGTTTTGTTCAGAAAATTAGTTTATTAATCTCTCTTGAGTGCTCTTAAGAGCTGGAAATCAAGAATTCACATGGGGAGTGAGTGAAAGGTTAAAATGAGCATGTGCGAAGCAATGAGATCTGTTTTTAGCTTAGTTTAAAGGGCTGCCTGGTTTCTTTTTGGCTATAAAAGGAAATGGACGGGGAAACACACAAGGACAGAGAATAGAATCTGGAAAATAGAATAGGGAGAAAGAAAAGAACACACACACATCAAAGACTAAAACACACTGAAAAAAAAAGAGGGGATAGGCAGAGGAAAGATAGATTTGAGAGCATTGAAAAGTTTTAAGTAGTCGATCAGTTCAACTACTGTTCCATTGAATTTTGTTTCCTTTTGATTTGATTTCTGATGTCTTACAAGTCTTGAAACATCCTGTTGATCCATCTGGGATTCAAAAAATAGACTGAACTTGGTTTGAAAGTGATTTTGCTGATGCTGTTTTGCTGTTGCTGCTTATTCCATCCACTGAACCTCATTTCCTTCTTATTTATTCTTATTACCCAGGTATACGTTCCTGAAGCTCATACAATGTGAATTGAAGATTGAAATGGAAATAGAAATTTTGAAGTTTGAACATTAGTTTACTGATTCATAACTTAGCTTTATCTTTTCTTTCATAAATTTCTTCTATTTCATTTTCTTCTTAAATACTATATGTTCATTTTAGGATTTTGAATATGGTTCTGTTATTTGAAACATTTTAGACCTTATGTAGTATGTGCTAAGTGAGCCAATAATTGGATATTTCATTATGTAATCCACTAAAGGAGATCGTATTATAGTTACATTGTGTTGTAGGATGCATTTAAAAGGTCATGGAATATGTGTTTTGTTTTAATAATATTCAAAAATAGCTAATTAAATGGGGTACGGATCATGGTCAGTTTTCCTTATGAGTCACTTTTGGACATAGATTGCTAATAATAGTCAGAACTTCTTGGATGCATTAGTTACTGGATAATTATGAGATTTTCCAATACATGTTCACTTATTAAATATGATTGTTTGGGTTCATTGGGCCTTAGATTCTAAGATCATTTGCAATGTAGGATGGATTCTGTTTTTTTTTACATTAGTGCAAAAGAAGACTTATTAAACTAATGAGTGCAAAAATAAGTCTACTCAAACCAATCAGTGCAAGAGAAGTCCATTTAAATTGCTTCGCTAGCCAAGTCCAATTAATGCATGACCGTCACATTACTAAAACACGTGAACAAAGACATTGTTATTTACACAGATGTTGTTCCGTCCCCGTGGATAGTTTTACTGCAATTATTTGGTATCCTATTTTAACTCGTTTATTCTATTTACAACTTCCTTGAGTAAGGTCTCGTTGAATAGGAGTAAAGATATCAGTAAATCTTCCATAACATATGGTCCTCGTTTAATTGATTTGGAAATCCTTAGAATTCGAGGTGCTCCACTTAGCAAAATTTCATGGCCCTCGCAAAGTGCAAACGCATAGTTGCTTTAGACACGTATTTAATAATATTACTTTCCTAAAAATTGGGGTGCACATTTATGTGACCCAAATCCAAATCCCAACGGAATCGAAATGTGTTGACAACTATGGGTGCACTGGTGCAACGTGGTTCGAGACGTATTTTCATGACGTTGCAATTCTTTAAAAAATGATAAAGCGTAATATTAATAAATGCACATAAAAAGGGAACATATATAGAAATCAGATAAAAACAAATACAATAGTTGAGCGACCATGCTAGAACCATGGAATTCGGGAATGCCTAACACCTTCTCCCGGGTTAACATAATTCCTTATCTGGATTTCTGGTTCGCAGACTGTATTACATAGTCATAAATTTCCTCGGTTCGGGATTAAACCGGTGACTTGGGACACCATTATTTTCCCAAGTGGCGACTCTGAATAATTAAATAAATTGATCCCGTTCCGACTGTCCTTTAATTAGAAAAACTCCTTCACTGATTATTATATCTCTTCTCGGGGTGTAGTATTAAACGGTGACGCATTTACGTTTACACGTATATGTGGCGTGAAAAAAGGAGGTGTGACAGCTCTGGCGACTCTGCTGGGGACAAGTAACCCGGAACTTCGGTTCAGGGTTTAAGAATTCGAGCTCAGTTAAATTGCTGTTTTTGCTTATATCTGATTTCATTATATGTTTTGATTAATGTGCTACATGTTTACTGCTTTGATATTGCGTGAACTGTATATATAAAGTTGTGCCGAAAACCCTTCTCTTCTTTACCTCCGGGGATGTGCTTACTGGTTGAGACTCCCCTTTCTGTTAGTGTCAATACCAAAAATAAGACAGAGAGGCCGGATAAGTTACAAAGCCGGACGATCCCGCGGGTCCCCGATACGTAGCCCCCTCCTCGATCCGAGTTGTCTGCTTGGGTACACAGTCTAGAACACATACCCAGGTTTTGAACTTAAAATAACGTGACTTCATGCCGGATCCCTAGTAGGAACGCTTATTTGCATCATGTTGCAGTTTGACTTAGGGGACTCAACACAGGGGTTGGGTCCGTCTAGGACAGGTGACCCGGTAATCAAAGACCGAGCATATTATATGTTACATTTATTTGTCCTGTATTATTATGCTGATTGGTTAAATTCCTGAAAACAAAAAGAAAGAAATTTGGAACAGAAAAGTATTGAAATATTGACAAAACTCAGTCGAAAATTTGAAAAGAAAAGTTTGAAAAATAGGTAGAATAATTTTGTTGAAATAATTGGTCATAAAATAATATGACCGAACTACGCAGGTTTGATTCTCCCCATTAGGTGGGATACGTAGGCAACCCTCATCGGGTCCAACCACCCCTTCAAAAATTAAAAAAAAAATAAAAAAAAAATGTCAAAGTTTTCGTTTTCAATAAAATCAAAGTAACGCTATTTTTGAAAATAGCCGAATGTTTTGAAAGGACGCGGGAAGGCTGTTTTTGCAAAAATGGCCACTTTGAAGTCCTTCCTTTTTCTTTTTTGAATAATAGCCTTGAAATATTCCATGTGGAAATGTTGAAAGACCGTATCCGCAAAATCAAGTTTGAGTCATCATTCAACTTTACAAAAATAACCACTTTATCAAATAAGCCATTACATGGCCGGAATTTAGCTTAAATAGCCACATTTTTGCATTTTTACTTTATCAGTCTTGTATTGGCCTGTGTCGGTGCTGAACGATGCCCCATAGGCCCCAGGATAAAAATTTTGAAATAAAGTTTTGCAAAAAGAGCCACCTTCTCTAAATAAGCCATTACATGGCCAATTTTGTAAAAAATAGTCACAATTGACATCAAAAATTCTCAATCTTTTGTTGGCCTATGGCGATGCCGAACGATGCCCCATGAGCCCCAGGATGAGAAAATTTTCAAGTTTATTTTCTTAAGTAAAATTTTGCAAAATAGCCATTTTGCCAAATAAGCCATTACATGGCCAATTTTGTAGAAATAGTCATAATTGACGTTAAAACTATTCTGATTCTTGTAGAAATCTCTGGCACAAGGTGTGAAAGTTTTTTTTTCATGAGAGTTTGTAGTTGGAGTAAGCTTTTACAATTTTTCTTCAAAAAAGAAAACAAAAAAATTCAAATAAATATCTCTTTATTTCTTGCATTAATTTGCAAGAACTACGCTCGGTCTGATTCATGCGGGGTCATGATACGTAGGCAATCTCCATAAGATTCGACCACAACTGTATATGTATATATATAAAAAAAAGGGGAAAAAAAAAAGAACCAACAAGGTTTTCAAGGATAATTGAAAAGGAAAAACTGGAATGACGCATGCGGTGAATATGTATATGGTTAATTGGCTAGGTGTGTTGCATCCTACGTGCTATAACATATCTGTTAAACTCAGTAAGCTAACAAGTTTGTTGCGATTTCAGAAAAGTTTAGCAGTTGATTTGACAGAATATACTGGCCAGCCACCATTACCGTACTAGATCCAAAGGGCCAATTCCAGCAAGCATGTCTAGTTCCGGTAAAAGTCTCGAGGAAGAGAAATCAGAGATACAGATCATGAAAGAAGAGGTAGATCGGTTGAAACGATAGATAACAGAGATGCACCTAGCGTGGGCTAGGGGACAGTCATCACTAAACCTTCCTACTCTTACACCAGCACCAGAGCGTCCGCCCATTGACCCCTCGACAAGTGCACCGATCTATCCATATTATCAAGGGGAAAACCCTTATACATTCCAGGTTCCACCAGCTAGACAAAATACTCCTCCTCCGGTCACCCCTTGTTTTCGTGGCACCTCCACCTGCTACTTTACAGAAGTCGTCCGGTGAACCGCTTTTCCAAATACATGACAATCATTGTTATGATCCCGAGCCTACCTTTAAGGCTCCTGAACCGCATTCACACACCCCTCACTGGGATAACCCGGCAGAACCGGAAAAGCACTTCAATAGTTTGGAGCATGAGGAGGTTATTCGGAAAGTTAAGAGCCTGGAGCAATCCTTCAGGAATATGCATGGTTTGGGCAACCAAGTCAGTGTCGCTTACAAAGATCTGTGTCCATTCCCAGATGTCCAGTTGCCAGCCGGGTTCAAAATGCCCAAGTTTGACCTATACGAGGGGCATGGTGACCCAATAGCCCATCTTCGAGGTTTTTGTAGCAAAATGCGAGGAGCCGGAGGGCGAGATGAAATTCTGATAGCTTACTTCGGTCAGAGCTTGGGAGGGTCTGCATTAGAATGGTACACCAGGCAGGATCCCAGCAGATGGTTTACATGGGATGACCTGGCCCAAGCATTCATCGGCCAGTTTCAATATAATCTTGAAATAATCCCTGATCGCTTATCATTGCTAAAACTAGAGAAGAAACCCGCCGAAAGCTTCAGAGAATTTGGGTTCCGCCGGAGGGAACAGGGAGCAAGGGTAGATCCACCGATGAGAGAGAACGAGATGGTGGATTACTTCTTGACACCGGAGCCAACTTACTTTAGTCACCTGGTGACATCGGTTGGTAAATCTTTCAATGAGGTGGTCAAAATGGGCGGAATGATAGAAGAGGGACTTAAGTCCAATAAGATCTTGAGCTATTCCGCGTTAAAAGCAACAACTCAAGCTATTCAGAATGGCACAGGGGTTGCATTCGGGAAGAAGAGAAGAGAAGAAGTTGCAACGGTAGAGGAGGGTACTTGGTCCAGATCGAAAGGTCCTTCACCTCATTACCAAGCCGGACCCTACCACCCAAATCACCCTAATCACCCTCCCCGAAACACATATCCACCACCAAGGGCTTACAATAACCCTCCAGGACCAGGTTTCCGAGGGAATCATGCCTTCAGAAAGGAAAAGACACAAAGAACATTCACCGAGTTGGGAGAAACTTATACTGCTCTGTTCCACAAATTGAAGCAGATAGGTTTGTTGAGTCCTATTGAGACAAGATTGCCAAATCCCCTACCCCCAAATGTGGATCGCTCAGTAAGCTGTGAGTATTGTTCAGGGGCTCTCGAACATGATACCGAGAAATGTTGGAAACTGAAACATGCAGTACAAAATCTTATTGACACCAATAAGATCGAGGTGCAGACACTAGAGGCACCCAACATTAATCAGAATCCATTGCCAGCTCACCCTTAGACCCAACATATAAGAAGTCATGCTTGGTAATCATGAGGAGTCTTCGGTGGTTTGTTTTGTTGTCATTTCTTTTGTCCGAGTTGTTTTCGGGGTTGTGACCCGGATCTTGTTTTGAAGTGAAACCCTCTTATCTTTCCATTTTTGGTCATTGCAGTTTGCTCGTTTCAAGTTTCGTTTCAGTTTTTTATTTTGGTTTGCTTGATTGTATTTGAACCACTTCTCCGTTTAGTGAAACTTTTGGTCTCTTATTACCCAGTTCGTCTTTTTGTTTAGTTTTTCTATCTTTAAATTTGTCATTTGTTCGAACGCCGACTCTAATAACATGGCATCGCACATAATTTTGGCCTAATATTAAGGGTAAATCATGAAGCAATTCAAAGATAATCAGGTCATTTTAAAAATAAATAAAAATGATTTGAGATTATTTGGAGCCCGAATCATGTGAGACTGGGGCAGGTAAAACATGAAGAAACCCTTAAAGGAAAATTGGCTATGCTAAGACGGGGTTCGCTCGTGATACCGAAATGAAAGTGTCATCCAACAATACTTTAAAATGACAGATGAAAAGGCGAATGAACGATATGGTTATCAATCAGGGCACAAACAGAAGATGTCGTGAATATGTTGTTTGAACTTGGCATGTTTTGAAGATTGGAATGACGAAGGAATTTTGTTTTGCTATCCAAACACTTTATCCATCGTCAACCCTTTGAGCCTTAATTTAAATTCTTTCATACCCCTCCTTCGGAATTAGTTGCAAAGACTAGAAACACAAGTTTGAAAGACAAAAGAAGAAAGGGATAAAGAAAAAGAAAAGGAAAGAGAACAACAAAAAGAGATAAAGAAAAGAAAAGAAAAGAAAAATGGATGAAACTTGAAAAAAGGGAATTGGGAACTACGTTTGACCTGATTCCTTAAAGAGGATACGTAGGCGCTTCACAGCTCGGTCATAGTGTAAATAAAGAAATAAAAAATCCCCAAGTAAAAAGCTGGGGCAAAGAAAAATTGTGTTGATTATAAATAAATTTAGGTCCGAAGGTTGTAAATTTTGAACCCAAAATTAATTTGTTTTTAGCCTTTAACACCCTTTCTTTCTAGCCCTATCCGAATCCCACATTACGCTCCAAAGAAAGACCTTCCGATCAGTCTTCAAATAGGCCAAGTCAAACAAACACGAGAGTCTCATCAGAATATAACACTCTGATTCCCAGCAGAAAAGACTCTGATTCCCAGCAGAAAGGAAATACGAGAGAGTCTTAGCAGTGACACCCCAATCCCCGGCTAAAAGTGATACAAACGAGAGAGTCTTACCGGTGAAAACCTTCACAGGCACCATAAAGCGACGAAAGCCGAGAGAAAATCAAAATGAGAGAGGCTTATAATAATAATCAGTGAAGGAGTTTTTCCACTTAAAGGACAGTCGGAACGTGATCAATTTGTTTAATTTCAGAGTCGCCACTTGGGAAAATAATGGTGTCCCAAGTCACCGGTTTAATCCCGAACCGAGGAAATTTATGACTCGGTAATACAGTCTGCGAAACTAGAAACCTGGATAAGGAATTCTGTTAACCCGGGAGAAGGTGTTAGGCACTCCCGGATTCCGTGGTTTTAGCACGGTCGCTCAACTGCAATTTCTGCTTTTATCTGATTTCTTTATATATTTTAATTATGTGCTTATAATGTTCCGCTTTTTAATTTTAGAAAAATAATTGCAACGTCACGAAAACACATTTCGAGTCACACCGCAACCAGTGCGCCTGTGACTTTAATGTATTTCGGTTTCGCCGAGAATAAGATTTGGGTCACATAAATGCGCACTCGTATTTGAGAATGTATGTCATTTACAAATCCCGCCTAAAATATCTACGTCTTTGTTAACTTTGGGGAAAGACCGTGAAATTCGCTAAACGGTCCTTCCGAGTCTAAGTATTTTAGTAATTAATTGAGGCCTCCATAATTATGTATTTAGTGTGACGAAGCTCATCTCATTCTTTTAAGGCCATTCTTAAAGTGGATTTATAACCCCCTATTCCATATGATTTCTAAAAGTTTAAAAAAAAAAAGCTAATTATTAATGGTGAAACGTTTAAGACTTAAGGATTTGATTGCAAATAATCAAACCCCCCGAAACTACATGAATAAACCAAAAGTCGTTTGCTTTGATGTTATTGTCCAAGAGTAAACATGTTGGGCTTCAAAATGGCCCCAAATTTATAAGACTTATCGAAATGGGCCTTACGCTTTTTAGCCTATTGAGACTTAAAACCTTAAGATTAGGACAAATTCGACACCTTAGGGATAACCTGTTTCGGACAACTATACTAATTATGCCTTTACAATCAACCATTACGAGGCGAATGATAGAGATCTTTTGATTGTAATGATGTAAAAATGACATTTAAACATTAACTAATAAGTAACCGAATGACCAAAATTTACTAAAATTCTACTATCCTCAGCGATTTTAGTGTTTCAAACTAACGGGATGACGAAATTAGGTTATAGGAAAACACATGTTACTTGAACCATTTCCCACCATTACTGCCCCTTTTTATCATTACTGGGAAACGAGCCAATGTTTAAAACCTACCATTAACCATTAACCATTAACATGAAAGAACCAACATGATTTACCTAACACATTTTCAATAAGCTATTTAACTGGACATTACTCAATTACGACTTATTGAAGAGCACATTGAAGTTCAATAGCCATTCAATCCTGTTTTAGAACTACTGAACTAAATTTGACCTTCAATTCGAAAGCATGGATCTAAAATTAACAGTCATAGAATCTAACCAAACATAAGTATATATACAACAATGATTTAAAGGTTGAACTATATACACAGGCATAAGATTCAATCATAACGCATGTTTCAGCATATCTAATATTCATACTGCACAGTTTCAGCTTATAGTTGCCAAGGTTACAGCTGTGTACCCGGTGTAGAAAACAAAATAGAGGAAGATCAATGCAACAGCAGTGGTACAAGCAACAACCAGTGATAGACAGCAACAAATCCCAACAAAACAATGGATAATAGCAGGTTCCCAGGACTATCAGTTTCACAAGAACAGACCAACAGAACACTTTTGAGAAGAAACAAAACTAAAATGGAACTGCTGGGAATCAACTCAGCAACAAACAATCATCAACAACACTCTTCCGACTTTTGACACACTCAAATAAATCCAAATAGGAAGAAACATGAAACTTCAAAGAACAAAGGTTGCTTCAAAAAAGGACCTCACTTTTAGCTTTTAGAAATTTTAGAATCTATGGCTCTGCCTGTATCTCTATGTGTGTTTTCAGTATATTCTCCCTCAAACTCTTTTTCGAAATATTTCTGCCAGAATTCCCCTTTTCTTTTCTCTTTTCAGATTGTATCCCTTCTAACCCTTATGTGTTCTCCCTTTGGACTCTCTCTCAAGTGTCTCTCTATATCCCAATTCCCAACTGGCCAGCCTATCTCTATGTCTATTTTCAAAACTCAAAGCTCTCCCATCTGTCTCCCCCTCTATACTGTTTTCCAACCCCTATACTTATAGTTTTCAAATTAACTCCTGATTGATGCCACCAATCTTAAACTAAGCCCCTGCCCAGCCCATGATATTCCCTGGCATCCCTGTTACTGGTTTTGTCACTACAATGTGTCTAAGCATGGGGCATTTTTTTTTAATTAATAAACATGATAAGTGCAGGCCTGGTTGAGTGCCCTGCTGTAACAGCAGGTTCCACTAGGCTGTGCAGGGCCTTTTAATCCTAAAATACTAACCTCCTGATTCAAATTATCTTACAGTTATATCCAAACAATCCCTAATCACAAATAAACACAATCCAACAGTGGTTCCATATGTAATCAATTTCTGCCATAAAATGCTAATAAACAAGACCTACGAAACTAATCGACCACATTGATTAGTCGATGACAACACACATAATCGATAACAAATGATTGACCTACAATTTGATTCATAATATTTCGGGCAGAATCAAGGAATCAATCAAATATGAATTAATTGCTTGACGACCTTAATCAAACTGAACATACGATTCATTTTAACTAAAGAAAACAGAAGGAATCGACCAAATAAAAGGTCTTAAAGAGTAGAACAGCAAGTTTGAATGAGAATTGAAAAGAAAACAAAACAAATGGAAAATCATATAGAAAATGCACAACACAGAACTAAATGCGGCTAGGAAAGGGAAAGAATACCTTGAAAGATAGGAATCCCTAGTTTGAACGGGTCTCGAACCAATTGCCCTTGAATCATTGAAGCCAAACGAACCTTAATCGAGGTGTTCTCGGTTGAGAACACCTGGATTAAGGTCCATTAGACCTCAATCTCTTATTAATTTCGAACGAATATCCTATTTTGGGTTTTTAGGGTTCATGTAGCCGTTTTTGGGGCTCGACCGGTTCTAGCAAGATTCGAGCTGAGCCAAGGTTAGTAGGGGTATGAGGGAGGTGTGAGGAGTGATTGGGGTGAGTTTGGGGCGGTTTGGCATAAGTTTGGTTTTAGCTCGAACCTTCGAATGAAGATTCGAGAAGATAGGGAATGATTCGAAGAAAATGGTTTGTGGATTTGGGCTCAGGGCGTTCGGAGGGTCATTTGGTGTTAAGATAGGAGGGATTGGGCATCGGCCGCCGGCGAAGACGATTTCCGGCCGGCGGTCAAAAGCAGAGATGGGTGGAGGCTGTGAAGCCGTCTCTAAAGGTTAGAGATGGTCGAGGGGTAGGGGGTCTGAAAGGGGGCGGGGTAGGGAATTAGGTATATATAGTGGTGATGGGATTTAATCCTGGCCGTTTGATCAAATGAGATCAACGGCCTGGATCTTCTCACTTATCCAAACGATGTCGTTTGTGTGTCTGTGAGAGACTGGGCCGGTCCAGGCATAGATCGGGTTACCCGGAATGGGTAAGGGTGAGGCGATCTCAACCATCGGATTAAAGATGACTTTACGGACGAGATTCATCGATGCTGAAACGACACAGCTTCAATATGAAGCTACGTCGTTTTGTTGGTCTTAGAGCCCCCTGAACTGGACTGGGTAGAACAGCTCTTTGGGCTTGGCTTTGTCCAGATTTTTGACTTGGCCCAGTCCGTTTCTCCTTTCTTTAGTTTCTAATTTAGCAAAACAACAAAACAACAAAAACAAAAAGAAATGTTTATAATTACCCTACCAAACCAACTAAATTATGAGAAATACTAATTAAGTTATACTAATAATTAACATACTCAATTTTAGCATCAATTAAATACAAATCACACAATTGGGGCCATTAAATACTAGAAAAGCAAAAATACGTCTTTTTTTTTGTGATTTTTCCCATTTTTTGTCAAATAAACTTGACTACTTTCCATTATAAATTAAATCCTACGAAGGCAAACACAATATATTTTTTTTTCTTAATTTAAACGAACAAACATGCACACACAAAAAAATACGAATCATAAGAAAGTTAACAAAAATCCACAGATATCACAACGATACAAAAACGATTTTATTTTGAATTTTGGGAGTAATTCACATGTAGGGCAAAAATCACGTGCTCACACTTACCGGTGAAAACCTTCACAGGCACCATAAAGCGACGAAAGCTGAGAGAAAATCAAAATGAGAGAGGCTTGAAAGTGAAAACCCTTCGGACACTACAAGTCGAATAAAGGTGATAATCAGATGGAAATCACGAGACAGAAATCGTGAAAGGCAATTAACGACGGAGGATAGGCCATATGTGCATGTCATGACCAGTAGAGTTGGTATTCGCGTTTGATAAGTTTTTATAGATATTTCTTGCTAGAGAGTCATTTTTTCCCTTTGTCTTCTATTTTGTTTCTTTTTATCTTTCTCATTTTTATCAAAAATTCCCCATCAAAGTCTGTCTAGTCAGAACAAGTGAGAAATGACTTCAAAACTTGCCACCAACTTTCCAATTATTATGCAAAGCAAGAAAATGCTATTGACGGCAGAGAAGTAGGGTGCAAAGAAGATTATTAAACTGGGGCAGAAAATTTTCTTTTCAGTTTGAAAATTTTCTGGAAGTCAATACCCACTTGGGAAAGAAGGAAAGTCTTAAGGGAAATGGTCTTCGAACCAGTGTCATCCTCAACAACCTTCAAGAAGAGTGAAACGTCAATTTTGAGGAAATGAAAATCCCCCAGCAATGTTATCTACAGCAAGTTCCGAGGTGGTCGGACAACACAGAATGATAAAGGAAGAAAGGAAATCCCATCTTCAACAAAATAACCCCCAGCAAGTTGAGAAATACAGAACGGGGAAGGGATAAATGGAAAAACCCATCCCCAGCAGGAATATCATCTCCGTCAAATGAAATCATTCCACAACAATGTTTTGGGAACCCCGAGCGAAGGAAGTGGGAAAAGGAAAAACCACCCCACAGGAGCGGCACAACCGCTCACAATGCTTTGAACTAACAAATTTTCTTTGATTTGAAACAGAGAAAGAAAGTGCTATTGATATCAAAAAGTCATGCCACAAGGAAGAACACCAATACTGGGGCAGAAAATTTTCTGCCATTGTTCAAAATTTTCTCGGAAAAACGAGGAAGGCAATTCAAGATGACATGTCAGGTTTGTCCACCTTCAAATAGGATGTTTCAGGTTTGTCCACCTTCGAACAGGACATCTCAGGTTTGTTCACTTTTTGATATCATGGGAGTATTCGCCCTCGAATAGGATACAATGGGAGTATTCGCCCTCGAATAGGATACAATGGGAGTATTCGCCCTCGAATAGGATACAAATGGGAGTATTCGCCCTCGAATAGGATACAATGGGAGTATTCGCCCTCGAATAGGATACAATGGGAGTATTCGCCCTCGAATAGAATACAATGGGAGTATTCGCCCTCGAATAGAATACAATGGGAGTATTCGCTCTCGAATAGGATACAATGGGAGTATTCGCCCTCGAATAGGATACAATGGGAGTATTCGCCCTCGAATAGAATACAATGGGAGTATTCGCCCTCGAATAGAATACAATGGAAGTATTCGCCCTCGAATAGGATACAATGGGAGTATTCACCCTCGAATAGAATACGATGGGAGTATTTACCCTCGAATAGAATACGATGGGAGTATTCGCCCTCGAATAGAATACGATGGGAGTATTCGCCATCGAATAGAATACGATAGGAGTATCCGCCCTCGAATAGGATATTTTACGTTTATTTTTATTTTACATTGTCCTTTGCATATTTCATAAATTATTACCGGAATGCATTTTTAATTCAAAAATTGCTACTAAAAGCAGGCGCCTACCTGTATAACAAGAGGCAAGTCTTCAGTCTTTACATTGCAGGTCTTGAAACCAGTAACCCACCATAAAGCAGAGGGTTACAACAAGAGATCCCAACGCAAATTCAAGCGCATGAGTCAAAGGAAAGGAGGGAATGAAGGAAAATTTTCCCAGCATCATTATCCTCAGCAGGCAAGTAAACAATTCTAAAGATATCCCCAGCAGTCGGGAGGGAAAACAACACGACCCAGGAGGAAAGCAGTTCCAGAACAAGGTACTTTAGGAGAAATGATGGTTTAAGAGGTGATGCAGGAAGAAGAAAGTGATACAGGAAGCACGACCCTAGTTCACCAATTGTGAACATGTCGTGATGGCACCCAGTCCCCACGACTAGGTAAGCCTAACACGTTGCGGAATCTATAAGTTATAAATACTTAAATAAGAAACAGCGGAAAATAACATAAAAGATATGTAATCCGTGCCGCTTGGCACATACATCCGTCACACAATAAATAAAACACTACCAAGATCCGGAACCCCACGGTAACACGGACTAAAAGAGAAATACAACTGTGGCTCTATGTGTAAAGAGTATCTAACAACGAAATGAAGAAAAATGTCAACTAGTAATACTAGAATAGAAGGGAAGCCTCCGGATCCGCGGACGTAGCAGATCATACCTCGAGGTCTTCCAATATGCTGCTGAATCATCTAATATGAGCCTGTCCCGATGTACCTGGATCCGCACAACAAAAGTGTGCAGAAGAGTAGCATGAGTACACCACGGCGGTACTCAGTAAGTGCAAAGCCTAACCTCGATGGAGTAGTGACGAGGAAGGTCAGGACCCTACTGAGAAACAATAATATAATGATGATAACAAAAATAAACAGTTTAAATGATAATAATTTCCGAAATAACAACAATAAGATGATTACTGCAACTGTCTACAATTAAGCTAACAACAAATAACCAACTCAATAAAACAAATCCAGGACCCGTGGGAATTGAACCCACAGTCCCATTCTCAGTACCTCTGGGTCTCCGGGAATCGAACCCGCATCCCATGTCTCAATAATATCTCAATAACTCAGGATCTCCGAGAATCGAACCCGCAGTCCCTACCAATAACTCAGGATCTCGGGAATCGAACCCGTAGACCATATTTCAATAAATCTCGGGATCTCGGGAATCGAACCCGTAGTCCATATTTCAATAATCTCGGGATCTCGGGAATCGAACCCGTAGTCCATATTTCAATAATCTCGGGATCTCGGGAATCGAACCCGTAGTCCATATTTCAATAATCTCAGGATCTCGGGAATCGAACCGTAGTCCACATTTCAATAATCTCGGGATCTCGGGAATCGAACCAGTAGTCCACAACAATACAAGTAAAAAGGAATACACAAAGAGAAGTATAATATGGGAATCGAACCCGTAGTCCACATTTCAATAATCTCGGGATCTCGGGAATCGAACCCGTAGTCCACATTTCAATAATCTCGGGATCTCGGGAATCGAACCCGTAGTCCACATTTCAATAATCTCGGGATCTCGGGAATCGAACCCGTAGTCCACCACAGCAAGTAAAGGAATACACAGAGAGAAGTATAATATGCCTAATGATAACTCCGCCGATGAACGGCGCCAGTGATTACCAAGAAAACTCAAGTAAGTCAATTAAGCAACTGGACAGTTAGATTCTATCTAATCATGCTTTTATAACTACTACCGGGTAGGAATATCGAATTTAACATCTAAAAACAGTAATATCACTCATTGAACATTTTGAGTAAAGTATGTGTTCAACAACCAGCGCATGTACACGCCCGTCACCTCGCGTACAAGGCATTTAAAGTATCATAATAATATCCTAGGGGTGAAAATCCCCCACACGAAGTTAGACAAGCCACTTACCTCAATTCCGGTACAAAACCGCTAAGAAATAACCCTCTTGCCGCGAATGTCGGCCTCCACAAGTGTAGTATCTGATAAAAATCAATAGAATCACATCAAAATAGGCCAATTGGGCATTACCCAATCAAAATAACTCAAAATTCACCAAAATCCACAAGTTGCCAAAACCCGACTTTCGGTACGCTTATCGAAAAATCACGAAAGTTGTATATTCGGAACCCTTGTCTCAATACGAGTCTAAGCATATAAATTTTACCAAATTCGGACTCCATTTGGCCATTCAAAACCTTGATTTTCTAAAGTTCAAGCCTAGGGCTAAATCCTCCATAAATTACCCCAAATTCCTCCATTTTCATGATATAATTGCATAATATTACCAATACTAATCATAGATTAAGTCCATAGTTGATTACCTGATGATTTCCCTTGAATTTCTCTTCAAAATCGCCCAAATCGCCTCTAAAGCCGAGACCCAAAATGTGTGAAATGTTCTGAAATTTTTCTAAATTCTGATACACTTACTTACAGCGATTTTCGCTTCTGCGGAATATTTTCCGCTCCTATGCACCCGTATCCGCGACCAAAGGGTCGCTTCGGCGGTTCCAGGCCTAGCCGGCCATTTCCGCTTCTGCGAGCAAAGGGCCGCTTAAGCGGTCATGCTTCTGCGGACACATCCGCCTCTGCGCATCATCGACCGCTTCTGCGGTCTCGCCCAAGCGGTCGAATGTCCGCTTCTGCGGACCATGCCCCTTTTTCTCCCCTTCGCTTCTGCGATCACTGGCTCGCACCAGCGATGCCGCTTCAGCGGAATGACTTCCGCTTCTGCGTAACCAGCCGCTCCTGCGCACCTCGTCCGCTTCCGCGGACACGCTCCTGCGTCCAAAATTCCGCAGGAGCGGAAACAACAGAACCAGAACTCTTCAACCTGCAATTTCCATGATTTCTTCCGTTTAACCATCCGAAAACACCCCGAGGCCCCCGGGACCTCATCCAAACATACCAACACATCTTAATACCTTATTCGAACTTGCTCAAATCCTCAAAACACGTCTAACAACATCAAAACCCATAATTCACATCGAATTCAAGCCTAAATTTCTTAAAACTTTCCGAATTGCACATTCGATCTAAAACCCGACCAAACGACGTCCGAATGACCTGAAAATTTGCGGACATATCCAAAATCACATAACGAAGCTACAGAAATTGTCGGAATTCCATTCCGACCCCCGGATCAAAATCTCACCTATCGTTCGGATTCGCCAAAATTTCAACCTTCGGCATTTCAAGCCTAATTGAGCTACGGACCTCCAAAATACATTCCAAACGCGCTCCCAACCCCGAAATCACCTAACGGAGCTAATGAAACCATCGGATTTCCGTTCCGAGATCGTCTTAACACTGTTCCGACTACGGGCCATTTTCTAGCTTCAAAGCTCTTATTTAGGGACTAAGTGTCCCAAAATGCTCAAATTTTCAGAACCGACTCTCCCGGCAAACCACAATAGCAGAAATGAACTTAGGGGAACAGGTTAAATTAGGGATTGGGGCGTAATTTTCTAAAACGACCGGTCGGGTCGTTACATCTTCCCACACTTAAAGATTCGTTCGTCCTCGAACGAGCATAGAAAACATACATGGAGTAGTGAAAAGATGAGGGTACTGGCTGCGCATATCCTGCTCGGTCTCCCAAGTCGCCTCCTCGACCGGCTGGCCCCGCCATTGAACCTTTACCGAAGCGATGTTCTTTGACCTTAGCTTTCTGACTTGCCTGTCTAGAATGGCTACTGGCTCCTCAACATAAGACAGATCCTTGTCTGGCTGAACAGATGTGAAATCCAACACATGCGACGGGTCACCATGGTATCTCGGAGCATGGAGACATGAAATACGGGGTGAACTCCGGCTAGGCTCTGGGAGGTAAGGCCAACTCATAAGCAACCTCCCCAACACGCCTCAAAATCTCAAAAGGGCCAATAAATCTAGGACTCAGCTTCCCTTTCTTTCCAAACCTCATAACGCCCTTCATGGGCGAGACTCGAAGCAGAACCCGCTCACCAACCATAAAAGCCACATCGCGAACCTTCTTGTCCGCATAACTCTTCTGTCTAGACTGGGCTGCACGAAGTCTGTCCTGAATCACCTTGACCTTGTCCATAGCCTCCTGAACCATATCGGTACCTAGCAACCTGGCCTCGCCCGGCTCAAACCAACCCACGGGAGACCTGCACCTCCTACCATATAGGGCCTCGTACGGTGCCATCTGAATACTGGACTGGTAGCTGTTGTTATAAGCAAACTCCGCCGGTGGCAAGAAGTGATCCCATGAACCTCCAAACTCAATCACGCACGCACGGAGCATATCCTCCAAAATCCGAATAGTGCGCTCGGACTGCCCATCAGTCTGGGGGTGAAATGCTGTGCTCAGCTCCACCCGAGTACCTAACTCCTGCTGTACAGCTCTCCAGAACCGTGAAGTGAACTGAGTGCCTCTATCTGAAATGATGGAAACTGGAATACCATGCAGCCGAACTATCTCCTTGATATAGATCTCCGCCGGTCGCTCCGATGAATAAGTAGTGCTCACCGGTATAAAATGGGCGGACTTGGTCAGCCGATCCACAATAACCCAAATGGAATCAAACTTCCTAACAGTCCGTGGAAGCCTAGATACAAAGTCCGTGGTGATGCGCTCCCATTTCCACTCTGGAATCTCAATCCGCTGCATCAATCCACCCGGGCGCTGATGCTCATACTTCACCTGCTGGCGGTTGAGGCATCTAGAAACATAATCAACTATATCCCTCTTCATCCGCCTCCACCAGTAATGCTGTTTCAAGTCCTGATACATCTTCGCGGCACCCGGATGGATGGAATACCGCGAACTATGGGCCTCTGCTAGAATCGGCTCTCGAAGATCATCTACATTGGGCACACAGATACGCCCCTGCATCCTCATAACTCCATCATCCCCGATGGTAACATCTCGAGCATCACCACGCCGAACTCTATCCTGAAGGACAAGCAAATGAGGGTCGTCGAACTGACGCTCTCTGATGCGGTCAAATAGAGAAGACCGAGAAACCACACATGCTAGAACCCGGCTGGGCTCCGAAAGATCCAGTCTAATAAACTGCCTGGCCAAAGCCTGAACATCCATCGCCATAGGCCTCTCCGAAGCTGGCAGATATGCTAAACTCCCCAAACTCTCTGCCCGACGACTCAAGGCATCAGCAACCACATTAGCCTTGCCCGGATGATAGAGAATAGTAATATCATAGTCCTTCAGTAGTTCCAACCATCTCCTCTGACGCATATTCAGGTCCTTCTGCTTAAGCAAGTGCTGCAAGCTCCGGTGATCAGTGTAGATCTCAGAAGGAACCCCATATAAATAATGACGCCAAATTTTCAAGGCGTGAACAATGGCAGCTAGCTCCAAATCATGAACAGGGGTAATTCTTCTCATGCACCTTCAGCTGTCTCGACGCGTAGGCAATCACCCTACCGTCCTGCATCAATACCGCACCGAGTCCAACTCGTGAGGCATCACAATATACGGTATAGGACCCCGAACCTGTAGGCAACATCAATATAGGGGCCGAAGTCAAAGCTGTCTTGAGCTTCTGAAAGCTCGCCTCACACTCGTCTGTCCACTGAAAAGGGGCACCCTTTTGGGTCAATCTAGTCATAGGTGCTGCAATCGAAGAGAACCCCTCTACGAAACGACGGTAATAGCCCGCCAAACCAAGGAAACTGCGAATCTCAGTAGCGGAGGAGGGTCTGGGCCAACTCTGCACGGCCTCCACCTTCCTCGGATCTACTCGAATACCATCACTCGACACCACGTGGCCCAAAAATGCCACTGAACTCAACCAGAATTCACATTTAGAGAACTTGGCATAAAGCTGCTTCTCCCTCGGAATCTGAAGCACTATCCTCAAATGCTGCTCGTGCTCTTCCCGGCTCCGGGAATATACTAGAATATCATCAATGAAGACAATCACGAACGAGTCCAGATAAGGCCTGAACACACTGTGCATCAAATGCATAAAGGCTGCCGGGGCATTAGTCAGCCCAAAAGACATCACGAGGAACTCATGACACCATACCGGGTCCTGAAGGCGGTCTTCGGGATATCTGGCTCCCGAATCTTCAGCTGGTGATACCCAGAGCGCAAATCAATCTTAGAAAACACCTGTGCGCCCTGTAACTGGTCAAATAAATCATCAATACGGGGCAAAGGATACCGGTTCTTCACTGTAACCTTATTCGGCTGACGATAGTCAATACACATACGCATAGAACCGTCCTTTTTCTTCACAAACAATACAGGAGCACCCCAAGGCGAAACACTGGGTCGAATAAAACCCTTGCCCAATAACTCCTGTAACTGATCCTTCAACTCCTTCAGCTCAGGAGGAGCCATACGGTACGGTGGAATAGAAATGGGCTGAGTGCCCGGCAACAAGTCAATAGCAAAGTCAATATCTCTGTCGGGCGGCATGCCGGGAAGATCAGCTGGAAATACATCAGCAAAGTCACGTACCACATGAACAGAATCAATAGAGTGAGTGTCAATACTGACGTCCCGCACATAGGCTAGATAAGCAGCACACCCCTTCTCAACCATACGCTGAGCTCTGAGAAAAGAAATAACACGGCTAGGGGTGTGATCTAGAGTACCACTCCACTCAATACGTGGAATGCCTGGCATAGCCGGCGTCACGGTCTTGGCGTGACAATCAAGAATAGCATAATGGGGCGACAACCAGTCCATGCCCAGAATAATATCAAAATCGACCATCCCAAGCAGCAATAGATCCGCTCTGGTCTCAAAATCACAAATGGTAACCAAACACGACCGATATACGCGGTCCACGGCCAAAGAATCACCCACCGGAGTGGAAACATAAATGGGGGCACTCAAAGAATCCCGAGGCACACCCAGATGAGAAGCAAAGTAAGAAGACACATATGAAAAAGTGGAACCAGGGTCGAATAGAACCGATGCCTCCCTGTGACTAACCATAATAATACCTGTGATAACAGAGTCAGATGCAACAGCCGCAGCGCGATCAGGAATAGCATAGAATCTGGCCTGTCCCCCCTCTCGAGGGCGGCCTCCAGAACCCTGACCCCCGCCCCTAGCTGGCTGGGCAGGTGGAATAGCAGCTGGAGCTGGAATGATAGCCTGCTGACCCTGAGAGCCACGCGGATGCTGTGATGACTGATGAGGGCTCCTCTCCTGCGCCTGGGGCACTCCCTAACCAGGTGGCGAGTATCCCCGCACTCAAAACAAGCTCTGGGAGGACGCGGTGGCTGTGACTGACCGGCCTCACCCCCACTAGTCTGACCCCTGGAAGGACCCCGCGCAGGAGGTGCACTGGAAACTGGGGGAGCATAATAAGGCTCCTGAGGTGCTGGAAGACCTGGAGTACTACCGGCTGCGGGCAATGCCGAGTGAGCTGGTCGACCGGAATAACCCCTGCCAAAACGACCGGCTGATGAAGTGCGGGCACCAGAGAAATGGCCCGACTCACGAGACCTCTTGGCCTCTCTCTCTCTCCGCTCTCTAGGGAGCATACTCTCGATCCTCTTGGCAATGCTAACTGCCTGCTGATAAGATATATCTGTCTCAAGCTCTCCGGCCATGCTGGATCGGATAGGCGGAACAAGGCCCTCAATAAATCTCCGCACTCGCTCCCGAACCGTGGCTACCAAAGCCGGTGCATGCCTGGCTAGGCGGGTGAAACTGATAGCATACTCCGATACTGACATGGAGCCCTGTCGCAACCGCTCAAACTCCGAGCGCCAAGAATCCCTAAGGCTCTGTGGAACAAACTCCCTCAAAAACAGATCTAAAAACTGCGTCCAAGTCAATGAAGCAGACTCCTCTGGACTATCCAACTCATACGTGCGCCACCAATCATAAGCGGCCCCACGAAACTGAAAAGTAGTGAAGGAAACCCCGCTGGTCTCCACAATCCCCATAGTACGAAGAATACGATGACACTCCTCCAGAAAACCCAATGCATCATCCGAAGCCAAACCACTAAACACTGGAGGGTCATATTTCTTGAACCTCTCCAATCTACGCTGCTCGTCCTCAGAGGCAGCTGGCCTACCTCCGGGCTGTGCTGGGGCGGCAGGAGTCATAACCAAAACATCCGGAACCTGCCCCACTGGCACACGCTGCTCCGGTGTAACGGCTGCGGGAGTCTGGGCCCTTCCCCCGGCCTGGGATGTAGCTGTAACGAGAGGAAGCAATCCTGCCTGGGCTAAAGTGGTATACATACTCATGAACTGAGCCAGGGTCTCCTGTAGTGTTGGAGTAGTAGCAGTTGTAGTCGGTGTACCAGGTGCCTGCGCTCCAACCTGGTCTACCTATGGCACCTCAGCGGCAGCACGCGCGGGTGCTGTGGCTGCACCTCGGGCGCGTCCTCGTCCTCTACCTCGGCCCCGGCCTCTGACGGCAGCAACAGGGGGCGCGGGTACCTGATCATCGCGGTTAGCTCGTGTCCTCACCATCCGTGAGAGAATAGAAAGCAGTAGTTTAGATTTTTGATGCCAAAAATGTCGCACGACAAGGAATCCAAAAGAAATGAAGAGTTTCCTAAATAGTTACATAGCCCTCGTAGATAAATACGGACGTCTCTGTATCGATCAGCGAGACTCTAAGCAACCGGTCTGTGTCCCGTGACTCCTATGAACCTAGAGCTCTGATACCAACTTGTCACGACCCTAGTTCACCAATTGTGAACATGTCGTGATGGCACCCAATCCCCACGACTAGGTAAGCCTAACACGTTGCGGAATCTATAAGTTATAAATACTTAAATAAGAAACAGCGGAAAATAACATAAAAGATATGTAATCCGTGCCGCTTGGCACATACATCCGTCACACAATAAATAAAACACTACCAAGATCCGGAACCCCACGGTAACACGGACTAAAAGAGAAATACAACTGTGGCTCTATGTGTAAAGAGAACCTAACAACGAAATGAAGAAAAATGTCAACTAGTAATACTAGAATAGAAGGGATGCCTCCGGATCCGCGGACGTGGCAGATCATACCTCGAAGTCTCCCAGAAAGCTGCAGAATCACCTAGTGCGAGCCTGCTCTGATGTACCTGGATCTGCACAACAAAAGTGTGCAAAAGAGTAGCATGAGTACACCACGGCGGTACTCAGTAAGTGCCAAGCCTAACCTCGATGGAGTAGTGACGAGGAAGGTCAGGGCCCTACTGAGAAAACAATAATATAATGATGATAACAAAATAAACAGTTTAAATGATAATAATTTCCGAAATAACGACATTATGATGATTACTGCAACTGTCTACAATTAAGCTAACAACAAATAACCAACTCAAATAAACAAATCCAGGATCTGTGGGAATTGAACCCACAGTCCCATTCTCAGTACCTCTGGGTCTCCGGGAATCGAACCCGCGACCCATGTCTCAATAATATCTCAATAGCTCAGGATCTCCGGGAATCGAAACCGCAGTCTCTACCAATAACTCAGGATCTCGGGAATCGAACCCGTAGTCCCTACCAATAACTCAGGATCTCGGGAATCGAACCCGTAGTCCACATCTCAATAAATCTCAGGACCTCCGGGAATCGAACCCGCAGTCCACATCTCAATAAATCTCAGGATCT
Source organism: Nicotiana noctiflora (assembly GCA_032618575.1). NCBI lineage: Eukaryota > Viridiplantae > Streptophyta > Magnoliopsida > Solanales > Solanaceae > Nicotiana > Nicotiana noctiflora. The sequence goes on along the minus strand of JASVEL010004726.1, from coordinate 46,004 downwards.
CGGGAATCGAACCCGTAGTCCACATTTCAATAATCTCAGGATCTCGGGAATCGAACCCGTAGTCCACATTTCAATAATCTCAGGATCTCGGGAATCGAACCCGTAGTCCACATTTCAATAATCTCGGGATCTCGGGAATCGAACCCGTAGTCCATATTTCAATAATCTCGGGATCTCGGGAATCGAACCCGTAGTCCACATTTCAATAATCTCGGGATCTCGGGAATCGAACCCGTAGTCCACATTTCAATAATCTCAGGATCTCGGGAATCGAACCCGTAGTCCACATTTCAATAATCTTAGGATCTCGGGAATCGAACCCGTAGTCCACATTTCAATAATCTCGGGATCTCGGGAATCGAACCCGTAGTCCATAACCACAGCAAGTAAAGGAATACACAGAGAGAAGTATAATATGCCTAATGATAACTCCGCCGATGAACAACGCCAGCGATTACCAAGAAAACTCGAGTAAGTCAATTAAGCAACTGGACAGTTAGATTCTATCTAATCATGCTTTTATAACTACTACCGGGTAGGAATATCGAATTTAACATCTAAAAACAGTAATATCACCCATTGAACATTTTGAGTAAAGTATGTGTTCAACAACCAGCGCATGTACACGCCCGTCACCTCGCGTACAAGGCATTTAAAGTATCATAATAATATCCTAGGGGTGAAAATCCCCCACACGAAGTTAGACAAGCCACTTACCTCAATTCCGGTACGAAACCGCTAAGAAATAACCCTCTTGCCACGAATGTCGGCCTCCACAAGTGTAGTATCTGATAAAAATCAATAGAATCACATCAAAATAGGCCAATTGGGCATTACCCAATCAAAATAACTCAAAATTCACCAAAATCCACAAGTTGCCAAAACCCGACTTTCGGTACGCTTATCGAAAAATCACGAAAGTTGTATATTCGGAACCCTTGTCTCAATACGAGTCTAAGCATATAAATTTTACCAAATTCGGACTCCATTTGGCCATTCAAAACCTTGATTTTCTAAAGTTCAAGCCTAGGGCTAAATCCTCCATAAATTACCCCAAATTCCTCCATTTTCATGATATAATTGCATAATATTACCAATACTAATCATAGATTAAGTCCATAGTTGATTACTTGATGATTTCCCTTGAGTTTCTCTTCAAAATCGCCCAAATCGCCTCTAAAGCCGAGACCCAAATGTGTGAAATGTTCTGAAATTTTTCTAACTTCTGATACACTTACTTACAGCGATTTTCGCTTCTGCGGAATATTTTCCGCTCCTATGCACCCGTATCCGCGACCAAAGGGTCGCTTCGGCGGTTCCAGGCCTAGCCGGCCATTTCCGCTTCTGCGAGCGAAGGGCCGCTTAAGCGGGCCCGCTTCTGCGAAGAAGCTTCCGCTTCTGCGGAACCATCCGCCTCTGCGAACCATTGTCCGCTTCTGCGGTCTCGCCCAAGCGGTCAAATGTCCGCTTCTACGGACCATGCCCCTTTTTCTCCCCTTCGCTTCTGCGATCACTGGCTCGCACCAGCGATGCCGCTTCAGCGGAATGACTTCCGCTTCTGCGTAGCCAGCCGCTCCTGCGCACCTCGTCCGCTTCTGCGGACACGCTCCTGCGTCCAAAATTCCGCAGGGAGCGGAAACAACAGAAGCAGGATCCCAACCTGCAATTTTTCCACAATTTTCTCCCGTTTAACCATCCGAAAACACCCCGAGGCCCCCGGGACCTCATCCAAACATACCAACACATCTTAATACCTTATTCGAACTTGCTCAAATCCTCAAAACACGTCTAACAACATCAAAACCCATAATTCACATCGAATTCAAGCCTAAATTTCTTAAAACTTTCCGAATTGCACATTCGATCTAAAACCCGACCAAACGACGTCCGAATGACATGAAAATTTGCGGACATATCCAAAATCACATAACGAAGCTACAGAAATTGTCGGAATTCCATTCCGACCCCCGGATCAAAATCTCAACTATCGTTCGGATTCGCCAAAATTTCAACCTTCGGCATTTCAAGCCTAATTGAGCTACGGACCTCCAAAATACATTCCAAACGCGCTCCCAACCCCGAAATCACCTAACGGAGCTAATGAAACCATCGGATTTCCGTTCCGAGATCGTCTTAACACTGTTCCGGCTACGGGCCATTTTCTAGCTTCAAAGCTCTTATTTAGGGACTAAGTGTCCCAAAATGCTCAAATTTTCAGAACCGACTCTCCCGGGAAACCACAATAGTAGAAATGAACTTAGGGGAACAGTTAAATTAGGGATTGGGGCGTAATTTTCTAAAACGACCGGTCGGGTCGTTACATCAGGGAGCCCGCCTGAAGAATGGAGTGGCGATTTAGTTTCGAAGTTATAATGGAAGTCAGGGAGCCCGCTTGAAGAACGGAGTGGCGAGTTATTATTTTTGAAGTTGTTGTTGAAATCAGGTGCCCGCTTGAAGAATGGAATGGCAATTTTTTATTAGAGTTTGTCGATAAAGTCAGAAGCCCGCCGGAACAGCAGAACGGCGTCTCAATTTCCAAGATTTGATAAGGATAGTGAAGAATCGAAAAGTTACAGAATGTAACGGAAATCCCCAGCATAAATCCAAGTTCATAATCGGAAGGAAGGCAACAAGGATTAGAAAGATAGATTCAGACTTCGAAGCAGAATAGTTCGAAGATCACAAGGAAGGGACCAATGGTCGGAGTTCGGCAATCAAGATAGGCCGAAATAACAATTGTCAGAAGAGAAGAAGCATCAGAAGGAACATCAAGTCAGACAGAATAGCAAGGAACAGGGGAAAGTCAAGATGAAGAGATAGATAAGATTTCGCAATGCTGTAACTTAGTCTAGCTTCTTATTTTTCGTTTAGCACGATGTAATAAGGAGATCAGTTAAGCAGTGGAAACAGCAGCAACAACAGTAACAGCAAGATCACAGCAATCATGGTAGTCCCAGGCTACCAAAACTTCCCGAACTACATTGACCTGATTCCCTTTTAGCCAGGGATATGTAGGAGACCTTCTGAAGCAAAGGTTCGGTCAAACTTTTCAAAAAAAAAAATGCTTCGTACGGAGTGCTCAAACGGGCAAAAATCGCTCGTATCCGCTAACTTATCTTTGCACAAAAACTCTTCGTGTTTACGCGCAAAGAGGGGCAGCTGTGAGCACGTGATTTTTGCCTTATATGAGAATTATTCCCAAAAAATTCAAAATAAAAGAGTTTTGCGTTGTTTGCAATATTTGTGGACTTTATGTTATTTTTCTCTTATTGTTTGCATTTGTGTGTTCATGTTTATTTGTTTAATTAATGAAAAATACAAAAATACGTCACATTTTTATTTATGATTCATTAAAAGTAATCAAGTATTTTACAAAAATAGAAAATTACAAAAAATATGTATTTTTTGCATTTTTAGTGTTTAATATCAAAATTATGTGATTTATTTTTGATGTTTAAATTGAGTGTGATAATTATTAGTGTAACTTAATTAATACTTTTGTAATGTTTATTTGATTTTTTGTAGTGTAATTAGCATTTTTTGTTTTAATTAGGAGCTAAAATCAATAAATAAAGAATGAATGAGTCAAAATTGGGCCACATCTTGAATTAATCCTCAACCCAAAAACCATTCCCTTACCTAGTCCAATAACCCGTATTAGACCCAACCCATTACCAAACCGGATCGCCCCATTACCCCTTTTAAATCTGAGCCGTTGGTGGGTATAATCCAACGGCCCAGATTAAAACATAAGTATCAATATCCTAAAAACCCTCTACCCGTCTCAAACCCTAGAACCCCCGCCTCTCCGTCTCTCAGAGACGATAAAACGTCGCTGTCACACCTCCTTTTTCCGCTAACCCGCGTGGGCGCGGTGGAGTTTTTCCAATTAAAGGACAATCGAAACGGGATTTATTTAATTAAATCAGAGTCGCCACTTGGGAGATTTATGGTGTCCCAAGCCACCGGTTGAATCCCGAATCGAGGAAAAGAATGACTCTATTAAACAGTCTGCGTACCAGAAATCCGGATAAGGAATTCTGTTAACTCAAGAGAAGGTGTTAGGCATTCCCGAGTTCCGTGGTTCTAGCACGGTCGCTCAACTGTCGTATTTGGCTAAAGTACTTGATTTTAAAACATATTATCCTACAGTGCAATTTTAATGTTATTTACCGCTTTTTGTCTTACTACTTAAGAAAATGAGCGTTGTTTAAGAACATGTTTTCGGATCACGTCACATGAAATGCACCCGGATCCTCGACACATTCTTATTCAACGTTGTTGAATTTGGATTCGAGTTGCATGAAATGCACACCCGTTTTTTAAGAAAGTTAGAAAGATTAAACACACACCTAAAGTGACTAACGTATTATTACTTTGCGAAGGACCGTGAAATTAGCTAAACGGCTCGCTTTGAATTCTAAAAAACTTTAAAAGCAATAATTACATAAGGGCCACACCTTTAAAATTTTATTTGGCGTAGCACGCCTCAAATAATTCTTAAAGATTTGTATTGAGTTAAATCTAACTATAGATGTTCAAATTTATTTTCCTAAAATAGTTTCATCTACAATAATACCAAATCAATTATAGGTCATAACTTAATCAAATCTGAAAAATTCAGATTAACAATTGGCATATTCACGTCATTGGCCGACGAATCATTAGTATTAGTAACTACAACTAATTTCATGAACGTCCATTTATTGATATCCATGATGCAAACATGAAGCAAATAAAACCAACATATCACACTACACCTTCAGTTGCACAATGACAATATAATTAATCATCTCTCTACATGCTTCATACACACAGAGTAATAGCAGAATGTTGCAACTACAATCTAACAATAAACAAACAAGATGTAACTATACAAAAATTGAACAGAAAACTTACTATTCACCAAACCGGTACTCTTGCTAATCCCATTTTTGTTCAAACAACATTTAATTAACATCGTTAAGCCCAGACATGACGAACCATGGACGAAGCTGAAACGAAATCCGTGAACAACGACTCACCAACGACGAACACGAACGAACCTCAAATCGACTTCGCTTAAGACTGGAGCTGGTGTTATGACTGGTTGCGATGGAGCTACTGTTTTTTGTTTTTTTTTTTGGTTGTTTGGAGTGTAGGCTGGGCGTTGAGAGGAGTTCGTCAGGTCTGTTTGGTTAGAGACGAGGAAGAAAGATGGCTGGCGTGGCTGGGATTGGTTGAAGACGAACTGGGTGGTCGACTGGCGGAATGGCTGAAGCTACTGGGTCAGCAACGGGCTGTTTCGTTGGTTTCACTGGTTAGCTTGCGTGAAAAAGCTGGAACGTTGTTGCTGGTTGAAGGGTTCGTTTGGTGTTTTCGACATGAAGCAATAGTTATGCAGTCTTGGATGTTTGTCGATGGTGTATTGCGACTGATGGTTGGGGCTCGACGGAAAAGATATGGAGTTACGGTCGTAGTTGGAAGCAACTGGTTCATCGCTGGCTCGCCGGAGTAGAAGAAGATAACAATACACAGTGTAATCTATATTCCAAAACAAAAACTCTCCAACCGTAGCCTCCTGTTTCGTTTTCTTTCAAAACAAAATCCCCCGGAGCCCTTTTTTTTGCTTTTGTTTCGTTTTTCCTTTTTTCGTTCTTCTCCCTTGGTTTTCTAACGTTTTTTCCTTCTTTTCAAAAAATGCTAGCCTCAGACTCCATCTTTTTTTTTTGAAAAAAATGAAGAAGCCGCCTCAATAGTGCCCCCCTCTCTGTCTTGTTCTCTTTGCCCATATTTTGTCCATTCTCCCGCACCCAATTTTTTTTGCCTTTTTTAATCCCCCCCCCCCCATCTTTCACGTGAGAGCTTTTAATTTTGTCCCCCTCTTTATTTTGTTTTTTTTTATATTTCTTTCTCTTTTCAATTTTTAATCATTCTCCCATCCCTCCCTCTTAGCGTAGTGTCGTGTGTGTAGTGTGTATGTATGGGTTCGTTTTGTCCGTGTTCCCCGTGTGGTGGACTCGGATTATTATGGGCTAAGCCCGAAAATTATAAAACCGGGTAGTTTGAACCCGAATATTATTCTTCGCCCGGAATCGAGAATGAGAACACGGTATTATTTAATTAATCCTACGTAAGAAAAATAACTACAAGACTCACTATTAAACAAATCTATTTTCTATATTTTTCAAGATTAAAGTTACCACAAAATACTAATTATATTATTTTTTTGTTTTATAATTTTTGTTTTTATATAAAAATAAAGATATAAAGAACTATTTTTTATATATTTTTTTAAGTTTAAAATGACTACAAAATATTAATAAAAATTATATTTTTGTTATTTTTTATTTTAAGGTAAAAATAAAGTAAAAGAGTCAAAATTAGCTAAGATAGCTATATTAGGTCTAAACTAAATATTTTATGCTAAAAATATAAAAAATCTCGGGTAGGGGCAAAATCACGCATCTACAGCTGCCCCTCTTTGACTGAAAACAGAAAGAGTTTTAAGACAAAGAACGACTAGATAAGTGTTTTGACCCGACCCTTATTTAGAGAGACTAAACTAAAAAGAAGAGGATGTGACCGAGCCCTTGTATCTGAGCTGCCTACATATCCTTGGCTATAAAGGAATCAGGCCACGTGTAGTTCGAAAGTGAGTGAGGAAGGGGTATACCGAGGTGGAGAGCCAGTCGAGGTGTCGTTCCGTCGAGGTTTCGTTCCATCGAGGTTCCGGTCCGTGGTCCTGCTATTACATCAAAAATCCAACATGAAAAAGACTAATTAGGCCTATCAGCTACTAGTTACAAGATTCCTATCTATAAATCTTTCGAAGCTTGATCTTGAGTATTGGTTGGTGCTTCATGCGGACTCTAAATTTGAACCTTGATACTTGCTAGTTGCAGGTGCTGCTTTTCGAATCAAGACCAGGTATGCAGTGATGGTGACCTCGGCCATGTTTTGAGCACACCACATCTTTCATCAACTTCTGCACTTGAATTAACTCCTTGCTTTTCATTGTGACTCACTTTTGTTGATCATCTCGGACTGTTGACTCGCATTCTGGTCGCAAGCTTCTTTTGTTGCTAACTTGCATTGCACTCCGAAGTGAATTCCCTTACTTGTGATCTTCGAACTATTCTCCTTCGAAGTCCGTACATATCTTTCTGATCCTTGTTGCCTTCCTTTCGATTATTTACTTGGATTCACGCTGGGGATTTCCGTTATACTCTACCGCTTTCCTCAACCGACTTCAGCAATAAATCGCCACTCCATTCTTCAGGCGGGCTCCCTGACTTCAATTACAACTTCAAAATAAATCGCCACTCCATTCTCCAGGCGGGCTCCCTGACTTCAACTACAACTTCAAAATAAATCGCCACTCCATTCTCCAGGCGGGCTCCCTTGACTTCAACTACAACTTCACGATAAATCGCCACTCCATTCTTCAGGCGGGCTCCCGACTTCAACTACAACTTCAAAACTAAATCGCCACTCTATTCTCCAGGCGGGCTCCCCGACTTCAACTACAACTTCAAAACTAAATCGCCACTCCATTCTTCAGGCGGGCTTCCTGACTTCTACTACAACTTCAAAATAAAACCGCCACTCCATTCTTTAGGCGGGCTCCCTGACTTCAACTACAACTTCAAAAATAAAATCGCCACTCCATTCTTCGGGCGGGCTCCCCGACTTCAACTACAACTTCAAAATAAATCGCCACTCCATTCTTCAGGCGGGCTCCCTGACTTCAACTACCTGCTTCAAAAATAAAATCGCCACTCCATTCTCCAGGCGGGCTCCCTGACTTCAACTACAACTTCAAAATAAATCGCCACTCCATTCTCCGGGCGGGCTCCCCGACTTCAACTATTGCTTCAAAAATAAAATCGCCACTCCATTCTCCAGGGCGGGCTCCCCGACTTCAACTACTACTTCAAAATAAAATTGCCACTCCATTCTTCAGGCGGGCTCCCCTGACTTCAACTACTACTTCAAAATAAAATCGCCACTCCATTCTCCGGGCGGGCTCCCCGACTTCAATTACAACTTCAAAACTAAATCGCCACTCCATTCTCCAGGGCGGGCTCCCCGACTTCAACTATAACTTCAAAAATAAATCGCCACTCCATTCTTCCGGGCGGGCTCCCCGACTTCAACTACAACTTCAAAATAAATCGCCACTCCATTCTCCGGGCGGGCTCCCTGACTTCAACTACAACTTCACAATAAATCGCCACTCCATTCTTCGGGCGGGCTCCCCGACTTCAACTACAACTTCAAAACTAAATCGCCACTCCATTCTCCGGGCGGGCTCCCCGACTTCAACTACAACTTCAAAACTAAATCGCCACTCCATTCTTCGGGCGGGCTTTCTGACTTCAACTATAACTTCAAAATAAAATCGCCACTCCATTCTTCGGGCGGGCTCCCCGACTTCAACTACAACTTCAAAATAAATCGCCACTCCATTCTTCAGGCGGGCTCCCTGACTTCAACTACAACTTCAAAATAAATCGCCACTCCATTCTTCAGGCGGGCTCCCTGACTTCAACTATAACTTCAAAATAAAATCGCCACTCCATTCTTCGGGCGGGCTCCCCGACTTCAACTACAACTTCAAAATAAATCGCCACTCCATTCTTCAGGCGGGCTCCCTGACTTCAACTACAACTTCAAAACTAAATTGCCACTCCATTCTTCAGGCGGGCTCCCTGACTTCAACTACAACTTCAAAATAAATCGCCACTTCATTCTCCGGGCGGGCTCCCTGACTTCAACTACTACTTCAAAATAAAATCGCCACTCCATTCTCCGGGCGGGCTCCCTGACTTCAACTACTACTTCAAAATAAAATCGCCACTCCATTCTCCGGGCGGGCTCCCTGACTTCAACTACTACTTCAAAATAAAATCGCCACTCCATTCTCCGGGCGGGCTCCCTGACTTCAACTACTACTTCAAAATAAAATCGCCACTCCATTCTCCAGGCGGGCTCCCTGACTTCAGCTATAACTCATTAATTTTATCCTATCCTGATCACCTTCCTTTGCCTTTTGTACCATTTTCTTCCGAATTATCTTGTCTTGGAATTGCTTTCCCCCCTAGGTCGTATTACTTTTCTTTTGGCAGTTGGGGATATCTTTGGAACTTGTTACTCACTTGTGGGGATGATGCTGCTGAGGAAGTATTCTTTGTTTCCTTCACCCCTCATTCTCTCTCGGACTCGCCGGAGGTTGAAATGTTATGGACTGGGGATTATCCTGGCGGGGGACCCCTTTTCCTCTTCCTTCTTCCCATTCTTCCTCTGGGACTCAGGTGCTTGAATTTGCGCCGGGAACTCTTGTTGTAACCCTTTGCTTTTTTGGTGGGCTACTGGTTTCAAGACCTGCAATGTAAAGACTGAAGACTTGTCTTTTGTTATGCAGGTAGGCGCCTGCTTTTAGTAGCAACTTTTGAATTAAAAATACATGCTGGCAATAATTTACAAAATATGCATAGGACAATGTAAGATAAAACATACGTAAAATATCCTATTCGAGGGCGGATGGTCCCGTCGTATCCTATTTGAGGGCGGATACTCCCATCGTATTCTATTCGAGGGCGAATACTCCCATCGTATTCTATTCGAGGGCGAATACTCCCATTGTATTCTATTCGAGGGCGAATACTGCCATCATATTCTATTCGAGGGCGAACACTCCCATTGTATTCTATTCGAGGGCGAATACTCCCAATGTATCCTATTCGAGGGCGAATACTCCCATTGTATTCTATTCGAGGGCGAATACTCCCATCGTATTCTATTCGACGGCGAATACTCCCAATGTATCCTATTCGAGGGCGAATACTCCCATTGTATCCTATTCGAGGGCGAATACTCCCATTGTATCCTATTCGAGGGCGAATACTCCCATTGTATCCTATTCGAGGGCGAATACTCCCATTGTATTCTATTCGAGGGCGAATACTCCCATCGTATTCTATTCGAGGGCGAATACTCCCATGAGATCAATGTATGAAAGTGAACAAACCTGAGACGTCCTGTTCGAAGGTGGACAAACCTGACATGTCATCTTGAATTGCCTTCCTCGCTTCTCCGAGAAAATTTTCAACAACGGCAGAAAATTTTCTGCCCCAGTATTGGTGTTCTTCCTTGTGGCATGACTTTCTGCTATCAATAGCACTTTCTTTCCCTGTTTCAAATTAAAGAAAATTTGTTAGTTCAAAACATTGTGAGCGGTTGTGCCGCTCCTGTGGGGTGGTTTTTTCCTGTTCTCCTTTCCCTCGCTCGGGGTTCCCAAAACACTGTTGTGGAATGATTTCATTTGATGGAGATGATATTCCTGCTGGGGACAGGTTTTTCCATTTATCCCTTCTCTATTCTGTGTTTCTTAAACTTGTTGGGGGTTATTTCGTTGAAGACGGGCCTTCCTACCACTCTGTGTTGTCCGACCACCTCGTAACTTGCTGAAGATAACACTGTTGGTGGATTTTCATTTCCTCAAAATCGGTGTTTCACTCTTCTTGAAGGCTGTTGAGGATGACACTGGTTCGAAGACCATTTCCCTTAAGACTTGTCCTATCTTCCTTCTTTCCCAGTGGGTATTGACTTCCAGAAAATTTTCAAACTGAAGAGAAAATTTTCTGCCCCGGTTTAATAATCTTCTTTGCACCATACTCCTCTGCCGTCAATGGCATTTCCTTGCCTTGCATAATAATTGGAAAGTTGGTGGCAAATTTTGAAGTCATTTCTCACTATGTTTTGACTAGACTGACTTTGATGGAGAATTTTGACAAAAGGAGAAAGATAAAAAGAAACAACAAATAGGAGACAAGGAAGGACTGACTCTCTAACCAGAAACAACTATAAAACTTATCAAACGCGGATACCAACTCTACTGGTCATGACATGCACATATGGCCTATCCTCCGTCGTTAATTTCCTTTCACGATTTTTGTCTCGTGATTTCCATCTGATTATCACCTTTATTCGACTTGTAGTGCCCGAAGAGTTTTCACTTTCAAGCCTCTCTCATTTTGATTTTCTCTCAGCTTTCGTCGCCTTATGGTGCCTGTGAAGGTTTTCACCGGTAATACCCTCTCGTTTGTATTACTTTTAGCTGGGGATTGGGGTGTCACTGCCAAGACTCTCTCGTATTTCCTTTCTGCTGAGAATCGGAGTGTTTTCTGCTGGGAATCAGCGTGTTATATTCTGATAGGACTCTCTCCCTCGCCTGACGTGGCATCTTTTGAAGACTGATCGGAAGGTCTTTCTTTGGACCATAATGTGGGATTCGGATAGGGCTAGAAAGAAAGGGTATTGAAGGCTCAAAACAAAATCAATTTTGTGGTTCAAAATTTACAACCTTCGGACCTAAATTTATTTACAATAAACACAATTTTTCTTTGCCCCAGTTTTTTATTTGGGGATTTTTATTTCTTTATTTACACTATGACCGAGCTGTGAAGCGCCTACGTATCCTCTTTGAGGAATCAGGTCAAACGTAGTTCCCAATTCCTTCTTTTCATTTTTTTTCATCATTTTTTCATTTTTTTGTTTTTTCTTTTTTGTTCCTTTTTGGTTGTTTTTCTTTTTTTCTCTTTTTCTTTCATTATCTTCCCCATTTGTGTTTCTAATTTTGGTACCGATTCCGAAGGGGGGGTATGAAAGAAATCAAAATAAGGCTCGAAGGGTTAACGAAGGATAAAGTGTTTGGGTAGCAGAACAAAATGCCTTCGTCATTCCAATCTTCAAAACATGCCAAGTACAAACAACATATTCACGACATCTTCTGGTTGTGCTGGGAGTGATAACCATATCGTCCATTCGCCTTTTTCATCCGTCATTTTAAAGTATTGCTGGACGACACTTCCATTTCAGTATCACGAGCGAACCTCATGTCAGCATGGCCATTTTGCCCTTAAGGCTTTCTTTGTATTTTACCCGCCCCAAATTTCACGTGACTCGGGTTCCAAATAATCTCAAATCATTATTTCTTTTAAAATGCCATGATTATCTTCCAATTCCTTCATGATTAACTTTTAAGATCATGCCACAATTATGCGTGCATGTCATGTCACTAGTGTTGACAGAAAAAATGACTATAAAGAAGAAAGACTTAAATCAAAGAAAAATGACTCGAAATAATGGCAAACAAGAGAGTTGCATTAGACGAACTAGAAATGAATTAATACGACAAAACAAACACAACAAACTGGGGTACACCCTTGGAACAAACCTACACAATACTAAATGAAGTATTACGACCAATAGAAAACTGGACAAAATAGAACGATAAAAGGGTTTGAGTTACATGACAATATCCTGATTACAACCCTGAAATAATCTGGACAACAGAAATGACAACAAAATAAGCCACCAAAAACTCCATTCTGGTTGACCAAGAAATGGAGAGTCTTCCCGATTACCAAGCACGATATTTTGGCCACTGAGCTTCGCATCAATATTACCAAGGCAACTTATTTGCTTCGACATTTTCAGCTTTAGTCAATACATCCCCACAAAGCGTCCATCATGGCGTGCAGGTAAAGGACTCTATGCGATATTCTTGGTGTCACTATCTTGGATCATAATCGGGTTTTCCTGGATCTTCTGTTTCCGGTTCACCACAAACCAACCACCTCAATTCACAACAATTCAAAATAAAATATGGTAGAAATGGAATTAGTCGGTCCTTATCCATATTTTTTGCTTACTTCTTTTTCTTTTTCTTTTTCTTTTTTTCTTTTTTTTTCTTTTTTTTTCATTTTTTTTTTCATTTTTGTTTTCATATATATACATATACAGTTGTGGTCGAATCTTATGGAGATTGCCTACGTATCATGACCCCGCATGAATCAGAACCGAGCGTAGTTCTTGAAAATTAATGCAAGAAATAAAGAGATGTTTATTTTATTATGTTTTTTTTGAATAAAAATTGTACAAGCCGACTCCAACTACAAACTTGTGTAGGAGATTTCTACAAGAATAAGAATATTTTTGGTGTCACTTATGACTATTTCTACAAAATTGGCCATATAATGGCTTATTTGACAAAATGGCTGTTTTTGCAAAATTTATTTAAGAAAGATAAAACTTGAAATTTTTTTTTATCCTGTGGCTCATGGGGCATCGTTCGGCATCACCATAAACCAACACAAAACTATTTTTTCATAAATTGGCCATGTAATGGCTTATTTAGACAAAGTGGCTCTTTTTGCAAAATTTTATGTAAGAAGATGCAAATTCAAAATTTTATCCTGGGGCCTATGGGGCATCGTTCAGCACCGACACAGGCCAACACAAGACTGAGAAAGTTCAAATGCAAAAATGGAGCTATTTCAGTAAAATTTCGGCCATGTAATGGCTTGTTTGATAAAGTGGTTATTTTTGTAAAGTTGAGTGATGACTCAAAACTTGATTTTTGCGGATACAGCCTTTCGACATTTCCGCGAGGGAATATTTCAAGGCTGTGTCCAAAATTATTAAAAAAAATCCAAAGTGGCTATTCTTGCAAAAACAGCCTTCCGGCGTCTTTTGAGGGACGTTCGGCTTATTTTAAGCAAGAATAGCATCACCCGACTTATTTATAACAAAATCAAAAATTTGACATTTTTTTTTGCAAACGGGGTGTGAACCCGAACTTGATTTTGCGGCTATGGCCTTGCAACATTTCCATAAGGAGTATTTCAAGGTTGTGCCCGCAAATTATTAAAAATGATTCAAAGTGGCTATTTTTGCAAAAACAACCTTCCGGCGTCCTTTCGGAACATTCGGCTATTTTTCAAAATGGCATCACTTTGATTTTATTGAAAACTAAAACTTCGACATTTTTTTTTAATTTTTTGAAGGGGTGGTTGGACCCGATGAGGGTTGCCTACGTATCCCACCTAATGGGGAGAATCAAACTTGCGTAGTTCGGTCAAACAAACTACATCTGTAAAGGAAACAAACTATTTATTATTTTTTCACACATTTTTTATTTTTTAAAGTTTAAAACAATTTTTTTTAAGTAAAAAAAAACAAACTATTTTGAAATCACATATTTTTTATTTTACAACAAACGTTTTTTTTTCTTTTTAAGTAAAAAAAACAAACTATTTTGAAACTATTTTTTTTTATTTTGATCACACATTTTTTATTTTACAACAAACGCTTTTTTTTTCTTTTTAAGTAAAAAAAACAAACTATTTTGAGACTATTTTTTTTCATTTTCCTCAATATAAAAAAACGGTTAGCCTGCAAGTCTGAAGCAAATAAATGCGTAAAACAAACAGGATGCAGCAGGATGGTCTTTTTATTTCAGGTCACCTGTCCTAGACGGACCCAACCCCTGTGTTGAGTCCCCTAAGTCAAATGCAACATGATGCAAATAAACGTTCCTACTAGGGATCCGGCATGAAGATTTGTTATTCTAGGTTTAAAAAAAACTTGGGTTTATTGTTCTAGACCTGGCTTACCCGAGGGGACAACTCGAGCCGAGGAGGAGGCAGCAACCCGGGAATACAGAAGCTTAACCGGTTTTGCAACTTATCCAAACCTCGTTCTAAAGTGGGAATTAGACAATATACAGAAAAGAAGTCACACGAAGTGCACCCTTCTTCATGATTTAGAAGACTCAGTAGAGGAGATTGGTTTCGGCACAATTTATATGTACAATTCACAAAATATCAAAGCGGTAAACGCAACATTTAGCACATTAAATACAAACATATAATAAAATCAGATAATAATAAGCCAAATATAACAATTATTTAAAGCTCGAATTCTTAAACCCTGAACCAGTGGTTCTGGGTCTCATATTCCCCAGCAGAGTCGCCAGAGCTATCACACCTCCTTTTTTCGCGAACCCGCGAGGGCGCGAGTGGAGTTTTTCCAATTAAAGGACAATCGACACGGGATTTATTTAATTAATTCAGAGTCGCCACTTGGGAGATTTATGGTGTCCCAAGCCACCGGTTGAATCCCGAATCGAGGAAAAGAATGACTCTATTTAACAGTCTGCGTACCAGAAATCCGGATAAGGAATTCTGTTAACCCGGGAGAAGGTGTTAGGCATTCCCGAGTTCCGTGGTTCTAGCACGGTCGCTCAACTGTCGTATTTGGCTAAAGTACTTGATTTTAAAACATATTATCCTACAGTGCAATTTTAATGTTATTTACCGCTTTTTGTCTTACTACTTAAGAAAATGAGCGTTGTTTAAGAACATGTTTTCGGATCACGTCACATGAAATGCACCCGGATCCTCGACACATTCTTATTCAACGTTGTTGAATTTGGATTCGAGTTGCATGAAATGCACACCCGTTTTTTAAGAAAGTTAGAAAGATTAAACACACACCTAAAGTGACTAACGTATTATTACTTTGCGAAGGACCGTGAAATTAGCTAAACGGCTCGCTTTGAATTCTAAAAAACTTAATTACATAAGGGCCACACCTTTAAAATTTTATTTGGCGTAGCACGCCTCAAATAATTCTTAAAGATTTGTACTGAGTTAAAGCTAACTATAGATGTTCAAATTTATTTTCCTAAAATAGTTTCATCTACAATAATACCAAATCAGTTATAGGTCATAACTTAATCAAATCTGAAAAATTCAGATTAACAATTGGCCTATTCACGTCATTGGCCGACGAATCATTAGTATTAGTAACTACAACTAATTTCATGAACGTCCATTTATTGATATCCATGATGCAAACATGAAGCAAATAAAACCAACATATCACACTACACCTTCAGTTGCACAATGACAATATAATTAATCATCTCTCTACATGCTTCATACACACAGAGTAATAGCAGAATGTTGCAACTACAATCTAACAATAAACAGACAAGATGTAACTATACAAAAATTGAACAGAAAACTTACTATTTACCAAACCGGTACTCTTGCTAATCCCATTTTTGTTCAAACAATATTTAATTAACATCGTTAAGCCCAGACATGACGAACCATGGACGAAGCTGAAACGAAATCCGTGAACAACGACTCACCAATGACGAACACGAACGAACCTCAAACCGACTTCGCTTAAGACTGGAGCTGGTGTTATGACTGGTTGCGATGGAGCTACTGTTTTTTGTTTTTTTTTTTAGTTGTTTGGAGTGTAGGCTGGGCGTTGAGAGGAGTTCGTCAGGTCTGTTTGGTTAGAGACGAGGAAGAAAGATGGCTGGCGTGGCTGGGATTGGTTGACGACGAACTGGGTGGTCGACTGGCGGAATGGCTGAAGCTACTGGGTCAGCAACGGGCTGTTTCGTTGGTTTCACTGGTTGGCTTGCGTGAAGAAGCTGGAACGTTGTTGCTGGTTGAAGGGTTCGTTTGGTGTTTTCGACATGAAGCAACAGTTATGGAGTCTTGGATGTTTGTCGATGGTGTATTGCGACTGATGGTTGGGGCTCGACGGAAAAGATGTGGAGTTACGGTCGTAGTTGGAAGCGACTGGTTCATCGCTGGCTCGCCGGAGCAGAAGAAGATAACAATACATAGTGTAATCTATATTCCAAAACAAAAACTCTACAACCGTAGCCTCCTGTTTCGTTTTCTTTCAAAACAAAATCCCCCGGAGCCCTTTTTTTTGCTTTTGTTTCGTTTTTCCTTTTTTCGTTCTTCTCCCTTGGTTTTCTAACGTTTTTTCCTTCTTTTCAAAAAATGCTAGCCTCAGACTCCATCTTTTTTTTTTGAAAAAAATGAAGAAGCCGCCTCAATAGTGCCCCCCTCTCTGTCTTGTTCTCTTTTCCCATATTTTGTCCATTCTCCTGCACCCAATTTTTTTTGCCTTTTTTAATCCCCCCCCCCCCATCTTTCACGTGAGAGCTTTTAATTTTGTCCCCCTCTTTATTTTGTTTTTTTTTTATATATTTCTTTCTCTTTTCAATTTTTAATCATTCTCCCATCCTCCCCCTTAGTGTAGTGTCGTGTGTGTAGTGTGTATGTATGGGTTCGTTTTGTCCGTGTTCCCCGTGTGGTGGACTCGGATTATTATGGGCTAAGCCCGAAAATTATAAAACCGGGTAGTTTGAACCCGAATATTATTCTTCGCCCGGAATCGAGAATGAGAACACGGTATTATTTAATTAATCCTACGTAAGAAAAATAACTACAAGACTCACTATTAAACAAATCTATTTTCTATATTTTTCAAGATTAAAGTTACCACAAAATACTAATTATATTATTTTTTTGTTTTATAATTTTTGTTTTTATATAAAAATAAAGATATAAAGAACTATTTTTTATATATTTTTTTAAGTTTAAAATGACTACAAAATATTAATAAAAATTATATTTTTGTTATTTTTAATTTTAAGGTAAAAATAAAGTAAAAGAGTCAAAATTAGCTAAGATAGCTATATTAGGCCTAAACTAAATATTTTACGCTAAAAATATAAAAAATCTCGGGTAGGGGCAAAATCACGCATCTACAGTCGCCGCCACCCACCGTATCCCGCCCCACCGGAAATCGCCTCACGGCGGTTCCGGTGGTCCAAACCGTCCCAAATTAACACCCCAAAACCCCCTAACCTTCCTCTTTCCAAATCCATAAACCGTTTGGTTCGAATCATTCCCCTTCATCTCGAATCTTCATTTGAAGATTCGAGTAAAACTTGAACTCACTCCGATCAAGTCCAAATTCACCCTCTATCACCTCTTGACCGCCCTCATGGCCAAACGAACATTGGTTCTGTCACGACCCGGATTTCCCACCATCGGGGTCATGATGGCGCCTACTAAATGGAAGCTAGGCAAGCCAAATATTAATTACATCTCCATTAATTACCAATTTCTTATTATTAAAAACATATAACTTACAGCGGAGTAATCAAAATTAGCGGAAGACTTAGTCAAATGTGATAAAGAAAATCCAAATCTGATACACTACCCAAGATTGGTGTCACAATACTCACGAACTTCTAAGAATAATACACATAATTGTTTGAAAGAAAATACAAGCTGTTTATCTCGATTACATGAGATAACAGAATGAAAAGCATAGATAGAAGAGACAACGGGTCCTGCGGACGCCTGCAAGGCTACCTCGTAGTCTCGGTAGTCGAAAAATCCACAAGTCGCTACTACCGTTGCTGTTGTCCGTAACCTGTATCTGCGCAAAAAGAGCGCAGAGTGTAGTATCAGCACAACCGACCCCATGTGCTGGTAAGTGACTGGCCTATCCCAGCGAACTAGTGACAAGGCTAAGGCCAGTCACCCACCTAAACCTGTACAGTTGCAATATAGATATATATATACAATACATTTATAAAGAAATCCTCTGCTCTAAAGTACAGTCAATAACTCAAGTTATCCAGAATAATCTAATCAACGGAATAAATCTTACTTTCTTGTCTCAATTTCCTCTTTCATTTCATGTCTCGTGGTAGGCGTACCACCCGCTCCCAACTATCACAGTAATTATATCTTGTGGTAGGCGTACCACCCGCTCCCAAATATCATAGTAATTATATTTTGTGGTAGGCGTACCACCCGCTCCCAAATATATCAATAGTTATATCTTGTGGTAGGCATACCACCCGCTCCCAAATATATCAATAGGCTACCGGCAACTATGGCCAATGCCAAGATTTAAGTCACTTTGTGGTCGGCGTACCACACGATCCCAAATTCATAAATTTTATAAGTGGTCGGCGCGCCACACGATCCCAATTCATAAAATATATATATATATATATCACCGGCATTTAGCCAATAATCTCTATATCAACAATATTTATAATTACCGGTTTTAAACCAATAATTTATAATAATTTCAACAATTTACTTTCATTACCGGTATAACACCAATAACTCTTATTCAACAATTTATTCATAACTAAATTCATACTCCTAAAAACTAGGATAGAACAAACACTTACCTCGAAAGTCTACGAACGATTCAATCCGTAGCAATGCCTTTTCCTTTTGAATTTGACTCCAATCCAATCGTATCTATACACAATTGATCTAATATCATCAATTCTACTTATCAAACTAGTTCATATTGCTAAATATGATTTTTACAATATTATGCCCGGAATAGTGAAAATCGACCCCGGGCCCACATAATCGAAACTCAAGTTTCGAACCAAAATAAGTTCACCCAATCTTCCATGAGTTCAAATGTACAATTTGTTCTTAAGTTTGACACCAAAACGAAGTCTAGATCGCAAATTCATTGAAAACCCTTACTATACTAAATTCTCAATTTTTCTACCCATTTACACCTATTTAGGCTTAGGAATTCAAATAATATTGATGGAAAATGAAGAAAACGAGTTAAGAATCACTTACCCAAGAAGTTTGGTGAAGAATAGCTCAAATATCGTCCAAGGGGCTGTGAAGAAGGGGGTTGAACAGAAATGGGATTTGTTATCCCGTTTTCGTTCTGTTTTGGGATTAAAATGACTGGGCAAAAGTTTGCCCTTCGCGTTCGCGTGGACAGTGTCGCGTTCGCGAAGGGTTGGGCAAAAATGGACATCGCGTTCGCGTGGACATAGTCGCGAACGCGAAGGGTTGGACTGAAATGCATCGCGTTCGCGTGTACACAGTCGCGAACGCGAAGAATAAAAATTTGGGCTTACAAATTGGTCTATGCGAACGCGTGGCACCTTACGCGAACGCGTAGAGGAGGCAGGCCAGGCTCCGCGAACGCGGGGGCCTGCACGCGAACGCGTAGAGGAAAATGGCCGGGTCCAAATTTGTTGTACGCGAACGCGATCCTATGGTCGCGAACGCGATGAAGGGAAAGGAGAAGCCTTCGCGAACGCGACCAGGTGGACGCGAACGCGAAGAAGGAATGTCTGCTGCAGATTTTCTGCAGTTTTTCCTAGTCTAAAACCACCCCGAACCACCTCCGAAACACTCCCGAGCCCTCGGGGCTCCAAACCAAATATGCACACTAACTTAAAAACATCATACGAACTTGCTCGCACGATCAAATCGCTAAAATAACATCAAAATCCATGAATTGAGCCTTAAAACTCAAGAATCCTTTCAAATTTTCATAATTTCCAAACTTTCCAATTTAAAGCCAAAACACGTCAAACGACGTCCGTTTTCAACCAAACTTTACAGGAAGCGCTTAACCAATATATATGACTTGTACCGGGCGTCGGAACCAAAATACGAGCCCGATACCGGTACTTTTTAATAAAAATTCAGTTTCATTTTCCTTAAACATTTTCAGAAAACAATTTAACAGAAAAATTCTTTTACTGGGGTTCTAGACCTCGGATTTCAATTCCGGGCATATGCCCAAGTTCCATATTTTTCTGCGAATTTTCTGAAATAGTCAAATCACGGATCCGGGTCCGTTTACCAAAAATATTGACCAAGGTCAACCATATCAATATTAATATCAAAATTCTTCAACGTTTTCACATATTTCACGTATTTCAACATAAATCTTTTCCAGCTTTGTGCCCGGACTGTGCACGCAAATCGAGGCAACTATAAATGAGGTTTTCAAGACCTCCAAAGCTCGGAATGATTAATAAAACAAGTGATGACCCTTTGGGTCGTCACAGGTTCCCTTCGAATCAAAGCCGAACTACTCGAACCACAAATCGAGCCTCAAGAACCCTAATTTTATAGGGTTAAAATTGAATAGAAATTGAGGCCCTATGGACCTTAATTTAGGTGTTCTCAACCGAGAACACCTCAATTAAGACCCGTTTGGCTTCAATAATTTCGAGTCCGAGTGCGAGCCTGGGTCGCCTACAATTATAAGGTATTTGTTCTTCTTCTTTTGTTTTATTTATTGTTATATTTGTTGTTTAGTATTAGTATTGGTGTGTTTCAAATTTTCATTCGCTTATTCTCAAATGACCTTTTATTCGGTCGAAAGCATTTCTTGTTCTTTTCTGTCCGATTGATTGTTGTTTGTTGTGATAGCATTGTATGTTTACTTCGTTTAAGGTCGTCGAATTGTTGATTAGGTTTGTTGACCCCGAGTCTGCCCGTAGGCTATAGTTAGAATATCGATTATTCGTTATCGATTACATAGGTCGTAATTGATTAAACGAATGTCGTCGTAGGATCGACTGTTAAGCATGATTGACAGAAATGTCATTAGGATTGTTTAGTTACATCCAAGCCATTGCTTGGATTGAGCTGTGAGTAATTGTTTAATTTTGAATTAGGGGATAATTGGATATAGCAGTTGGTATCAGGAAATCAGGATTGGAATTGTAGAATTTAAAAGGTGCATTACCCATGAAATGAACTAGTTGAAGGAATTGGAAACCATATGATAATCAAGCATGCCTGATTCAACCTTTTACTTTTGATAGAGTTTAATAAAATGAAATAGTTTTATAAGTAAAAGAGGCTGTCAGTGAATTTTTTGTTCAGAAAATTAGTTTATTAATCTCTCTTGAGTGCTCTTAAGAGCTGGAAATCAAGAATTTACATGGGGAGTGAGTGAAAGGTTAAAATGAGCATGTGCGAAGCAATGAGATCTGTTTTTAGCTTAGTTTAAAGGACTGCCTGGTTTCTTTTTGGCTATAAAAGGAAATGGACGGGGAAACACACAAGGACAGAGAATAGAATCTGGAAAACAGAATAGGGAGAAAGAAAAGAACACACACACATCAAAGACTAAAACACACTGGAAAAAAAAAAGAGGGGATAGGCAGAGGAAATATAGATTTGAGAGCATTGAAAAGTTTTAAGCAGTCGATCAGTTCAACTACTGTTCCATTGAATTTTGTTTCCTTTTGATTTGATTTCTGATGTCTTACAAGTCTTGAAACATCCTGTTAATCCATCTGGGATTCAAAAAATAGACTGAACTTGGTTTGAAAGTGGTTTTGCTGATGATGTTTTGCTGTTGCTGCTTATTCCATCCACTGAACCTCATTTCCTTCTTATTTATTCTTATTACCCAGGTATACGTTCCTGAAGCTCATACAATGTGAATTGAAGATTGAAATGGAAATAGAAATTTTGAAGTTTGAACATTAGTTTACTGATTCATAACTTAGCTTTATCTTTTCTTTCATGAATTTCTTCTATTTCATTTTCTTCTTAAATACTATATGTTCATTTTAGGATTTTGAATATGGTTCTGTTATTTGAAACATTTTAGACCTTATGTAGTATGTGCTAAGTGAGCCAATAATTGGATATTTCATTATGTAATCCACTAAAGGAGATCGTATTAGAATTACATTGTGTTGTAGGATGCATCTAAAAGGTCATGGAATATGTGTTTTGTTTTAATAATATTCAAAAATAGCTAATTAAATGGGGTACGGATCATGGTCAGTTTTCCTTATGAGTCACTTTTGGACATAGATTGCTAATAATAGTCAGAACTTCTTGGATGCATTAGTTACTGGATAATGATGAGATTTTCCAATACATGTTCACTTATTAAATATGATTGTTCTACATTAGCGTGGGTTCAATGTTGGGTTCATTGGGCCTTAGATTCTAAGATCATTTGCAATGTAGGATGGATTCTGTTTTTTTTTTACATTAGTGCAAAAGAAGCCTTATTAAACTAATGAGTGCAAAAATAAGTCTACTCAAACCAATCAGTGCAAGAGAAGTCCATTTAAATTGCTTCGCTAGCCAAGTCCAATTAATGCATGACCGTCACATTACTAAAACACGTGAACAAAGACATTGTTATTTACACAGATGTTGTTCCGTCCCCGTGGATAGTTTTACTGCAATTATTTGGTATCCTATTTTAACTCGTTTATTCTATTTACAACTTCCTTGAGTAATGTCTCGTTGAATAGGAGTAAAGATATCAGTAACTCTTCCATAACATATGGTCCTCATTTAATTGATTTGGAAATCCTTAGAATTCGAGGTGCGCCACTTAGCAAAATTTCATGGCCCTCGCAAAGTGCAAACGCATAGTTGCTTTAGACACGTATTTAATAATATTACTTTCCTAAAATTGGGGTGCACATTTATGTGACCCAAATCTAAATCCCAACGGAATCGAAATGTGTTGACAACTATGGGTGCACTGGTGCAACGTGGTTCGAGACGTATTTTCATGACGTTGCAATTCTTTAAAAAATGATAAAGCGGAATATTAATAAATGCACATAAAAAGGGAACATATATAGAAATCAGATAAAAACAAATATAATAGTTGAGCGACCATGCTAGAACCATGGAATTCGGGAATGCCTAACACCTTCTCCCGGGTTAACAGAATTCCTTATCCGGATTTCTGGTTCGCAGACTGTATTACATAGTCATAAATTTCCTCGGTTCGGGATTAAACCGGTGACTTGTGACACCATTATTTTCCCAAGTGGCGACTCTGAATAACTAAATAAATTGATCCCGTTCCGACTGTCCTTTAAGTGGAAAAACTCCTTCACTGATTATTATTATATCCCTTCTCGGGGTGTAGTAAACATTACGTTATTTACGTTGTGTGGTAAAAAAAAGGAGGTGTGACAAGTGTTTCAATTTTAAAGCTTTGTATCCAGTTATCTGCAGCTTGCTGCTGTAGTTTGTTTAGTTTTGTTTTTCAATTTTGCACTTGAGTGTAGTTATTTAGAAAGAAAACAAAAAACAAGTTTAGGAACAACCAAACCTATCTTATAAAGAAAATAATCATGCTTAATAGCCGGAGTATACAATAAAGAAAAAGTTCATTTTCACAACAAATACTACTACAACATCATCATCAAAGAACATACAAATACTTGTACAACATGGCTACACATATAAAACTCAACATTAGCAACTTTGAATTTTCTAAATAGTCACATCATCACTTCATCTCCCCAAAACCCACATGAATCCTGTCAAACATAAATCAAAAAGAAGATATAAGTTTCAAAATTGAAATAAAACTATTAACAAAAAAAAAAGAGAACTGAAAAATATGGTAACCTTGGGCCTCGAACATTTTTAGAATTTTCCTTTAGGATTATATGGAGTAGACGAAGTGAAGTGTTTGGATATAATGCCACAACGACACCTAATCTATGATGAACAGCTAGCTTGCGACATTTAACAACCAAAGCAACGACGACAATAAAATAAAAGGATTTTTTGGGAAGATTTGAGTCTGATGGAAGGTTTAGTAAGATTTTATTTTGGGGGAGAAGAAGACGCAAGGTATGTATCAAATTTGTTTGACTGAAATTGCGTTATGGGGGAGTAAATGAACGTTGGGTTAGGATCTAATAAGTTAGTGGAATCTGAGTTGGCAGCTTAGTTGACAACCGAGTTTGAATAAAAATATCGGGTCAGCTACCACTTGAACGGGCATTAGGGTTAGGGGTAATTGTATAGACTTTATGTAACTACCCGGCCTGTCGTCAGGGGAGTTACCACCCTTTTTTGCCCATTTTATGCTTCTATAGCTTTCATTATATGTGTTTGAAGAATTTGAAGTAATTCGGATAGAGTTCGGGTAGAAATGAGATAATAAGTCTCTTTATGAGAAGGTTAGTTAGAAAAAGTCAACCGAATATTGACTTATGAGTTAGAAGGCTCAAAATGGATTTTCGATGATTCGACTAGTTTCGGGGGATAATTTGTGTCTTAGAAGTGCAATCAGAGTTGAATTTGGAGGTCCGGTGTAGAATTAGGCTTGAATTGGCTAAGGTTGGATTTTGGCAAATTCCGGTTGATAGGTGAGATTTTTATCCAAGGGTCAGAATAGAATTCCGAGAGTTTCTGTAGCTTTGAGATGTGATTTGTGATATGTCTGAAAAATTTCAAGTCATTCGGACGTCGTTTGATTGATTTTTTGATCGAATGCATGTTTCAGAAGTTTTTGAAGAACTTGGGCTTGAATCCGATGTGAATTGATAATTTCAGTATTATTAGGTGTGTTTTGATGATTGCAACAAGTTTGGATGATGTTTTGGGATATGTTGGTGCCTTTGGTTGAGGTCCCGGGGGCCTCGAGTGTATTTTGGATTGTGATCACGCTCTTATTTGACATTTCAATATCGTATTGTTGGACATAAAGGGGTACCATATTGAACAAATGAGCTCCGGTTACTATTTTCAATGAAGAATTAGATCCGTATCGTAACTACGGACTCGTAGCAAAAAGAATCATAGAATTTGAACATCGTATGAGGATGTAATGACCATTTTACTAAGGTTGCGTAGATTTTTAGGTTAATGACGAAATTGCCCCTGACAACGTATTAAAAACCTATACTATTTGCTAATCTTAAAACCTACATATCTTCTTCATTATAAGGTCAAATGGAGTGATTCAAAATCCTAAATTCATTAGAATTTCACAAGGAATCCATTGGGAACAGTAAAACGCGTGACAAGTAAACTTACAATGAGCAGGTTAAGTTTTCTTCCAATTTTAGAACGGGAAGAAGCTTTTGAGGCGATTTTGAAGAGAGAATTCGTGAGATTTCATCAGATAAGAGTTCTTAGACTCAGGTGATGTTGTTATGATGTAAAAATATAGATTAAACACTGAAAAACCAATGATTTAAAGGGTAAAAATGGAGGTTAGGGCTTGAAACCTAATAAGGTGTAAAATTGGAATTTGAGGGGTCAAACAGACTCTAATTTTGGTGTTATTTATATGTACTCGTGGCGAGACGAGGAATCCGTTGGTGTAATTTTTAGAATTTTTTGATAAGTGGGCCCGGGGCTCGAATTTTACCAACTTCGTCAATTTTAGTACTTTTCGAGTAATTTTGATTGGGTTATGTTTCTTTGACCCATATTTATGTATTCGCTATGGTTTTGACTAGATTCGACATGCGAGGAGGTCGATACAAAAGGAGAATCCATTGCGGACGAGTCTACAACAGTTAGAGGTGAGTAATTGGTATAAATGATTGCCTGAGGGTTTGAAACCCCGGCTTATCACATTGTGACGCTATTTAGGGCGTGACTCGCATACCATAGCAGGTGCGGAATTGGTTATGACTGGGGATTGTGATTTGGTCCATCTCGAACAAGAAAAATACTATATTGGCGTATGAAACGCACTCTGTGTTGAATATATTTGGCCTTTATGCCATGTTTGGGGCCTTGTACCGACCTGTAGTATATTTAAGGGATAGATATCATTGTGATAGTCAAATAATTGATCTCAGTCCTGGGTTGAAATTACTATTATGAAATGCTAAGTCACTTGTTCTTGAAAAATTAAATAAACTAAAGTATTTTTCCTTGTTAATGAATTAGAAACTGGAAATATATAAATTGAACTGTTGTGTGACTCATATGTATGTTGTGGACTGAGTATGGATCGGGATGCACACCGTAGCAGATGATATGAATATTACGCTTGGGCTGTAGGAGCCCCTCCGGAGTCTTTACACACCTCCAGTGAGCGCCGTCGACGTTAAATGGATCGGGCTACATGCCGTAGCGGTCATGTGCATTGCATTGCATTCTTGTTTTGTTAATTACTTGTGTTATATGTGGTTTGCTATTGTTGTTAGTTCGTGGTAGGTAGCAGACTGTTAGTTTTATCTTTGCTCTCTGGTATTCTGTGGATTTCCTACTTTCAGCTATTTTATATGCTTTTTACTCACTGAGTACTTAGTACTCACCCCTACTCCCTGCACCTTTATGTGCAGATTCAGGTACACCAGAGGTTTAGCTGAGCAGGCATGTTTCCAAAGTTGTTAGAGTTGTTGAGGTAGCTGCTTGACGTTCGCAGGACCTGGCTACTCTTCTTATTCCAGTTTATTTATATATATACTTTAGACTTGAGTATTTCATTCAGATATTGTTATCCAGTTTTGTTTAGAGGCTCTAGACTTGTGACCCCAGGTCTTTGCGAAATTATTCAGTTTAACTTCTATCTATTAGTTAAGATCCTAGCTTTATTGTTAATAATAATATTCAAGTAATAGAGTTGAGCTTCATGCTCGGGATGAAAGTGGAAATGGTCGGGCTTGCCTAGCAATTGTGTTAGGCGCCATCACGATCGATATTGGGGTCGTGACACTTTATTAACGTTAAGGTGGAGATTGAACCTAAAGTGTAACGGGGGACAAACGTAGATAATTTTCAAAAGCACAGGGGTAATAATGGCCTTTTTTCCTACATAAAAATGTAAAATATAAAAGTTGTAGCCCTTTCAAACAACTTTCTAGCTATATATTGTGGAGCCCAAACGGATTTCTGAGCAAAAAGTTATGTGTATTTTACTAGACAATGTGCCGTATGCCCGTTCAATTCTCTGTTTCGTTCTTAACTATCATCCCTTGATCCCCGTACACGATCCTGGCTTGATACCTTAGGCTTTTAGTCAAACTTCAAATCTCCAAATCACTTGAGTTCATTCCATAATATTCATATAGCTCTGAATCACTCCTGCAAAAGGCATAAAATACATAATTAGTGCAAAACACTAGCGATTAAAGCTCAAACTCAATTAAAGTGCAGTAAATTAGAGTGTAATAAGCGATTAAAATACGTAATTATAACCTATCATCAACACCTCACACTTAAAACATCCCTCGTTATATAGACACAACCTTTTAAATAGTTCTCTAACCCATCACACAAAGAATATTTAAAATAGACAATCACAAAAGCATAACATCTTCACCTCAAGAATCACAAGTACCATGTATCATTCATAACTCACCCACTTACTCTAACGTAAAGGTTACTAAAATTACCTTTCCTTCATGAATCAAGTGCCCTTACACAACAAACACGAGTAGTTCCACACGATAAAATTTAAGAACACTTAGGAACTCAAGATAGAAAGAATTCACTCACTTTCAGAAATAACATTCATATGCCACAAAAGTCGCACCATAGGCTTGTCTGTAGTGTACTACTCTATTAATTGAGCTATCTACTAATTGAGCTCATTCAGTTTAGGATCAAGTAGGACTTTATTTGGTTGTCATGTAGGTTGCGAGATGGGTGTCGACGCCCATTTTTTTCCTAAAGCGGAATCGGGTCTACGACATTTGGGAAGACAACTCTATTCCCATTTGGAAATTGAGTTTTGGATTTTTGGAGAGTCGTCACCTAATGATTATAGTGCATTAGGACACTTTAAGAAGAATTAAAGATGAAAACCAGAGTTGGGTAAGGGCTTGAAATTATCCCGAGGGGAAGGTGTAAGGTATCCCTCAAGATCCACTAGTCCCGACCATGCTGCAATTGTGACTTTAAATGCAAGCAAATAAGTAAACAAGCAAGCATTGCAAATACGGGAAAACTGCTACAAATAAAAGTGTACAAAAGATTTAAAGATGCTGAAATTTGGAATATAACAGTTTTGCAATTTAAGAAGAGATACACAATTAGGGGAGAGATCAAATAATGATGCAAATAACTTGGGGGAATAAACAGAAACGGAAGTTTGAAAAATATTTGGACAACTTTTGAAAAATCTGAAAATACCAAATTAATAAAGAGAGAGGGGATCCTAGGTTTATACATTACATGGATCATTCGCACAACACCGGTACCTGATTGTACACATAATGTTATCTTGTAATCATCATCTCCATGTCTTCCCTTCCCACCCCATTAGTATTAAAGCGCGGAACGATATCGTTTACTTACCGCATGCTACTACATGTCCCAATCCTCTCAGTCCTGGAGGTATTAGGACTTCTAATCTTAAAAGGAAAATAAAGGGATGGAGGCCTTTATGGAGTTTAAACGATAAAATTCTTCTCGACATTCAAAACAAGTAGCAAGTAAGAGGGGAGAACAAACAATCATACAAGGTTTAAATCAACCCCATAAATCAAACAATCAATTAGTTTAGTATGCCTTAACGAATAATGGTTTGGTCTTAGATTAAATTTAACCAGCGAGCAGACTAGTTTAACACATGTGTTTAGGCAGAAAGTCTGCATTAGGTAACTCAAATATAGTTGTCAGATATTAAGGTATTCAACGCGAGTTATTTAGAAAAGTACCGATTTCAGAAGATAGACTAATGCAGAAGAGTTTTTGAAAGAAAGAACATACTGCAGACTTAGTTTAAAAATAAGTTTCAAAGAAAATCAGCGGACTGTTCGGTTATAAAACACAGAAATAATTATAAAGAATTTCAGAGAAAAGACAGAACTATCTAAGGAAAAGAGTAAGCTGCAAAACTGTTTTAAAGGACGAGTTTAGGAAGACTAGACATTTAGTTTGAAAACACTTAGGCAGAATATTAGAATAGAAACCGTTTCAGAAAAGATGCAGATTTGAAGAACTCAACTTTTAGGACAAATGTACACTGATTCAAGAGAGTTTTATCAAAAACGATTTAGGATTTTGAAAATGTTACTGAATTAAGGCGTTAAGGACCAGCTAATAGATTATTATCAGACGAATTTGATGCGAAATCCTATAGGCATGATATCTATATTGGATTTTTCAGAACCTGTTAAAGAATTTATGAAGAGATGGTGACAGTTTTTAATTAATCCTACAGTTTGCCTAATGAAAAAGCATTCCCTATAGACATGATATCTATACATGGATTTTTCAGAAAATCTTAGAATTCCTATAGGCAGGATCTCTACATGCGTTAGTTACAGAATATGAGTGTTAAATCCTATAGGCATGCTTTCTATGTGATTTGAGGTATAGTTAAATATTAAACCCCTATAGGCATGGTATCTACCCTTATTGATGCAAGAAAGTAAAACCCCTCCCACACCCTTTTTCTATATTCCCCGAGTTTTTTTATACAAATTATTATAGACCAGAAAATAGCTATAAAAAATACATCAAAATTCAACAGCTAGATTCGAGCAGCCTAATTCAATCCTAATGTCCAATAACATGTATTTAACTGAAACCCGGATCCAGATTTCTAAAGCATTCTCATTATCCAGGGTGTTTCAAAGTTCCAAGAAATCTTAGGGATCCCCGGCATTGCTTACACCCAAGATACCATTAGAATTAGGGATAGTGCAGTATAAAAAGCCAGCTCTCAGGCATCCAAGTTTTGAGGGAGCTCAGGGGTCCTAAAACATGGCTTGGAAGAGAGGGGCAGAACTTATACCTAGGAATAAGTGTAGAGTGAAAGGGAATTAGGGGGCCATGACAGGTGGTGGTCATGCCTAGCCATAAATTAGGCTGGCACACCCCTAACCACTTGTTTAGTTGAACAAGTTAGAAGCAGACCCTTTGAAGGTCAGACCAAGATCTGGATCAGACCCGAGTTCAGGGCTCAAGCACATAAAAGGGGAATGGGAATTGGTTGAGTTGGGGATTAAAAGAACCCAGTTCAGGATCATAGACAAAAATATTGGAATGCTGATGCCTTGAACAATAACTCACAAGCAAAGGGGCTAAGGGGTAAGGGAATTCATAAGGTATCAAATTAACAACAAATAAATGATTGTACACATTATTTAAATACTGAACTGTAAATAAAAAGGGAAACAAATGAGCATAATTAAACACATTGTTGTTGAGGCATGTAAACCAATTGAGACATACCAGTATAGAGGCAAAAAATACAGAAGAAAGCAAATACAGTGCACAACAATGCAAGTATCAGAGAGAGGGAGAGTATAAGTGAATTGTGAACTTAGATAGTGTTATGTGTTCGTGTGTGTTCAAAGAGAAGAGAGGAGAGTATATATAGTGAGAAACATGCAAAAATAAGGCAAAGATTGCAGTTCAGCAATAATTAGGGGAACAAGTGTCAATTAAAATCAAATAAGTATCAAAGACTTCCTTTAATTAAGGAATTAAAATCAAACGGTAACATGCAAGTTCTAAATAAGGAAAGAAATCACATTGGCTGAATATGACTAATAAGAAATTATTTCAAGCATAGTATAGGTGCATAGCAGGTAATAGAGGCTAGGTTCATCGGACTCTAATCAAGAAAAGGTTTATAAAAATTCAATGTCAATATAACAAAGGTAAGGGAATCAATCAACTTGAGTAAAAGGCAGGGTCGGAAGGAAAATATTTCAAACAAATCCAAGAGACAAGGGAAATCAAGACAATAAAGGAAAGAATCAATCCAAGAGCGCAATCACAATTACACAAAAAAAATTGAAATCAGTGCACAATCACATGTTATTTCGAGAAGGAAATATAATCTATAAAGAGTGCACAAACATTAAGCATGTGAGGCTGGATTTTAAAACAAATAGGAGTGTCATGCATTCAAAATTAGTGAGTAGAGGACTATAGGAACGGGATAGTCATCTTAGAGAAAAGAGAATCATCAAGTAGCATGCAAATATATCCAAAGAGGCTAGGGTTTTGAAATGAAATACATTCAGAAATAAAAACAAACAAGCCACGTAACAAGTAGCCTCAACGACTCGAATGAGCCCCAAGTTTTAGGGCTTTTACTAACAGAGAAGTCAAGAGATGAAAGCAAGTAAGTGAGGCAAAATAACAACGAAATGCAGAGACCATAAAAAGGACATGTACTTCACAGTTGAAGAAGGTTATGAGAATCATAATAAGAGGACAGTCATGTAAATACAGTAGAAGATCTCATAAAGACATGGTAGGAAAACCACAGTAGAAGAAACACATGAAAATCAAAGAAACCCTAAATTGAAATCAAGCAATTTAAAAAGAAAATTTGTGGAAATCATTTAAAATGTAAAGTATAGCATAGATTCAGTATAGATCTAGGCAAACAAATAGAGAAGGAACCTCGAATAGCTTAGGTTCTTGGAGAAAACCCTAGAGATGAGAAAGTCCTGAAAACATGTCCGATCTCGAGTCGGAGAGGTCAAGAATCTGGCTTTTAGAGCTTGAATACGTCGGAGCATGGTCGGAGAGGCCATAGAACTACATATTTGAGAAGATCTAAAAAGCGAACCATCAAAGTCAACCTTCAAAACCTCGAACAACCAAGGTCAAACGGCGAGGGTGAGTGGGTATAAGCCATGCATGGCCAAGGCTGCCATGGATTCCAATGTAGATGAGATAAAAATAGGCGGAATAAAGCTAGGGTTTCGGAGAGGGATAGAGAGGATTTGGGAGATGAGGGAAGCTATCTTTGGTAAATGATTAGGGTTTTGGGGGTAAGGGTGAATTAAAAAGGAAAGAATGGATTATGGTCGTTGATCAAAATGATCAACGACCGGGATTTAAAAGAGGCTCGGACGGGTTTAGGAATTGGATTAAGGGGTCAACTTAAAAAATGAAATTGGGTCATTTAATTGGGGGTGGAATTGGTGTTGTAATGTTGCTAAAATAGAAATATGAATGGGTTGTACGTTAAATAGCCAACTTTCCCCTTTTAATTTAATTAAAATAATTTTTAACATAAATGAAAAACACTAAATTAATTAATAATACACAAATTTTAATTAAAAAATATTGAGAGCAATTTGTAATTGTAAAATGCTGTTAAATGGAAAATAGGTTGTAATTGCAATTATAACAATTTAGCCTTTAAAATACACAGTAAATTTTGCAAAAATATGAAAAAATCACGTTAATTGTATCTTGGTGTAAATACGAGAAAAAAATAAATGATTCACCAATAATGATAGTGTGAAAATAATTATTGAATTTTGTACTATTAAAATAGACAACAAACTGATTTTAAGAATTTTAAAAATAAGGAAAAAAAATACCAAAACTCTTGGGAATGCTTATATATGCATGAATATACTATTTTGAGAACATTTGGGTGTATAAAATATATAGAAAAAAATTAGGTATCAACAGCTGCCCCTTTACCCGGGAAGGATGAAAGAGTTGTCGGGTAAAGATATGATTGCCAATTTTGACCAGAAGCGGCGTTTTAAAAGGATTTGACCGAGCTCTAGTTTTTGAGCTGCCTACATATCCCTGGTTTTACAGGAGCTAGGCCATATGTAGTTCAGGAACCATTGACGGAACATGTCGATGGCTATTCGAAAGAGATGAGCACGATGTTTATGGGGGGACAAAAAGTGTTTTGAAACTCGATCGGTTGCAGGAACTGGACCGGGATCGCTTATACTGAGATGGCCGTTGCTAGCTGGTGTACTGCAAGTGAGTAATACGGGCGTATATCTTTCATAAACTCAAATGTGCGGCGCGATATTGGAAATTCGCTAAAATGCAAAACATGAAAGTTGTAGCCCTTTCAAATAGCTTTCCAACGATATATTGTGGAGCCCAAACGGAGTTCTAAGAGAAAAGGTTTGTGCATCTTACTAGACAATGTGTCGTATGCCCGCTCGATTCTCCGTTTCGTTCTTAACTATCATCTGTTGATCCCTGAACATGATCCCGACTTGATTCATTGGGTTTTTATTCAGACTTCAAAGCTCCAAATCACTTGAATTCATCCTATAATATCTACATAGCTCGGAATCACTCATGCAAGGCATAAAATACACAATTAGTGCACTGCAAAATACTAGCGATTAAAGCTCAAACTCAATTAAAGTACAATAAATTAGAATGTAATAAACTATAAAATATACTATAATTATAACCTATAAGCAATTGGGATCCACCTCTACAGTCAATCTTGCTATAGTAGCTGTCTGTCAGACAGACTGTCCCTCCCCCATCTTCCCCTCCCCCATCTTCCCCTCCCCCAAATTTCTCATTGTCACATTTGAAAAAAGGTAAATAATTTTACCACCAGAATATACTTGAAATTTAATGTATGGTTAACACTTAGCAATCCTGTAACAAGATTCAACTACATATGCAGTATTTCTACGGGGAAACTTTGCTCGTATGAATTTTAATTTTTGTGTTCTTGACTTTTTTGCTTGACTTTAGCAAATTTTTTGATAGATTAGTTAAAGCTTGCATATACGATAATCATCTTCAAATAGGTTTATCCTCTAGTATTGGATCACTTAATTAAAGATAAAATAAAATATATATAAAAACAAATAGAAATAAAAAAAAAAAAGAAGAAAGATATAACTCCAACTTATCCATAATCAATTCATCTCTTCATCTAATGTGTGACAAGGTATTACTTCAATTGTCATAATCATCCAATTAAAATGCTTATTTGCCGGCAGAATTAAGTCCGTACTAACTACCGTCAATCAGACCTTACCGATAAGATTATACTAAATTTTTTTTATTGTTGGTGTTGTAATCAGAATTAGCTAAGCTAGTGCATCCCCTATTCCAACAGGTGGAAGCTATATTGATCGGGCTCTTTAAAGATTCCTTGAAATGCATTTTAAATTCTTTAAAAATAATGCATATTTAGAGAATATGATACGATGCGGCAACAATTTTGAAAAATCCAAGCAACATAGTAAGCATTGCTTCAAATGACATTAACAAGGCACAAGCAGAGGTCAAGCTAGAATTTGGAGCTTGTAGGTTCGAAATTCTAGTTTATTTATGCTACTGGGTTCTACATTAACAATTTATATATATTCAATAAACTTTTAACATAAATACAAAATTTGTATTAAAGTTACTGAGTTCGACCGAATCACAAATCATATAATAATTCCGCCCCGGGAGACAAGTCAAAGGCTGTGCTCCACTTGTCAATTAGAAAAAGGAGTGATAATATCATTCATTTCCCCCAAAACCCAAAGCCCCAAAGAGCTGGCCAGCCTGTTTCCTACCAACCATTGTCCCTACACCTTCCCATGCCCAATTATTCTCACCTAATAGAACCCTACATTGACAATAAAAATTACCGTAATGTGAAAGTACCTATTTTATTTTTAATTAAATATTTCGAATTCGAAATTAAGGATAAAGACATTTGTATATTATCAATTTTAAAAGTCAATTTTGTGCGCGAAACATCCGGCGTTCATGCAAAATACATAAAGGAGGACTGTATCTCAAGAAGTATGATGTAGGCAATATACCATACTATAAGTATTAGTAATTGATTCCACATATTTCTGACACTTAAATTAAAATTTAGTCTAT
This sequence comes from Nicotiana noctiflora, assembly GCA_032618575.1. Lineage (NCBI taxonomy): Eukaryota > Viridiplantae > Streptophyta > Magnoliopsida > Solanales > Solanaceae > Nicotiana > Nicotiana noctiflora. The sequence continues at coordinate 11,226 of JASVEL010004726.1, read as the reverse complement.
GATATAAGTATTGAACCATCCGAGTAGACAAGTGAGGCTTGCTTAGTTGGTAAGCACCTCCACCTACGACCGTTAGGTCTTGGGTTCGAGTCACCATGGAGGGTAAGTGTGGAAACACTATGGATCCTCCTAATTTGGGAGGGGTTTAAAAAAAAAAAAAAAAACCATCCGAGTAAGAAACCAAAAAAGAAAGGCCCTACAAAACCAAATGAAAAAGGACTCTCACATGCAGCTCCGAATGGTGGACCACAAAACTTAACTCTCACCCAATTTAATTATTCTTCTCCTTTGTAGCACTTTTTTGATTTATCAACCTAATCTTGTTGGTATTAACACTAAAGACTAATAAAAATGGAAAAATAAAAATTGACAGTCCATCTCAATATATAACATTTTTTACTAATATAGAGTCCAATCCCATGTGATGTAACACCCTGGAGTTTGACCAAATCCACCTAATCTTAGATAAATACATAAATATATACTATAGCTAGAATATATACTACTATATCTTAGAATGTGAAGATGTAACCATTTTTGTATAGCTAGATGGCAAATATTAAATTAATGGACGTTTAAATCAAGAGTTAATAAAAGGCAAAGTGCTAAACAACTTTATATACTTCACCAGTAGACTATCCAACAAAAAGAATGAGATAATACAAACGGTCAATTCCAATTTCCCAAATCACTTCATGGAAATATTCAAATTTCTCAACTACCTTCCTATAAAATCATTGCAGAAATTTTCTCAAAATAATTTCAAGAAAAAAATTTTAAAAAATAAAATAAAGACATAAAAGTCCCCCATCCCAAACCTCCAAATATTGTCTGTTCCAACCCCTAAGTATCATTTAATACAATTTACTTACGTTTACTGAGAATTTTTTAGAAAATAAATCACACCATCCATTTTTGTATGTTCAGTCTGGTATCTGATTATCTCGATCCTAACAATTTTATGGTGTAACACCACGAGGCGAGCCTCTAGACTCATGAGGTGGTGTTTGGCTTTCGGAACCTTTGGATGGATCATCCGAAGATTGTCGAAGACCATCATCTCTATTCATTTCTTCAATCATCCTTACCACCTCCGCCATTGTAGGTCGTTGATCAGGCACAAGAGCAACACAAGCCATTCCGATCTGAAGTAGCTGTACCATCTCTTCTTCAACATTATGGTACCGCATTAGCTCAACATCGAACACCTCTGCAGTCCATTCTTCCCTCACGACGCTCTGAACCCATCTTGGCAAATCAATGCCCTCTTCACCAAGCGAAGCTTGGTTAGGAGCTTTCCCCGTTAAGAGCTCCAAAATCAATACTCCGAAGCTATACACATCTGATTTAAACGTGGCCTTTCGTGTTTCAAGAACCTCCGGTGCACGATATCCTGCAACACGGTGGTTGTTGACCGGTGTCGCGGTGGTGGAGAAAAGAGGGTTTAGTCCATAATCGGATACACAAGCATAGTCTTGGTTATTATCTTGTTTAAGGAGAAAATTTGAAGCCTTGATGTTTCCATGTACAATTTTTCCTGAAATATGAAGGTATGAAATGCCTCTTGCTGCACTTAACACTATTCTCATTCTACTATCCCAATCAAGTGGTGTACGCCCTGATCCTCTACTACCTACAAATTTAACCAAAGTAAACATTTCAATTAGATAACAACGCCAATGTAGGAATAGTCTTTTATGCAAAAACAACAACAAAAACAAAAAACTCAGTGTAATCTCACATACGGAGGGTTTGGGGAGGTAGAGTGTAAGCACGTGTTACTCTACCTTGTAAAGGTAAAAGGGTTGTTTTCGATAGATCGCCGACTCAAGAAACAGAAATGGTCTCTAAGGATCACTTACAATTTAAATAAAAGAATGACCGTTTTAGTATCTCTATTGTGTTATTTTCAAATCTCATGTGTAAAAATGAATATCTCTAGTAAAAAGGCATAAAATTTAAAATAAATTTGCAATGCCAATGCAAATTAATTGCCTTCTTGGAGTTTTCAGTCAAACAAGTTGGGTTCAAAGTAGTTGAGTTAATCAAGAGTACGGAGTCTATAATTAGCTTTTCCTTTTGTAACTTTATTTTAACCAAAAGAAGAAAATGGGGGACAGCAAGAATCAATGGACAATAAAGAAAAGCAACGGAATAATAAGATTAATAATAATCAGACAATTATAACCACCAAATAACTTAAAGCCAAAGTAATGTAAGCCTTTTAGGTTTTACAAGTAGAGTTTTCAATATAGCAATAACTACTAACATCATGATTTGCAAAAGTGTGGGATTTGAAAATCAAATACTTTGTGGTTGATTTTAAAGGTCTCAACTATCACCTAATTGCACTAGTAAAATTGTTGTCCCGTGATCTTCTGATATCACGGTAAGCGGTGTAAACAACCTCTTGCGAAAATATAGCATAAAGCTACGTACCCTTGTGGTTCGGTCCTTCTCCGAACCCCGTCCATAGCGAGAGCTTAGTGCACCGGACTGTTTTTTTTTGTTAACTATCACCTGATTGGAGCAAAAGTGGTAACCATGCTCGTAATAGGTGGGGGCGACCTACATTACGCAGGCTCTTCAAAATGTTATTGTGGGATCCTTTAAAAATAGCACTATTTTTACTAATCTGACACACCCGACAATATTTTCGAAAAGAACTAGCAACATGATCGAGGCAATTACCAAAAAGTACATATTTTGGAGCATCCGCACCAGCAATGTAGCAAAATAAAAGGAAAACATTTGACAAGAAAAGAGTCTTCTTTTCCAACTTTTTTATTCATTTCATCATTTTAAAAGGGACGGTATGTCGGTAGGGAATCATAATGGTCTGTTGCAATGTAACGTTGGTTTCAAAAAAAAATAATTGCACAACACGTAACCAATACGAAATGCAACTGTACAATTATTCTCAAGAATGTAGCTATAGGTCAAGGAATATCTGAAAAAATGTTTAATTATATATCTCTTAAAAGGGTGAACAGTTTTTATTCTAATATTATTGTTTAACAACTAGCAAAAGAATAAAATAAGTAGGCACCAAACTTAAATAATTGAGAGAAACCAAAAAAAAGCACAATTCCAGTTCAGAAGCGCTTTAAACTATGGTTATAATATGAATGCGTAAAAGATCAGCACGTGTATAGATTGAAGACACTACTAATATTTTCTTTTTTAAAACAAACAAATAAAAAATCTTTTTCTATTAGCTGTAACCCACCCAAAGTTGAGACAAACATTTTTCACGAATCAAAAAGTCCCTTAAATCTAGCAAGGATTTTGAACATAACATTAAGTAGACGTTTGGATAAAAGAATTGTATTTTAAAAAGTAATATTAAAATTTAAATTATGTTAGGACAGGCACGGTTGCGGTTTAGTAAGGACATCCGACCTTTGCTCTCATTTTTTGTTCCGAAATCACTCTAACCATTTTCCCATTTTTCCCAAACACTATTTTATATTCTTCTATCTTTTATATTATATTATTATCTTTCATTTTAATTTTATTTTTTAATTTCCAATAAATAAATGTCAGCTTTTATTTTATTAATTTGTAATTTCCATAATTAAAAAATTCCATAAAATTTTAAATATATAATTTATAAGCAATTATTATAAATGCGCAAAATTAATTTATCAAAATTATACATGAAAATTAAAATATAATATTAATATTATAAAAATATTACATAGACATCATTAAATGTATATAAAGAGATAAAATAAAAAATTAAATAATAAAATAATGGTAAATACTAATATGAGATGAATAGTATATCCCATATTGGATGAACAGGTGAAAAAAAAGTTGTTTAGAAAATTTTGAAAAAGTGATGTTTCGAAAACCCCATTTTCGAAAAATTTCTCAAAAATTACAAAAATTCATAGCATATACATCTGGAAGAATTAAAAAATTCTATGGACAAAAGAGTCCTAAATTCATTTTTTAAAGCTATTACTTCCCAAAAATAACATAATGATTTGTAATGAAAATCAGAGTAAAACCAACAAAACGCTATATTAAATTGAAGTGCTGAATTTTCATCTTTACTAAAAAAATTCGAAAAACAGCAGCAGCAGCAAGAATGCAGAAATATATAGGAAAACACTTCTAAAGGTGCAAAATTGAATTCACATAAGGTAAAAAAAAAACCAAAGAGTTAATGTTTGAGCCAGAATTTGAAGTTAACTCTTAATTTGAAGGTAGTGTGTTTGATCAAATAAAAGGTTAATTCGGTGCACTAAACTAGGAAAATAGTCTTAGTCGAAAAGCAAGGGTCTCTTAAAATCAATTTTACTTGCATTTATGCAAGCAAGACTGTTTATATGGCTCGAAATATAACCTGCCACAAGGTCTATTATACATAAAACTGTTTCTACGGTACGGTTCCAATTGTGACCTCGTCATCACACGGCAATATCTTGAGCTCCACCGAATCATAACATAATTAATTAAGATAGGGAAGAGAAGCATACCGTGAAGAAGAGAAGACAAACTTCCAGCAGGAACATAATCAGACACCAACAATTTCTCATCTTTAGAGTAATAAAATGCTCTTAAAGGTAACACATTCTCATGTTTCATCTTCCCCAAAACATCCATTTGTTGTTCAAATTCTTTTCTTGTAACCACAACATCCTTAAGCCTTTTCACTACAACTGTAGTACCTTCCTCTAATACAGCTTTATAACTTGTACCAACACTTCCTTTACCTAACACTTCAGCTGAAGCTCTCAACAAATCTTCAAGATCAAAACTATAGCCTCCTCCTCCATTGAAAAAAACAAGCTTATTCCTCTCCCCTTCAGCTGTTAAATCGTCTTTTGACGATGATGTTCCTGCCTCTCCCGCTCCTGCAAATGCTGCAGCTGTCGTCGTTGGCGGCTTCTGTGTCTTTGTTGTTGACTCTTTCCTTGTTAATTTTCGACGCAAACATAGGAAAAGGAATAGCAATAGTAGTAGAAGTCCAAGTCCTGAACCGATAGCTATTCCAACAATGGCAGCAGTTGACAGTCTCTTAGATCTCTTGACTTTATGCTCGACGTCAGAAGGTGAAGGAGAAGATGACGGAGAAGGAAAAAATGGGGAACAAGGCGGCAATGGGCCACCACACAAATCAATGTTACCAGCAAAAGATGAAGCTGGGAATTTAGAGAGAGTCGTCGGAACTGACCCATTGAGTTGATTATTCGACACATTGAAATCCACAAGTCCTGACGGATTAATACTAGGGAGATTCCCAGTGAAGCCATTGTTATTCAACAAAAGACCCGTTAAATGGGTGAGATTGTTAATGGAGAACGGAATATTGCCGGAAAAGTTATTCGATGAAATGTCCAACCTGTTCAGCCGGGTTAACCCGATAAGGCTTTCCGGAAACCCGCTGGAGAATTTATTATTTTGGAGATAAAGACTCCGAAGAAGCTTGAGATTAGAAAAATCCGACGGAAGAGAGCCAGATAACCGATTCGCGTGAAGACTAAGAACTCGGAGTTGACTCAGTCGACCTAAAGTGTTAGCAGGAATTTGACCAACAAGACCAACAGCAGGAAGCCGGAGTGAATAAACAGACGAATTTGTAGAATCACATTCAACACCAAACCAGGTGCAAGCAGAAGATGAAGAGTTCCATTGAACACGATTAGCGTGTGGGATTTGAGAAAGGAAAGCAAGGAGAGCTTGCTTTTCCTCTATAGGTTCAGATATTACTTGGTATTGACTCAAAAATGAAGCAAAAAACAAAGCATAAAAAATTAACCTTGAATTTGAAAACACCGCCATTGAAATAGAAACAAGAATGTAATTCAATGGATTATAATCAGTACTTGTATGTAAATAGTGGTGGTTTCCGGCGAGAAGAAGCCATATAGAGAGAAAAAGCAGAAGCGGAAGAGTGTTTAGAGAGAGAGAGAGTGAATAAAGGGGAAAGCAAAAGCTTTATGTAAGGGAATTATTAGTAAGACATGTGAATGCCTTCAAAATTTAGAGTCCTTTCACTTTTTCTGTAACCCAATATTTGGCATTTCTTTTGTTTCTTTTTTTTCTGTTAAATTATGTTTTTTGGTTTTTTTTTTCCTTTTTTCTTTCTCAATTGGCTTTAGTTTTGGTCATGGGGTAGGGGGAGGACGGATTGGGTATACCAGCAAAGGACCACATAATGCACCTTTATGAGTGGGAAGATGCTTCTTGTTGTCAATATAGTTTTTTTCCTTGGGGATGGGGTTCATATGCAATGGTGTCCGATTGAATAGTTCGGTGTATAAGATATTCACGTATGGTCCGCAAAAAGGTTGCATGCTATAGATATAAAGATAATTTAACATAATATAAGTATTAGCGATTAATTTTACGGCTTGAACCCCTAACTTATAGGTCACATAGTGATAACTTTACTTTTGTTCCAAGGCTCTACATACTGTTTTAAATGGTTTTTGAGGGACTCGTCTCGGAGCTTACCGGGGCGGGGCACTAACTCATGTGTGGGGTTTAGTTCTCCGAGACTTACGCCCCAAGCACCCGCCGATGCGCCCTAAACACGCCTAACGCTCAAGGCTTAGGGCTCGCCCAATAGTTCCTATGCAAATATACGTTGAATTCACTAATTTGCACTGTTAACTCAATATTCTTTGACAAATGAATAATAAAAGTTCTTTTTGTCTTAAGAAATCTGAAAATTGTGAATAACTCAACTAATGAAATATATTATTACATACTTATTAATCGAGAACATCCTAAGACTGAATATCATTTGAATATAATCCAAAAAAATAACCAAAATTTTTTATCTTTACTTGATAGATCTTCATGTCTTAGCTCTATGTCTCTCAAAATTATCATAAATTTTTTATTTTACTATATAAATTTTTACTCATGAAGGAGTAAAATTTTAAATATTGTATTGAAAAATTTATTGTGTATTTACTTTTAAAAAGATAAAATATTCAGTTTGATAATACTTTTGAAGAAATTATAATATTGTTTAAAAGTTTAGAGGTTAGAGTTAATTTATATTTCATAGTAACTTTAATCGTATTATATTATTTATTCTTGTAAAGTATGCTAAATATTTTATTTATATAATTTTATTTATTTCTTTTAGTTTTCTTGAACTTTTAATGCGTCTTTTATATTTTATTCTGTTATAATGTTATATTATTAATTTATAAGTGTAAAAATTTAAAGATCCGCGAGATTTACGCCTCATGTCTCGAGGCTTTCGTCTCATCCTGTATTACTAAAATACTCCGCCCCACGCCCTCACCTTTTAAAATATTGGATCTGCATATGGGTCAGATTTAGTGATGTAGCTAAAAATTTCGTCAAAGGTAATTAAACTTTAAGGAAATTGTGAAAGTGTACGAAATTTTTAGATCAAACTACGCAATTACCTAAATAATAATTTTTCTAAATAGAACTATAATTTTATAAATCAAAATTAAAATAATAAAGAGACAATATTAAAATTTTTACTAATAAAGGCAAGCATAAAATCAAAGGAAAGAGATAGTCAAGAGGATTTGTAGTTTGCGGAGAGCTTGACTTTTAAATTATAAGATTTATTTAATAATTAACTTTTAGCCCAGGTACAAAATTACTTTTAAGATTAGCTGTCTATTTCTATAGAATTTTAAGTTTTAAAGAGTTATTTTATTTAAAAAGTTAGATTAAAAAATAATCAAATAGACCACACGCTGGTTTTTATTTAGTTTTGACAAATAAAATGGGTAGAATTTTAAATTTGTGAACAACACATCACTTTGAACATCATGAACTGCTGAATTGTTTCACCCAATTGTGTTAATAGTGTTCAAAATATAATATATAATCATATAAAATAGTATTTAACTTATATATAAAGTATACTTTTTTGACGAAGAGTATATGCTTGATCACCCTTGATATAAACTAGCTACGCCACTGATCAGATCAAATTAAAAAAATTCGAAAAGTTTCACCTTGGGTACTCTAAATAATAACAACTTCATATCCAAAATTAGAACATAAAACATATACGAAAAGATATTGGATATTTATTACTCCATTGTAATTTTTATGTGTGTCAATATAATTTCTATATCACCACCCACATGAAAGCCAAAATGACACTGTAATAATCAAATACATTTACAAAATCCTACGACAAACTCACCAAACTGAATAATTTTTACAACAATACTCTTTCTTTCCCACACGCAAAGCACCAAAAAGGGTTAGTACTCTCTCTGTATGATGCTATTTGATTAGTTTTGGAGTTTAAGAAATAGAAAGAAAATTTATGTAGTTTGTGATTTAAAATAATTTATAGATATTTATGAAGTTATAAATTATCTCATTAAAAATAAATGAATACTTTAAAGTTAAATTATAGTCATCTATCATTCCTCTTTTTTTTTTGCTGGAGAGGAGTGTTGTGCTCTTAATCTACGCCCTCAGCTAATTTGTTTGGCCAAGTTTCTCCAAACTGAGAAACACTTTTTATAAAGGAATAAAAGTATTTTTTTCAGTGTTGAAACGTTTGGTTTAGAAGGAAAAAAATTTGAGTAAAAGTGGAAGCAGTTTGGAGAAACGAAACCTCTTCCCATAAGTACTTTTAAAACAAAATACATTTATAGCCCGTTTGGACAAACTGTAAAAATCTGCTTATTTTAAGAAGTGTTTTAATAGCATTTTGGGTGAGAAGCATTTTGTGTTAGGCTAATTAATTTGAAAGCACTTCTGATTTAAAAACTGCTTACTCAAAAGTATTTTTCAGAAAATTGCTTCTGGAGAGAAGAATTTTTTTTTGCTTCTCCAAAATTGCTTCTGTTTTTTTGCTTCTCCAAAATTGCTTCTGTTTTTCCTTTTCCTCATAAACACTTTTTTCTTTTCAAAAGCTTGGTCGAACGCCTTAATTTTGAAAAAAAATATTTCTTTTCCAAAAAAAAAGTGTTATTGCCTCAAAAGAAGTTTGTACAAACTGATTATTAGAAATACTTTTTAAAAAGTTAGTCAAATACTAATTGCTCCTTAGAAGTATTTTTCAAATTAATTGACCAAATATAAATTATTTTTATCAAAATTACTTTTAAAAAAAGTATTTTATTTAAATAAAACTCTTCTAAAAATAAGTTAGATTTTCCTAGCTTCCCCAAATAAACTAGGCTTGTCGCACCGCGAGGAAGTCAAATATGTGCTCATTTTCCTAGATACTGAGCTTAGAAGGAAAGAAATCTACAGCACTAAAATTTCTTAAGTTGAACTCCATGATGAGTAACAAAATAAATGAATTTATTATGTCAATATGGTGTCAAATACTTCTATTTTCTCCTTTTGGTGTAGAACATATCAGATTAGTTTCTTACATTTAATTAATAATTTGCTTTAGGAACATATTTCAAAGCCAGTGGCTGATCTACATGTCATATATTAATTCACGTGAAACCAGTAATTTTTATATATATATATATGATCGTAAATAAAATTATTATTATATTTTAACTTGAGATTTTATGAGTTTAGTCCAACAAAATTGACGATAATGACACGAGGAAAGTATCCTTTGGCACAAATGCTCAAAGAATATTGACTCCTTCAACTCTCCACGGAAAGAGCAATTAATTTTAGAGGACGGATCTAGAGTTATAGTTATTGGTTGGCAAAGTCATTAATTTTGTTCTAAATTTTATATTTATGTTAAGAAATTTATTAAGTATATATAAATAATTTATTCATAAGACAATAAATTATATTCTTTTAAACTAAAATTTATAAACTTTAAATTCTGAATATGCGTATGAGCTTATTGTTTAATACAGACCCATAACTTTGATGGACCACAAATGATTTAACTACAGTTTGGGTTGCTATTACTCTTAGCCTGTTTAGTCTTTACTGCAATATTTAGTATTGATAGTAATATATCATAAAAACAAAGAGATAATATTATTACAAGCTTAGGCTCCACATTGGACTTAGTCAAGTTATAGTATTCCATAGCTGGGTAGCTAGTATTCTTTTAATTCTTAGCCTTTTTAATCATACATATTGTACCTATTCAATACTATAATATACCTAGAATTTAGGCCGTATACATTGGTAGCCCCTTAAACTTATCCTTTTTTTTTCACTATGACACTTAGTTTTGAGTCTGTAAATTTTTAGGTTATTATAGTGTCACTTAGACACAAAAAATACACGGGCTTTTATAAGTCAAGCTCGTGTATGCGTTGCTAACGTGAATAATTGACGAATACGTTTAGTCCATATGGAATTATTGTCTATGCAAGATCCATGTTTACTGAGTAAATCCAAGTCAAACAAATCGGGTTCAAGATTAAACTGCCCAACCCATATAATTACTTTTAATTTTTACAGCCTTCTGTAATAAAACCATAACCTCACTCCCATCTCCGTCTATCCTCTTCCCTTTCTAAAATCGATTGCTCCATTACAAAGATTCTGGAATCATCTGCTACTTCTCATAAAAGATGAAGCTAACAACCTGAAATTTGTCCAAATTTCACTCCTCTCTTCGTTTATCATCTGCAATTTTTTTATCTGAAGAAATTGTGAAGTTGATTATTTTAGGTGGCCTTCAGCAAGAGTGTTGTCTCGATTTACTTTTTTACCGGTATTTTTCGAGTTACTCTTTTACTCAGATTTTACTTATTTATTAGGGTTTTTGTTTTAGTAATGGCATTTTGTGAATTGTAGATATAATAATTGGTTTTCTTTTCTTTGAATCTTGCTGACTATGCTCACGCGTTGCTTTTATTTTTGTTCACTTTAGGTTAAAATCATATCAGTGGATGAATAAATTCTTATCCCCTTTCACCATGGTGGAACATTTACCGAATCTCCATGTGCCAAATATGTCATGAATATTGAGATAAATTAGTTTTTTATTGACAAAGATCATTTCTCCATGTTTGAACCTCCATATTTTACAAGCGGGTTGGGATATGCAACTTTGGGGATTTTTAAGTCTTTAACCATAATTCAAAAGAATTTGTCTTGGTGAAAAATGATGAACAACTATATAATATTATTTATTTTTGTAAGGATGGTATTTTATACTTATCCATTTCACATGTTGTTAGAGATAATTTTTGATAATGTGGTACCAATTAGATATTTATGTGGGCCAGAGGTTATTGAAAAAAGTAACAACACTATAAATAATCCATCTAGGGCAACACTAGAATATGGTCAGACAGTATGAATGGACCACAACCT
>JASVEL010004725.1:0-138829 GCA_032618575.1 Nicotiana noctiflora | reverse complement strand
TTTTATTTATTTAATATGTTAAAGAAGCACTAGTGACATTTTGTTGACTATGACCAAACTTTCCAAAGTCCACCTACAGCTCTTTCAATTAAAACATGCAAAATTGACCACGTGCGCCAACCATTTTTGATCTCCTTTAGTTACTATATAACCCAAACTATAAGTGATTAAACGAACTCTTTGGACAAATCAATTTATAGCCATGAAACTCAACTCCAAATTTCTCTCTTATATGCTCTTCTTTATCTCATTTTCTTTTCCTTTCTCCAACGCTTTGAATTCTTCTTCATGTCCAATAAACTTTGATTACATAGAAACCTGCAAATGGGACACTTCTTTATGCACAGAAGTATCTTTAGAAAAGAGCTGTTGCCAAACTCTCCGTAGTCTTTTTGGCATAGGACTCGCTCAACACCTCAAAGAAACATCCATGTTTTATCTCCCGAACGAAAATGTTGTTGTTTCGTGTGTTTCAGACTTCAAATCCAAGCTTTCTTCCATGTCCATTTCTCAATCTTTTGTCTCTCAGTGCATGAATGACACTAATGAATTCGTCGTTAGCCCTTCGAGTTGTGGAGGGATTGTCAAAATCAAAGATTGGATGGAAAAAGTTGGTTCAAATAGTCTACTTGACTCATCTTGTACTGGTGATCTTGGTGGACTTACTAGGTGTAGTTTGTGTGTTGATGCTGGGTTGAAGATAAACAGTTATTTAGTTTCATTGAATCCGAATTCGACTACGACTAATAGATGCTTCTATTTCACTGTCCTTTATGCTGCTGCTATGGTTAATGAATTTGGACCTAATGATCCAAGAACTGCTAGTTGTGTTCTTGCCTTGCCTTTGGCTAACAAGGCAAGAAGATCGCGCAATCTTAACAGAGACACTCTGTTAAAATTGGTTTTCGGATTTTTAGGTGCTTTCTTTGGGATTTTGGGTGCTATAAGTATTATTATTATTTACAAAAAATGGGATAAAAAGAGAAAGCAAGATGCATTACATCAAGGGTATGTGACTAGTGTTAGATCCCAAATTTTGCCTAACACTGGTGCTAAATGGTTTCAAGTAGGAGAGCTTGAACAAGCCACAAATGGATTCTCTCAAAGGAATATGATAGGTCAAGGAGGAAGTGGAACTGTCTATAAAGGGAAACTTTCTGATGGTACATTAATTGCTGTGAAGAAAATTCTTGATATGGATTGTAAGGGTGATGAAGAGTTTATTAATGAAGCAGAGATTATAAGCAAGATTAGACATAGAAATCTTCTTCCTTTAAGAGGTTTTTGTGTCACAAGTGATGATTTGAATGGTAAAGGGAGATACTTGGTGTATGATTTCATGCAAAATGGTAGCTTAGATGATCATCTATTCAACGCTGGAACGAAACGATTATCTTGGCCTCAACGAAAGAACATAATTATCGATGTGGCTAAAGGGCTCGCTTATCTGCATTATGGAATCAAACCTTCAATTTACCACCGCGATATAAAGGCCACAAATATACTCGTGGACATGGATATGAAGGCAAGAGTTGCAGATTTCGGATTAGCTAAGCAAAGCAAAGAAGGACAAACTCATCTTACAACAAGGGTGGCTGGTACATATGGATATCTAGCACCTGAATATGCGCTATATGGGCAGTTGACAGAGAAGAGCGATGTTTATAGCTTTGGCATTGTGATCCTCGAGATCATGAGTGGAAGGAGGGTTCTTGACGCGTCGAATTCTTCTGCATTGTTGATCACTGATTGGGCATGGACAATGGTCAAATCGAGAAATGTAGAACGCGTTTTCGAGGTGTCAATAAGGGAGGAAGGGCCAAAGATAGTAATGGAGAGATTTGTTCATGTTGGTATACTTTGTGCTCATGTTATGGTTGCTCTAAGACCAACAATTGAAGATGCTTTGAAAATGCTTGAGGGTGACATTGACATTCCAAGATTACCTGATAGGCCACTGCCCCTTGGCTTTGAGTCATTTGAATCATATTCCTTACATAGTTATAGATTCAGAGATAGTTCAATTAGCAGCAGCAGTACCAACTTATCAAGGTTTATGCATACATAGAAAACTTATTTTTGAACATATTGTTGCCATGGAACCAGGAGGTCACGGGTTCAAGCCGTGAAAATAGCCTCTTGGAGAAATGCAGGTAAGGTTGCGTATAATAGATCCTTGTAGTCCGGCCCTTCCCCGAATCCTGCGCATAGTGGGAGCTTAGTACACCAGGCGGACTGGCTGAGGGCTCTTGAAAGGTCAGAAAAAATTGCACATATGGCAGACATAAGTTAAAAATCAATTTTGTCATTTTCGTGTCTTGGTCTTATTTTGACCTTTTCTTCCTCTCAATCCTCTTGTTTACTAGTATTATTTTCTAGTAAAGATTTGTACACAAATTAAAGCTAGAAAGGATTTGGTGAGCATTCTTTCGTGGGTTTCGTCTGTAAATAAGGTATTTAATCAGCGTTTGTGAAATTGAGAACAAAATTCCAACTTAAACTTAAAAAGGGAACTACCAGTTATGTCCGCCCAACAACGAGTGTAATTTTATAAGTGGGGTATCGGATAGGTAGGATGTACGCAGCCTTATCCCTCTCTGGAGGACAAAGAGATTGTTTCTGATAGACCTTCCACCAAATATTATCAATATTAGCCAAATGCTACCAATATTAGTCAATTAGCTATTTGTCGTCAAAAAATTATTAAACTTTTATTTTCTTTTGAGTTGGTGTTGTTGGAATAGATTAGGTATAACTTAAGATAGGGAAAAAAGATACCGTGAAGTTGAGGTCAGACAAGTTTATATGGTAATTTATGTATTTTTTCCGTTAAGTTTCTTTATTTTAATTCCACACATAAATGTAGGACTGTTTATCGTGCGAATCAGTTGTGCTTGATGATTTGAATTATCAGTTAGCAATTTTCAAATGTGTTAATCCACTAGTCAACTGATAAGATATCGGTAGGTTCGATATCAATTTAAAGGTTATCAGCCGCTTATCGATCAGCTATATGATAAATATCACATGCAGGTGAAGACTAGTTCAGTCATCACTTATGAAACAAAAACAAAGATTTTTAATGTCACAAATCTATCGGTTGAGTTTTAATTTTCAATATCTAACTTATTAGACATTGGTTGAGTTTTAACTTAGGCCATGTTGATGTACATTCTTCCCCTGGCATATAAAGCAAAGAAGTCAAATACCAGAAAATTATCTGAAAGCCAAAGACCAACGTATTCATATTTTCAACCATGCAGAGGTCAACAAGAGAGCTAAACAAGAGGAAACCTCTTCAATCAACCAACTAATTTCACAAACAAAATTCACAGATGAACATGAGTTTTCTATCATGGTTGCTGGTTTAAAAAATATCATAAAAAGTGATACAACTCAAGAATTTCAATATGCATATAAGTAGATTACTTGACAATGGGATTTCTAAAAGATACTTTATATAGATAGAGGTAGAAATATACGTAGTAATAATTCTTAACGAGTTAATGATTAAACCGATAATGAAATTGAATAATCCACCTCGTATCGGTAAACAGTTAACTACTAAATTTTAGTTTGTTCATCAATAAGCCAATTTCACAGTTGGAATATCGATTACGATTCAACTTTGAATATACCTACATAAGTGTCATAAATTTTTATTGTGTTTAAGGAGTTTGTTTGGACGTGAATATATTTTACAATGAGCAAAGGGATTGGATTTCATTACACAAAAAGTGGAGGAAGATCAAATGAAAAAAGTCATTAAACTTTAAAATTTGAGGGGGGGGGGGGGGGGGGGGGGATATGTATTTCTTGGTTGGTCGAATTTCAGAAGTCTGTTACATGTCTTTGACTAGTCCAGCTATAATGAACAACCGTTGAATTTTCTCCAGCTGCGATACCGGTCAACCCACGCGCAACCTTTGGCGGTGGCAAATATTGGTGCTCAGTTAAGTTTAGACAACCCGACATCATTAAAAATAAGTGGTGGGTGGGGGTGTATATGGACTGGATTGGTTCGATTTTTTATCAAAATCAAACCAAATCAATTATATCGGTTTGTATTGGTTCGGTTTTGTCGGATTTTTTGAATTTTCGTGTTTTTTTGTTACATGAATATTATTTCAATCTTACGTTATTAAAATTATAGATAAAACTTTGATAATTGAATATCTGTTTAGTAAATATAGAAAACATTTACAAACATATGATCTATTAAAATATTCTAATGGGAGAAATTTTTTAGTAACACATGGTAGTTATTTTCTTAATCGTCTAACAATAATTTTTCGTTAATGTACGCTTTCAAGGTTAATACACGAGAGGATCCCAAATATTTTTATATTTTCTAAAGAAAAATCAATACAATGTCTTAAAAATATAAATAAAATTTATATATTTATATGTTGGTTTGATTCGGATTTTTTTACTCCATACCAAACCTAGTCGGATTTTTTAATCGGTTTGATTTGGTTTTTCAGTTTCGTGCGATTTTCCGATTCAATTTGAACACCCCTAGTGGTAGGGCGTACATTTACCGAAACTCTACATAAAGATCTCGCACACGCCATCTAATTTAGTTTCTCTTTTAAGCTAAGAAGATCACTTAGTACTCATAAAAAATGAAACACTAGACCTACAATTTTTTTCTTTTTTGTTAGAATAATGTGGGATCCGGTATGGGCGACACAAAAACTAGCCCAATGCGATGTTACTTCCCTCTATTTCATTTTTTTTATATGATAGACTCTTACAGATCAGTCTATCTGAAGCAACCCAACCAAAAGAAAAAATTTATAGGGTAAATGTGTAAAACAGTACTGAGTAAATGTTTGATCATTTAAAAGTTGTGTGAAGCTTAAAAGTGTTTTGATGTTTGAATTTTATGAATGGAAAAAGCATGACGAAACTTTAATGTAATAGTAAAAGTTGTCAAGTTTTGAAACATTTAGAAGAGTGACATTAAAATTAGAAAGTGAGGGAGTAGTGAATTGCTTTGTTTTATAAAGCTATATATGTTTTATAACAGATTTGCATTTTGCTTAATGTAATTGAGGGCCAGTTGCTCTCTTTTTCGTCATTCAATGTATTCTCTCTCAGTTGTATGTGACATTTCTTTAATCGTTGAGTGAGACTGAAAATTGCATACCGTATAAACGCCAATACATTGGGGAATTTCACCACAAAACTCATCATGCCAACTTTTAAGTTGCTCAACAAAAGTACTAAAATAATCAAGTCCAGTAAACCTACAAATTACCAAGATTGCAGTGAATATAAAATCCTCATGATTTCGTCTAAAATATCATTCCGCAAGTTCTCGTATATTTGTCTCACCTCTTAATAACATAACCATGAAAAGTGCAACCGTAAGCAAATGGCTCCAACCATCCAGGCCTTGGAGGCCAAAAATTACATTAGTACCTTTTGCCTCTAGATTCACTTCTAGAGACCATCAATCCTGAGAGCTTGTTGACCTCGTACAGCAATGCGGCTGAGAACAAGAAGCTGCATTAAGATCCAAAAACACCCAATCAGACCACGCAGTCAGTCCTGTATGCATGTTCATGACAAGATGTGACATAATGAACCAATCAATGATCCAAATTCGCCACACCAAAATATCTGCCACGTCAAAGTTACTACTCTAATGAAAATATATTATTAAGACTACAGCAATCTGACATAATCAATCAAGTGGGCAAGCAGTAGAACTTGGGCTCTCCCTGTTAGAACAAGTGTAAAGAAACAAAACTGCAAGATGCTTTGGTACACGGTTCATCAAGGAACCACTTAGCCATGCTAAGGAGGGAAAGAGGGAAAAAGGGAAAAAGAAAGAACCAGTGGACAGACAGTGCAGTAGCAATTGACAGATCTATAAGCAATGATAACATTCTTCTTTAATTCTTCAACGGGCAAAAATCACAGAAACTCGGGTTTTGATAATATAAAATGCGAGCAACTGCCTTGAACCAGCAGAGGGTTTTGCTCGAGCTTTTAAACATAATGCAAATTTCTGTTTCCTTGTAATTTCTTGATTCCTCAATAAGAAAAGAGGTTTGTTTCCAGCTAATCAAAACAAATTGACAAGATGCGGGAAGCGAGACTCAGATGGTTCGGGCACGTGCGGAGGAGAAGCTTGGATGCTCCGGTGAGGAGGTGTGAGCTGCTGGCGGTAGTAGGTACGAGAAGAGGTAGAGGACGACCTAAGAAGTAGTGGGAAGAGGTGATCAGGCAGGACATGGCTCAATTGCAGATTTTCGAGGGCATGGCCCTTGATAGGAGGCTTGGAGGCCGAGCATTAGGGTTGTAGGATAGAATAGTAGTCGAGTTTCTCCTTTTCCATTACAGGGGCGAGGCGAGTTCGAGTAGGATGGTCTTAGATGGCTTGTGTTTAATGTAGAATTCACACTAATTTTACTTTTTCCCACAGTTTTGGACTTTAGTTGCGGGTTATTGTTATTGCATATCATCTATTTTATGGGTTTTTTAGGGTGTTGTCATTATGTCTACGGTTATTGTGACATTACTGATGAATTGTCTTTTCTTCTTTTCTTGTTTTATTTCCAGCTTCCTGAGCCGAGGGTCTATCGGAAACGGCATCTTTACCCATCGGGATAGGGGGATAGGGGTAAGGTCTGGGTACACACTACCCTCCCCAGACCCCACCTAGTGGGACTTTACTGGGTCGTCGTTGTCGCTGTTGTTGATAAGTACTTTCACAGATAAGTTATTTACAGGAAGATAAGTAAGGTCAAAGTTGTCCAACCTTTCACCTCATTTTATATGAGCTTCTTTGGTTTGGGAGAAAAGCTTGGGGCTTGTTCGCCGGTATTTAAGCACGATTTGAAATTGCATATGCAATTAGAGATGGCAAGACGCGTAATCGGCTAAATAAATACTCCCTCCGTCCCAATTTATGTGGCGATGTTTGATTGGGCACGAAGTTTAAGAAAGAAAGACTTTTGAAACTCGTGGTCCAAAGCAAACCATACATATTTGTGGTTGAGAATCATCTCATTAAATCATCTTAGTAAGGGTTAAAGTAGGAAATTTAAAGTTAAAATTGTTTCTAAATAAGGAAGTATAACATTCTTTTTGGGATAGACTAAAAAGGAAAGTATGACGCGTAAAATGGGACAGAGGGAGGAGTTGTGCATGTGGAATTGAATGACTAGCTTAACATCCCACTTACTACCCACATATTACGGTGATGGAATGCCAGTAGATAGATTGGACATTTGTTCAGAAAGGAAGTCGAGCTTGACTCCGCTCATTAACCAATATACAAGCCTAAATTCTTTTGGATCAGCTGTTGATGAGAATGACAGTCTGGCATATAAACGAAGAGAAGAGTAAAGAGAAAGGAAAGTGGAGATGATAGATTAGCATCAAAACAGCAACGATGTAAGATCAGCAGTTGTAGGTGAGGAATAATAAACATAAATCTCTTTAATATTGGTAACTAGATGGTAGCTTTTAGATCATTACCATGTCGTGATGCAGACTCGATGAACAGTGCTAGCAGCAATAAGAGCAACTACCTCTGCAAGTATAACTGCAATGAAACAGACAGATAGACAGATTAAAAAATTAATTCACCCATACTGCTGCTGTATCTCTCTACTAATGCAGGATATATGCTCCAAAAAAGTTAGCATTAATCAGTTAACAAGTGACTTATACATATGGGATTGAATATTAAAATAAATATGCTAATAAAATATACAATAACTCCAATGCTACATCTCAGAAACTAATATCTTTTTTTATTTGTACTTTTAGAATATCAAAGCACAGACAGCATAAGCAAGATGGATGTCAGAAAGCTATTTAGATCTTTAACAAAATTGATCGAAATGACAATGGATAATTCAAAATATATCCCACTCACCAGCACCCCATCCACTCCTTACACCACATGTTTCTTGATAGTTTCCAATGAACTGCACAGTAACACCAAGTCAAGCTCAATATCATAATAGCTTGGTATACACTGTTCTAGCAAAGCAACATGTGATACTTAAGTATGTCCAGCCACAAAATGCATGACAGTCATTAGACTATGTAAAAAACAGTGTAGACTACAGTGGATCTAACAGCAAAATGATACAACAGGAAAGTGAATTGATCTCTAAAACTAAAATAAAAATTTCTGCCACAAGATGTCAGGGAGGAAAGGTTACTTCTTAATTTCTTCCCTTCAAGTTCGGTCTCCCAACAGCTGAAAACAGAGAGCACACTGAAAACGTGTGCAATTAAGCTCAGTCACTGTTTAGTATAAAGCTTGTATCTATATTCATAGGTTGTATCTGGTTAGCTTGCTGGTGGAGAAAAAAGTAAGCTCCACATACATTTGCGAATGAGTAGAACAATTTCTACAAGAAGAGCATACATCAAAATGCATACAGCTTTATTGTAGAGGAATACAGACATTGTAAATTTTAACAAAATTTAATAGACTGGCAATAGTTTAGTGACTGCCCTTTGAGACATTAACACAGCACTTCCTAATACGAGGAGTAGTTTTTCTCACCGTTAGCAGCAAAATGAAGATGAGAGAACTAGTGAACCCTCCAAGAATGGTATACAATTCTGAAGATGCTAATTTCCCTCTATACACTTCTTGCAAAGAGAGTGTTGCGATGAACAGAAGAAAAGAATACAGCATCGAACTCCCAGGTCCAGCCATGGACTTCAGGTGCACAAAAGAAAAAGACAGTCAGACTGATGAATTGTTTAAAGGAAACACGTCAAAAGAAAAGAAAGAGGTACTGGAAGCAGCGCTGTTGGAATTCACAACTAAGTTCCAATTCATTTAAAACTTTCAAGGTATTATCAGGAAAGATCGACATCATGCAAGCTAGAAGCAACCTTAGAAATAGCATGACTTATAACATTTAACGATTAAAAATAATTAACAGACAACAATGTACATTAATCCTTATTTTTAAACTAACTTTTATGTTTTATGGAATTAGTATACTGAGGAAATAGTCAACGCAGGAGATGAACTGGTACTGGGTTATATTCTCCACCCACAAGCATGTCGTTGAAGTGCATATAATAAATTGAAGCTGGGTGATATATTTGATTATCAGTAATTGGGGTGATAGTATTTGATAATCAGTAATTGAAAAGTTGTATACTGTTAAATACAAAAATACATGGGAAAAAACACTTAGATGAAGAAGCTATATCCCGCATTTGTGTTTCCTTCACATCCAGATCTTTGCTCCCTGGATAAGTCTCATTCGATGTCGCAACCGATGCTTAAAAGATCTTCTTCTATCTTCTCAGTCTTCGATCGATCATTCTCTGCTTCATAGAGGAGGGGGTTAGCCTCTTTCTAGGCTGCGTTTGACTTCTTCAAAGACGAAAGACAACCGGAGTCTTTGCTCCCTGGATAAGTCTCATTCGATGTCGCAACCGATGCTTAAAAGATCTTCTTCTATCTTCTCAGTCTATTTTCCACTTAATTAATAAGTGAAGGGGAGAGGGAAGCGAGGCTTAGCGAGCTTTATAAGGCCGACCACTACATAAGCCGCTGGCGGAGAAAGCTGATCTCTTTGCTTTCGATGGCTGCTCGGGGCTGAAACATAGTGGAAATGCGAATATTTTTGTCCATCATAATCTTAGCACATTAATGACTACTTTGTGTACTCTCTTTGATTCTTAGTATGTGAGAGAATATAAAAGTTCACTAATTACTACACAAAAATAGTTTAGCGATTATCCTATAAACTATTAGTCAACGTGAATAATTCTGATCAACAGAACATATGCTAAAAAGAACAGTTACCGATCAAAAAAACAAAATATCATTTGAGTGGTTTCTAACAAAGTGAAGCAGCCCTCTCCTCAGAATTTTATTTCTTTAGTTTTAACAATGATTGCGGTCTGGGCTAATGTGCGCACACTTTGACAAAACAATCAGGTACTTGCACCTCCCACCAACACAAGTTTAATAACTCTACCTATCAAAGCTTAGGTAGATGGAAAGAAATTACTCCGTGTCGCCTCTGCTGGGATTCGAACCTTTGTTGAGACATAAAACCTTTTGTCACTTCAACTCTTCGCTAGGCCATCTCCTCGGGTTACCATCTCCTCACAATTCCGCTTAATTTTAGACATATTAAATACCAAAGTAGAAAAAATTTCTAACATTGTCACTGATCAAGAAACAAAGTTCCAGTAAAAGGTGAAAACTGAAATGCATAGAAAAGTGCCAAGATTGTTGCAGCTTTGTGGCTAAACACCAAGCATAAAGTAACCCAACTTCAGGGCTTAAGGCGAACCTCAAGCAAGCCTATAACAATGCTGATTTGTCCACATTAGAGGTACCCATATCATTTGCCACCAACCATTTCATAACAACACCATGTTAAAACCAGTTTTATTACATTAACTATCTCTGCTCCGTTCATATTTCAGCAATGCCTTATACTGTATCATTGATCTTTAAACTTACTCTCTAAATGAACACAAATTTAACAACCAAAAAACTAGCCAAAAAAACTGCTTCTAAGAAACAGAAACGCCCATTTTCATAAACATCTTCACTAAACTAAGACATCAGAGTTATAAAGAACATAACTTTATCCAGTTTAGAGATAACCATTTTGTTTTCACAAAATCTTTTTCCCAAAACAGTAAAATAGAAGCACTAACTTCTTGACATTAACACTTATATGATCCAATTAAATGTTTGAACCCAGATACCAACCAACAATTAGAAAGAGCTAGTAAAATTGAAAAGAAACCCATTTTTTTCTTTTCCTAGGTACATTGTAATACCTAATTAATTCAAAAATCATCCTGCAAAACTATAAAAAGGAACTGTAAGAGGATAAAGGGGTTTTGAGCGCTCACCAGAATGTAATTTGAGACTTGGGATGTGAAACGAAGAGAGCACGAACAAAGTCGGATCGAGATTCGACCGGTTTAAGGAGAGGAGATTAGTAAGTCGGAACTGAGCGACTCGTTGGGGGTGAATAAAAGGAAACGAAGCATCTAAACGATGTCGTAAACTACTATAATTGTGAATAAATGAACTACTCCGAAAATAAATTACACAAACTTTTGGGTGAATTACTAAAAATTGGTTTTTTTTTTTTTTTGTCATTACCAAGTTTTTTCCCGTATATGTAGTTTGTACCATTTATGCCAAATACTTGATGTGTAAATCTTTATTAAGTTGATATTATACAAACTTAATTCAGCCTCAACTTATTTGGGACTTAAGCAATTGTTATTGCATACAAACTTAATTCAACAATTCTTAAATTACTTCTTATTGTTTTTTCTCGTATATTTGATTTCTTTTATCTCTAGTCTCTACCTTCAAATAATTATTACTTACATAGATTTTTAATTTAACTGATATAAATTAGTGAAACTAACCTGAATTATCATAACGCTAAATTCAATTGAGGGGAGGAAGCATATTTTCCTCTTTTCCCCTCTTCTTTTGAATTTAGTTGTCTTTTATATGTCACAATTTATCTCAAAAGTCAACCTCTATTACACCTTGAACTACTCATATTTAAACTTCTTATTATCTAACTTTATCTTCAAATATGTAGATCGTATTTTGTTTCACTATACAAATTAGTAAATTTAAGATGGGGTTTCCCTTTTTATTTTCTATTGAGTTTTGTTTGTCAGATTTAGGTTTGTTAACAGTCAATATTGTGTTCACATTGTTGTTTTGCATATTTTTGTATATATTGTCCTTTCACTAATTCGTTGTTATTTTCTTTGCATCTTTTGTTGTTATGCCTTTTCTCTTGTTTCTCTTATATGTTGTTATTTTCTTTGCATCTTTTGTTGTTATGCCTTTTCTCTTGTTTCTCTTATAATATTATTGGCTCTCCTGTTGAGTCAAGAGTCTCCCAAAAACAATCTCTCTACACTTTTTAGGGCTGGAGTAATATCTGCGTACACTTCACTCTCCCCAGACCCTACTAGCGAAATTTTACTAGTTATGTTAGTGTTGTTATTGTATTGAATTTTGTTTGTATTTTAGTCAAAAGCTCCTTCATACGCTAAATAATTAGGTGGATATTGTCTCTTAATATGCTCATTCTCGCCAATAAAAATCGAGTATGCAATTTTTTCCAGGTTAAAGTGACATTGCAACAACAGTTAACTGTATTCTGCACCTATTTTCGTAAACTAGACAGTAAGGTAAATAACCTGTTATAATATGTTAAAATACAATAATAGTGAAAATGTATTTTTTTTTTTTGGTTTCCCACCCGTGTCCAGTACCCGCATTGAAGCCCGACTATATCCAGATTCGCGCCGCGTAAGGCCCCATTATTTACAATGCCAGAATATATAACTTACATTATTCCGATGTTACAAACATCTTCTGCGGCATATTTGAAGAGTAAAACCTGTCTCACTAATCATTTGTACTCAAATAAACAAAGCGGTTGAGCTCCAGGATGAACATCCAGAATTTCTACATTTCAGATAAGCAGCTCGAGCAACTAAAGCCCTGCGACTTATTGTTGCAATGACTCAGAATGATGCATGGTGTGACCGTCTGCGATGACTCATCCCTACTGCCTTCGGATGAATTGAAAGGCCTCTCTTTTCCCTCTACCCAATACAATTTTAGCAAAGCCAACGCAGTGCGAAAAAAAAAAAAATGAATCTTCCATAGTTTTTTATTCTGAATCTCCGTGGTCACATTTCTACAGACCTAGCCTGTGCAGGTTGCTCAACATCCCTTATCTAAGCCCACTGTTGTCATGTAATGAGGTGGTGGTCAAAACTATTCAAGGTGCAATTTCAGATTATCCCTACTTCAAAAGACACAGTAACTTTAACTTGAGCTCCAACAAAAAGATCTCAAACAGAACTAATTAGGGGGGGGGGGGGGGGGGGGGGGAGACAAGGTTCGGGTATCACACAAATGCTGCCTTAGATACTTACAGAAGAGTTGACAGTCATATCAGCTTATGCCTCCACAAATCATGCCATTTGTACATCTTAGGTTGAGCTGGAATAAGACCCGAAAATTCATCTCTCGGACTGGGAGATGAATAATGAGAATCCAAGATCCTATACAGAAGTCATAACGCACATACCAGTTAGCAACACAACCAACAATAAGCATGTCGACTCAGAAAACTAATTCTTGCCATCCCCATTCTCCCAACCAACTTTGCAGAAAAATAAGAGTATAGTAATAACAATATGAGGAGTGTCCCAGACAAGCCGAGGAGCAAAGGGAGAGAAAACATGATAACCTACAATGAATAGAAATACCTGGACATAATTAAACATATAACTCTTGACTCTCCATTGGAGATGACCAATAGCGCAGGAGTGACTCCACGGTAAGCCTCCTAGTTGCACTAAGCATTGAGATGAAAAATCTGCAACCATCGATCTTATACTCCTCGAGTGGATTTCTGTGCCCAAAACTCCTTACATTCACCTGTTCCAAGAAACCCAGAGGGAGAATCAATATGCGACTTCCAATCAAAGGAAAGCATAGTTTATCAAACAGATAGGCAAATACCATACCGCTGAACTTAGTCGGTTCATGTTTATAAGATGATCCCTCCAGAAGCAATCCAATGTCTTCAGAAGTACTGCCCTCTAAATCCAAATAACATAAGGAATCAATTAAGAAAATAAGATTCTTTTTGAACTTAATGCATATGCACAAACTACAAACGCAAACCCTCTATCATAATCTAATCCCATATGAAAGGTAATTATTATGCAATAAAAGAGGCATAAAATGATATCATAACCTAGTAAAAAGCAAAAGGATTTCAGGTCACTGGTATGGTCTTATTAAAATTTTAAACACTGGAAGGATTTAAATATCACCAACACCAAAGTTTGCTTCCTTTTTCCTCTTTTTTCCGATGATGACCGAGAAATCCCAGCGGGCTAGTGGCGCAAGGTTCAAAATTCGGTGGATAGTGGGGCCACCCCTTACCCTTCTCTACTTAAATACCAGGCAAAGCCTACAGTAGGGTCCGAACCTGTGACGTGCGCTAAAACCACACATCACGGGTTGCACTCTTACCACTAGCCCTGTGGGCATTCCTTTTTCCTCTTTCTTTTAATGAAAAAGAACATACAATTGGATAATGACAAATCTGGCGTGCAAACTTGATATGATGGCATACCAATGAGTTTACCATGGGGAATGCGCTTAGTAGCAAGAGCAAATTGAAGAAAAACGATCACCTCTATTTCCTTCACGTACACAGCATCATATCCAGATTCTTGTATTACATCTAAATAGCTGGCAATTAGGAAATCTCCCAGGTACTTTCGAAGGAAATTAACCATCTCTCTGTACTTCCCATACCTAGCACAGAAATCAGACATATAATTAGAAGATTGAAATAAAGAAGTTTAAATCATTGAACTCATTGATGTAGATTGTCCATACTTCATTGAGTCATCAGAGCATATAGCCAGCCAGCGTCTGAAAGAAGAGGTCTTTCCACGTACACCTCTAAAAGAATTTGGAGTTGAAGGCAAATTTGGAAGGGAAAAGTTGTCAATGGATACAGATTTCACCTTCTGAAGTTGTACAAGTGAATCTACTAATGCTTCCTCGGTAATCACAGCAAATGAATCTACACGTAATTTCACAGTCAAACTTTATGATGTAAACTTGCAAAATTCATTACTAGTTATACCATAATCCACTCTTACCATTCAATATCTCGCCTGCTACGTCTTTGAACTCCTTTAAGATTTTGTCCAAGCACCAGTTACTTGGGTGCTATGACATTTAGCAAAATAACATCAGTGAGGAAAAGAAAAAGAATGCAATGCACCACAAAACTTGTCTACTTCGGAGAAGAAATCTAGCTACCTTTTGCGGATTAACATTCTTAAAGATAATATCATCCACCACTGCTTGCATGTATCTACATAGAATTGTAATGGTGGTGAGAAAATCTTGATCCTCGAAGGTATATTGGCTTAGCTGAAAAAACTTAATCCAGAACAACATGTGCACATGCAAAGAAATGAGTTTGCATCATGAACAAAACGATCTCTTATTAAAAGCCTAGTACACTGGTCACCCGTGGACTAACAGAGGGAATAGGCTAGAACATATAAAGTTTTCAACTGTTTCAGCGTGTACAGATCCCAGGAACAATGGTCAAAAAGTATAACTCTAAACCCACAGTATAAACCTAGAGTGAATAAAGACAAACTGCCAGAACCATCTGAAGCAGGATCCGAGACTGAATTTACTGGGACCTTTTGAACCAATCACATAAATAATGTTTCCAGATACTGAGGAATTTCACCTCGAAACAGCAGAGTACATTTGGATAGTATATTGCATACACCAAGTTAAACATGGAATTAAAAGTCAAAAATGACTGAGAGAAGAGCATTTCGTTTTACTACATGGCTTTTCACTTTGTAAAACAATTATAACTAAAATTAGTTTTGGATAACCAACTCTGAAAGGAAAAGTGATTAAAATCCCTGAGCAATATCAAAGAGCACTTATCCTTCAAATGAGAGTGAAATTGTTACCAGCATTAGTTATGATGCACAGCAAAGCAGGGTGAGCCATGCTGGATCCCATGACCAATATCTAGCTTACTTTGCAGGTCACTATTGTGCTTGATTATATAACAGAATTAATCAGAAAAAAGATGAGAGGAATCTAGATAAAATTGGGGAAAAGAAAAAAGAACACAAAATTTTAGAAAGGAAAAAAAAAAGAGATCCTGAAGAACGAAATTTTGAAGTTACTTTAGATTTTATAAAGTATTTATTCAACAATATCTTCAGCGATAACAACAAATTGACGCAAGGTAAAAAAATAGAATATTAAAATAAATAAGAAGAGAAAAAGGGAATAAATAACTAATCACATCTCTATCCAGATTTACATTGTTGTATTTCAGTTTTCAGCAAGGACGAATACAAGGGAGCAAGAGGTGCCCTTGGCTCAAACAAATTTCCCAAGTATTTATTTTGGAACAAATCGTTCACTGTTGGGAAAGCTACATAATGTTAACTGATGACAGAAACGCGGGTTAAATACTGTAAATTGGTTCAAAAACATCTCCACTGGTTCAAATCCCGCTCGGCCCAATAATTTTCCAGTCTGCCGTGAGATGATAACTTATTTGAGCTTCAAAAACACCCGGTTCGCAAAAGTAAACAGCAAACTAACCAAAATACCGAGGAAAAAAAATAAACTGACAAAAAGCATCTTAATGACTTCATTCTGCAACCACAACATCTCAAGGAGTGTTATAGCATCATTCTCAAAACATAAGATGCACTAGCATGAAAGCTTTAATGTGTAAAAAGAAGATTAAAAAG
This sequence comes from Nicotiana noctiflora, assembly GCA_032618575.1. Lineage (NCBI taxonomy): Eukaryota > Viridiplantae > Streptophyta > Magnoliopsida > Solanales > Solanaceae > Nicotiana > Nicotiana noctiflora. The sequence goes on along the minus strand of JASVEL010004725.1, from coordinate 122,485 downwards.
AGTACAAGCTTCAAAAAGTCACATTATTGCTTTTCAAACAAGTCTTTAACAAGAAAGGGAAGATGACACGACAGATTGGCTACTTCCTCAAATTTCATGCAAATTCTGGCTTAACTCTTCCTTTTTCTCAAGATAAGAAAGGGCCGATGGGGTAGGGAATACTCTAGGCAGCCTTCCCCCTGCTTTGCAGAGAGGCTGATTCGAACCCGCGACCTGACACTCCACGGCAAGCAAGCTTACCGCTGAGCCAAGCCGGCCCTTCAAGATAGAATTTTAATAATTTTGTGCTGAGTACAGTTGGGTCCATGAATCTAATATCCCATATTAAGCTTTAGGATCGTCAAATCACCGAGCCCACAAAAGATATGGCTGAGAAAGTCAGGCTACAAAATATATAAATGAAAAAATGCTGCTAGTTGTATCCTGTTCCATACCTTCACCGAAGGGTACAAGTCATTGTGCAACACAAGTCTCTTATCAGCATCAAACAGGTCATGCTTTTATTTTACTTCAAATTCTAGCATAAAGTATTGATCCTTGATTTCCCAGAGATACTATCTAACTTATAAGACGAGGAATATCTTCACAACATTTGCTATACTTCTGCTGGTTCTCATTAACTAAAAAGACTTCATCTTGTTATTTGCTTATCGGCATTTTACAGAAGTATACTCCCTATGTCACATAGTATCAGAAAAAACTGCCACATAGTATGCTGACTTGGTCAAGAGCTATTTTGAATTTTGTAATGTCTCATAACAAAATGACAAAGTAATAAAATACATTAGAAGTAATTTTCTCCCTTCTAATTTGATAGACCAGGATCCGAGAAGAAAATCAAAGGAAGAGTTAAAAATATCAAAAATGAGAAAACATGTGAAGCAATATGTTGACTTTTGCAATTTAGGATGATAAAACAGATACAGAAGTTGTAGTGCAGTGCGGAAGGTACTCTTTGTGTAACATTTTATTGCAGAGGAATGTGTTAAATTATTTATTTTGGAAAGAGGATATCATTTTAGAGCACAGAAAAAGATAGCACAAAACCTCTTTCGGATGGAGGGAGTATATTATCCGAGTTCTATAACTTTCCAATTACAGCATACTGTGTGGAGCAAACAATTCGTGACATTTCAAAAAGAAACTAACAAAAATAATGAGATGGCATTCTAAATCTGAAGATACTTTTCATGAGTGCAGACAGATGAGCTCCAACACAGAGATATTGATTCCAGTATTCAAATGACTGAGAATCAAGGGGCTCACTTGAAAATGTGCTCTGAACAACTCTCAAAATCTCCAGTTAAAATTAATTGCCGAAGATCATAAACATGCTTTCTTTGAACCTGCGAAGGAGAAAAAGTAAAGCATATAATTCAGCAAGAACGTGATCACGCAAAATCATTATTAAAAAATGAATTAGTAGACTTAATAGTAAAATGCACATATTCTTGAGTCAAAAGTAGGGGACAATATCCTTATACGAGCAACGAAGACATCAAAACAGCAGAAGCTGAATCAGCACATGAGCTACATACCTCAAGGACTTCATCGAATTCTACTAGGCTCTTTCGTATTCCAAAAAAGTATTTCTCAGCATTGATTTGTAAACCCAAAAGCTGACAGTTAAGTAATGTTTCAACAATCATCGTTAGAAGCATGTCAGAGAAAGAAAAAAGAAGGAAGATATATCTTTGAAAAACAGAAATAACACCGAAGCCAAACATATCTAAGCCACACTTATCCATATAAAGAACAAAATGGGAAAGACCCCAGCATACTAAATTACAGAGACAGAAACAAAGAAAACAGGGATTATTCAGCACCTGTTTAACTATTCCATGACCTTCTATTGGGATATCTTCATCGTTTGTGATCCTGGATATAAGCTTCACTGCCCACTCAGTGTCAAAGTTAAATTTTTGAAACATCTCATCCTGCAAGCTGTAATAAATAAAAGTAGCTAGGATCAACAATGGCATTTAAAGGATAACAGGTTAGTCATAGAATGTAGTAATCTCTTCACGAAAAGCTGAAATACACTTTTCAAACTTATACAAGAATTTTGATATTTCACCAAAACCAAGAATATTTTCAGCACACTAGAGGCGAGTAAGGCCAAGAGTACAATTTAGAGTTTAGATAACTGCAGAAAAATCTAATGCACATACACCTTGCAATATGGAGAACTTTACCCTGAATTAGGAATCACTGTGAAGGAGCTTTGCCTTTTTTACCTAAATTAATAAAAGTCATAGAAAATTATGCTATTTTAGTGATCTTTTATATGCAATAGTGCTTATAACTCACATTACTGAACCACCAACAACTGTTTATTTCAGAAACATACATATAGACATGTGTATGTACACGTGTGCACACACTCATATATGTAAGTATCTTCTTACAAACAGAACAAAGACATAGTTAAGTTCTTTTTTTTGGATAAGGAAATCGGAAAGGATGGTTAAGTTATATTTTCTTCACGATCAAAGTATTGCAGATGAAGGATTAAACTTAAATCTAGCATCTTACCTCACCATAAATCGTGTTGATCCAGGATCACCTTGCCTGCCAGCTCTACCACGAAGCTACAAGGCACAACTTATAGATCAATACCCAAAAGTTAAATCACAGAAACGAATTTGTAGAACAAGCCATTATGAGTTGCATCACCCATTTTTACATTAGGCTGGTTCTACAGGTAATGATCCAAAAAGATGAAATAAGTTCCTGGATTTCTACAGTAAAAGTTAACTATTATGAAAGTTCAAGGTGGTACGAAACAAAATAAACTAAGAAAGTTTTCCCAACTTCACCAACTAAATAAGGTGCAGTACTGCAGTAGAATAGTTGCTAGACAAGGTATGAATTGTTTGACAGTTGCACATTAAGACAACTTTAAACTAGGAAGCTCCAGTACCAAATTCTAAGGTGCATATCATGCTGTAGTGGCATCAGTTACATAATCATCAAGGAGACAAAAGAAGACCAAATGAAGCAAGTAACACAATAGGGAGCTTTGTTTTGTAGGCAGACTACAGAAGTAGAATCAAATATTAAGCACCTACTGACCTTGGTGAATGACGGGCTTAACACCCCAAACAATATACTGTAGAAGTAATATATTTAGAAGGAAAGGAAGAGCCAAGCTCCCTTCCCCCCCCCCCCCCCCCCCCCAAAGGTCATAAAATTGCCCACTTCCAACACATGCGGAATTAACAAGACCATGAAAGACACAAAAAGTCTATGGAACTTGCACATTTAACCACAGTGATAAGATTAAGCGGTCAAGCAAAATAACTGCTAAACTCATAAGAATACTAAGTCGTCTAAGCATACTTTTATTTTTCTGCAACATGAATAAGCATTTCAAGAGGCCAAAGGTTTACATTATTTTATTCCTATACTTTCTTGATACAAGTGTTAATTCAGTTTTTCCTCTTTGAAAGTCCAACAAAACTAAAACTCACCTGGTTATCAATCCTCCTGGACTCATGCAGAGAAGTTCCAATGACGTGAAGGCCCCCGAGCCTTTTCACTTCTAACCCTTCATTCAAACAGTGAGACACGCAATCCTCAAGAACTGATACATAAGTTAGAGCAATGGATGGACCAAGAGGATAAAATTCTGACTGCTCATCAGCCTGCTTCTGTAGCTCTTTTATCTCCACTGACTGACTCAGCTCAATGGATTCAGATATCATTGACTTTGCCTCTTGATATGACCATTTCTTGCTCTCGTTTTTGCTAACGTACTTAGCTATATAACCAATACAACCAACAGAAATCCACAAAGAGAAAGTAATCAGATAAAAAATGTCAGTACATCAATATCAAGATGCTAAAGCTATAATCCATAGGTAGCTATCAGTTAAACTGATTTAGACTTGAGATACTAGTTGATTAAAATTACTAACCCATCAGAGCCGCTTTAGCCAGCAAAGCCAATGATGACGGTCCAACTTTTATCTTTGACATAACCTACCAAAAGAAATACTATCAGCAGAAGGGGATACCAGTACTTGCTTCTCTATCTAATTGGGACAGAATGCCAAAAGAACCTTTTGAGAATTGGATTCTCCATCAACATCAACTTCAGGAACATCTTGTGTCAGAAATGGAAGTATGCTATCCTCCAAAATTTCGTTCGCAAGCATCTTTATCATGTAAAAGCCATGAAAGTCATTCCAAATGCTAGGGCCTTAATATTAATGAGTAAAATGTTAAAGACATAGATGTTAACTTGCCTTTGGATTTCCTCCCAGGATTATATCAGTACCCCTTCCTGCCATGTTAGTAGATATGGTGATTGCATATTTTCTCCCTGCTTGTGCAACAATATCAGCCTCCCTAGCAGCATACTGCAAGAATCAAGAAAATATCAATCAAAAGCCAGCAAAATAAAATCACATGTAAAGATGTGGAAGTAGGATAATACCAAACCAAAATGAAATTTTGAGTTAAGGTAGAGCTCAAGAGTTCTGTACAAACCTTGGGACGAGCATTGAGGACATTGTGTGGAATTTTTCTTTCCTTCAGCAAGTCAGACAAGTATTCAGAATTTTCAACACTGCATTAGAATTAATATTAGTCAAAATATTGCATTAGAGACATTAGTTGTCAGCAAAGGTGATGTGAAAAGAAATGAAATTCAAATTTAGATGGCTAACGGAGACCTAACAAATACAAAACTTTTTACAGTCCTACAGCATTCCAGTTCAGAGAAATTTCATAGGCTACTAGCGAGAGATCCGCAAGCAGTCATATCTTAAATCTACAACAACAACAACAATAATCCCAGTGTAACCCCACAAGTGGGGTATGGGGAGGGTAGTGTGTACGGAGACCTTACCCCTTGTGAAAGTAGAGAGGCCATTTCTGAGAGACCCTCGACGCAAGCAGTCATATTTTGAAATTAAAAATAAGCAGATAGTAGTTTCTCTAGAAAAGATGATGGCATATACGTGTCAAAAAGAACTAACAGGTGAAGCTAATAACACCATTATAGCTTAATATCAGAACTTGTCAAGTAAACATCAGTTGTAGTACCTGGTACGGAAACAGACAGACCTGAGAGAGTATGCTGCTTTTTAGCAAATTTAACAGAAGAATTTTCACCAATAAAAACTTACTATATATTACCCCCCCCCCCCCCCACCAAAAAAAAAAAGAAAAAAATTATAAAATAGAGAAAAGGACAAAGAAAAACGGAGAAATTGATACTCAGTTTCTATAGTTGCTATATGCATATCATTCTTTGTCAGGCTTTCCCTGTTTCCTTTATTCTCCCCCCCCCCCCCACCCACACACACACACATTTTTTTCTTGCCGCTTGATTAAATATCCTATCGTTCATTGGTTTTTGCTCCTGCTGATAGTCTAATGATGCTCACTGATTATTTTCCCTCTGTTATGCTTGTACACAGGAATAAGACAAATCAATCACTCTCTCAAGTAGCATGTAGCAGGTACTTGTCTCCTGACTCCAGTTTTCACATTGAAATCAGATAGGTCCTTTTCATCTGATAACATTAAAAAGGGAATATCTGTCAAAAGAGTCGAGGTGTGGTTCTTTCCTAGGTACAAATGCTCATACGAGAGTATTTACATCATCCATCATATACAAAAAAATTTACAATTAAAGTGGTTACCATATTATGATGGAAACAATTATAACCTAAAAATGCTTCACTAAGTAGCTCCACAAATAATACACATGTACGTAGAGATATATGTGTGTGTGTCTCTGGGTACACTGCTGTAATCAATGATTGTAGCATATGTGAAAGTCAATATGTAGCATAACAGTTTCATAACTTTAAAGCAGCAAATCAAGCCTAAAAATGCTTCACAGAGTAGCTCCACAAAAGAATGTATATGAACACACCAACATGGGTTGTGGTGGGCAATGTTGCTCAGACTATCCAAAAATGTCTCCGGGTGCGTGTCGGGTCCTCCAAAAGTAATATTTTTTTTTGAGGATCCGACACGGGTGCGGTAGCATTTTGGAGAGTCAGCGCGACATAGGTGGTGGGATGGATAGAATCCCTCCACTCTTAACTAGAGGTCTCGGGTTCGAGCCCTGGGTATGGAAAAAAATCCTGTTAAGGATCATAAGAAGTGCGTGATCAATCATTGTAGCATATGAGAGAGTAAATACTTAGGGTAACAGTTTCACAACTTTAAAGCAGTAAATCAAACCAAAAACATTCATGGAAGTACCTTGTGGTCCCCACTAAAACAGGACGACCCAATCGGAACATAAACTCAACTTCTTCACGAACATACTCCCATTTTCCTCGTGCAGTCTGAAGGCATAACAATAGAAAGGATGGCAAATTGAAATTAGAAACTTGACGTATTCCTTTTCCCAAAACCTCACCAAACTTACTTAAGTATCATAAACATCTTACTGCAAAAGCTTGAATTGGTAAATCTTTACGAATGTTAGGCAAATTTGTGGGTACTTCAATTACTGGAATTTGAAACATCTTCAAGAACTCTTTTTCCTGCAGTGCACACGTATATAGGTGATAAGTATCATAAGCATTGAAATTCATAACTAAAACATAAACTATACCTGAAACAGTAAAAGTGACCCCACCTCAGTTTTTGCTAAGCATTGAAATTCAGTACTAAAACATAAACTATATTTGAAACTGTAAAAGTGACCTCACCTCAGTTTTTGCAGTCCCAGTCATCCCTGAGAGCCTTGGATAAAGCTTAAATAGCGACTGGTATGTAATTTGTGCCACGACAACAGAATCAGCCTAACAAATGAATACAACGTGGACTTTTAATAAAGTTCTAATAATACTTAAGAAACAGTCAGAAAGGAGCAGTCAACAGTGGGAGATAGTATACCTGGATTTTAAGGCCTTCTTTAGCCTCCACGGCCTGATGGATTCCCTCAGACCATCGCCTTTTCTCTTCCACTCTTCCAGTCAACTGTAAAGTAATACCAAGAAACGAAATCAATGTCTGACATGCAACAACTACGTCCAAAGCTCTTCAAAATATAATCATTTTCACGGATCAGAATTTAGATAAACTATAAGATATCTTTAAGACCTAAAACACATGGAAGGAAATTGTCTGGAGAGACCTACAATCTCTTAGAATCCATGCAGACCTACCAAAAAGTAGGTGATAACAATTAGTTGGGATTATGTTTTACATGTTAGTACGTTCACTTCAGGTCCAATTTGCTAGGAGAATTTAGACTCGGCAAAGATTTGCATAGAAAATATATAGAACTTCTGGTGCTAACAGTAAATATTTCCTTCTGTAAAATTTTGTTTTATATAATATTGTACTAAGATGAGCCTAAACGGAACGACATGGTCAATGAGGATTCATATAACCAACCCTAACTTACTTGGGAGTACTACTGTACTAGTAAGAGTTGCACGAGAGTAGCTTTCACGCAGAATAGCAGGATAGATAGTTACCACAATTAACCATCACCTAGTAAACTGCAAACTGGTTTGGCAGTGTGAAAATGATAGAGAAGCCGCCGAGCCCAGCAGCGTGAGCTTGTGACCCAAGTGGGGCATTAAAGTGATGGGTCAAAATACAATTTAAAGGCGGCTTAATTATAAATAAATAAAAAGATAGAGAAGTCACTCCGAAAGCTAAATTTAGAAATTTGAACTACAACAATATTTAATTTAGAAGTCGTTTTTGTTTCTGAATTCCACTCAACTTAGGGAAAATGTAATTCCAATATTGGTAATTCACTACTTTAGTCCCTCCAACTCCATTTTAACTTAAGAAATTACTGTTCTTCTCATCAAGGTTTCTGAATTTATATTGATATATAATCTAAAGAAAGCAACCTTACACAATTACACTTTAGGTTAGGTGGTGAACACAAAACTTGTTTCAGTTCCATGATCAGAGTGATCCATGGCATTGGGTAACAGTGGCAGGAAGTCAGGACTCGGGAGAATAATTCGTCTCTGATTTCCCAGTTCCTTCCTCTATCACTTAGAGACAGGTTTGTCACGCTGCTATAGCTAGTTAACCTGCCGTTCAGGTTTGTGACTGCTTCAAAGCACAATATCCTAACCAAAAAATATTTCAATTTGTTGTAATTTGGGAAGTTCCAAACCTCCAATGGATAATTATCAGCTTCCTCTCAGAATACAACATGATTTCTTAGCTCTGTATGAAATGAGAGAAAAATCTCTTGTTGAAAGTTTCTATTCTACCCAGCAAATTCTGCCCTAAAGTAGTTAGACAACACAAAGCCTCAAACCCAAACTAGTTAGGATCGGGAATATGATCCTCAATATCCATTGGCCCCATTTGGACTAATTTCAGTCGAATACTCAATATATCTGCCTAAACCATCAACTCTATGAGAAGTGAAACCCTCAAAAACCCTATTGTCGACAGTTTCTCAATAACCCCAACTTGCTTGTATTGCTTGGGATTGGGGCATACTTGTATTGCTTGGGATTGGGGCATACTTGTAACAGAATTATTAACCACTGGTCGAACGACAATCTTTAAAAGAAAAATGTGGATAAGCATGTGATTATCCTAAAACTGACCATGCCATTATTCCTTCATGGTAGAAAAAATCCTAACAATTCTATCTTAAGGGTTAAACCGAATAGAACAAGGGAAAGAAAGTCGATGAACAAAATGACAATAAAATCATCAGTGACAACAAAAGAGACCAAGAATACAATCAAACTTTATGAGGGAGACTTCTACCGCAAGTACCTCATTGATTATAAGAGCCTTCCCATTTCTAACAATGTATTGGACATCACGCTTGTAAAACTCCTTGGCTTTTAAACCGTTAATTACGAATCTGCAGGGGTTGATGCAATAGTTAAAACAAAACTACCTTATACAACAAAGAAACGAACAAAACAACAAGGTAAATGTTTACCTGGCCCATGGATCATTCTCATCCCATAAGTCACTAGTTTCTAGGGCCATCTCAGCAAGTGCAATTCCCTCCTCAGTTAACTCCACAGAATTATCCTTAAGCTCTATGCTATAATGCTGATAGTACAAGTAAACATCATTTAATGTGTAATGTCGTCACTGTGCTCAAGTTTTAAAGGGATAACTCAGAAACTTCAAACTCACAAGACCCTTAATAAGCAGCTCAGCTACTCTAGCAGCAACAGGGTAACGAGCAGCGTCTTTATTAGCCTGAGAAGACAAAAATAAATAAATCAAAGACAAACTCCACCCAAAGGTGTGGCCTAGTGGTCAATGAGTCGGGTTGAAAACCATGAGGTCTAATGTTCAAATTCAGTATAGGCAAAAACACTAATGATTTCTTGTCATCTGTCCAAGACTTGGGGGACAAAGTTAACCAGTACATATTCTAGTGGGAGATAGCAGGTATCACATGGAATTAGTTGAGGTGCATGCAAGCTAGCCCGGACACCACGGTTATAAAAATATAAAAATAAAACTCAGAGCGAGAGTGCATCCAAAAAGTCGAGAAGAGTAATAAAAGACAAACAAAAATAAAGAAGCAAAGATGAACGGGAAACTGAAAATAATGACATACAGCCATCCAACATTCATGCAGTTATTACTTTCCAGTAACATAAAGAAAATTCATTTATTTTGGATAATCAGTAAGTAGTACTTTGTGAGAAGATAAGAAAACAATGAGGCATACCTCACCACTTATCAGCAATGGATTTCTTCCTTCATCGATGAGGACAGAATCAACTTCATCAACTATAGCAAAATGGAAGGGCTTTGGCCTGTTTGTACAAGGTAAATTTGAACCATCACACAGATTAACAAGAAAGAGAGAAAAGGTTAATGTGTACCATCTCATCACAAGTTGCTCATGGCTAGTGGCAAGATTATCTCGAAGATAGTCAAAACCAAGTTCCTGGGCCATTGGAAATAAGAAAAGGGAAAAGTGGAGAAAGGGAGGCAGGAGACATGCAGTCGTTAGGTCAGCTAAATCAATCATCAAAGGATGTCATAAAGCTTTTAAGTGTTAAGCAACAAAAAGAAATGGAGAAGTATATATGACAGTAACATATATGCAAGTGAACAGCATGAAACTCACTACAACTTACTGAATTATTTGTGTATGTTATATCACAACCGTAATTAGATCTCCTCTCCTTGCTCTTCATCCCTCTCTGTTCATAGAAAGAATTACTAGAGTTGATTTATAACAGTGTGTCTAAAATCTTTATATAAAAAAACGGTTGGTCTCTAAAATTAAAAAAGATCATAGCCTAAGTGCTTGCAAAATAAAATTTTGGAAACCGTATAACCTAGATACAAAAATGAAACAACAAACATAACGCTGGAATAAAAGACAGTTGATTAAAGAAAATTACTTGGATAAGGCCAACAGAAAGACCTAGAAAACGGTGAACACGTCCCATCCACTCAGCATCACGTTGAGCTAAGTAATCATTCACTGTTACCACTGTCAACGAAGATGCCGAAAGAAAAATTAGTAAATGCCAACAATTCTTACTTTATATTTGCAATCGTGCTAATATTTACCAGTTCTAATTAATTAGTGTATGTTTGAGGTAAAACCCCAAAGATAAATTCATGTCCTGAGTTGTTGATATTGAAGATTACTCGACAATCATCCATGAACACCATCCATAGTCCTGAAGATAAAGCAGGCACTTTTGCCTGCTGAGAGAGTAGAAATGGATGGGGAAATATTTATATATATGTGTGTGTATGCAGGGGCGGAGGGAGAGTAGAACCTACGGGTTCGGCTAACCCGGTAGCTTTGGTCAAAACTATGTAATTGTTTTAGGAAATCCAATGAACATATATAAATTATTAATTTGGAACCTAGAAACTTAAAAGATTTAGAATCCCAAACCCATAAGTTTCAAATTTTGGCTCTACCTCTGTGTGTATGTGATAAGTAGATAGATTGATTGACTCATACAAATATACTACAAACACACTCAACGCAGCATACCATGAACACCCTCTCCGGTTAAGGCATTAAGATATGCTGCCAACGTGGACACCAAGGTTTTCCCTTCACCAGTCTTCATCTCTGCAATAGCCCCATCATGGAGAACTGCTCCTCCAATAATCTAAGGTTTCCAATGAAATCATTACTGATCAATTAACATACGTAATATCTAGTTATTAGCAGAGGTATTTTATTGTTGTATCTATATGATTATACCAAACATCCATGTATAATATCATTACGCATGACCACTCTCTGACAAGAACATCAAGATGATCTTTTGATGAAAATTAACAAAAAAGTACAAAAATATACTAGCTGTGAAATAAAGCAAATCAACATCCTTCAGAAGATGTTATGTTCATATAATCAAAATGGTCAAGAATTATATACCTGAACATCGAAATGGCGCATTCCCAGCTTCCTTTTTGCAGCTTCACGAACAACTGCAAATGCCTCTAGAGATAGAAATTGCAACGAACATGATCAAAAACAAGAACTTTAATTCTTTTGGCTGAAAGAATCACTGTTTACCTTATCAAAAAAAAAGATTCAATCTTTAATAGCAAAAAGAAAAAAAACATATAAAAGTTGTCAGACCAGCTTGAATATGAGCTAGTGACTCTGCTTCTCTTAAACGGCGACGAAACTCCACAGTTTTTGCACTCAACTATCAAAAAAAAAATACCAATAAAATTAAGAGGAAAAGACAAACTAAGCTAGATTAACAAAAATGACAGTTGACTGTTGAGACAAAAATCAACCTGCTCATCAGAAAGATTCTGAAGAAGGGGCTCAAAGGAATTGACAGAATTGACAAGCCTGAAATAATCTTTTACAACCCAATTATTCAAGCTACTTAAACCACTCCAAGATTTTCTCACTCCATTCACTGTTTCCTATTTAAACAAACAAAACAGCAACAACAAAAAAATTAAGAATATCAAGCTAACCGAATTTTGAATTGAATGAAAGAATTCAAAGAATCGTAAAGAAGAGTATCATAAGTGCTGTACCATAAGAGAAGCAGAGACTACTGGAGAGAGAGTGAGACGGCGGCGAGTTTTGGAAGAAGGAGAAGGAAAAACAAGTAAAGGGTATGTAGGGGACTTGGTGAAGAAGAGAGGAGTAAGTAGTAGAGAAGGGTGGTTCTTGCGGCGGTGCGGCCCGGAATGCAGCGGCACCACTGCGGTGGTGGAAGCTGCTGCTGCTGCTGCTGCCATTGTTGCACTGCTTTTGTTTCGGCTCTCGACTCAGCTAATGTCTGTGTACTTCCGGTAAACTACAATCTTTATATTCTGTGACGCATTTCCACAGAATATAGAGGTTTAAATAGATCGTAATATTAAGTTAGTATTTCACATTGATTTGGTTGAAATTTTAAAAACTAAGTTTTTGAAGATGAGATAAGAAAAAAAAATTTTAAGTTAAAATTTTACTTGGATATGCATTTTACTTGAAAAAAAATTAAATTTTATAGGTAAAAGTTTTCAAAAACTTCTAAAATTACTCTAGAACTGTTTTGGGATTTGAAGATTTTGTTTTCAAAATCTGTAAAAAAAATGGTTAAAATCTATAAACAAACAGAAATTTGAAAAAAAATAATCTTCTAAATTTTATGGCCAAATGGGGGATGCTGTAATATTTTTGCTGCTGATCTGGATAAAATAAAAGGTTTAAAGATTAATCCTTTTAAGTATAAAAAGACTTGGATCTTTTTATAAAAAACTAAGAATGAAAGTGTAAGAGAGGAAGTATAAAAGGTTGTAGTATTGTTTTGTTATTGTATTAGTAACTTCTATTTTAGAGTTGATCCTGAATTTGGCTTTGAGCATAGCCTAGTTTATATTTGAAAGCCAAATTTGAACGAAACAGAGCATAAAATAATCGGCTAAACGTATTAGAATCCTTAAATTATCAATTCTTTAGTGAAAATAGAGCCTAAGATGCACCCATGAAAGTCCTCATATTTATATCCAAACTTACATATAAAAGGCATATAAACTCCTCATGTCGTTAGTTGTCTAATTACCTACAGTAAGTACTAAAAAGTTTGAACAAATATCAAAGTTCAAGGAATTTCACATTAGTATTTCCTATATATCTTATATTGTTTCTGTTATTTTATGGTATTTCGTATTATGTTATAGATTCTATGTTATTTTATTATGAATCTATTGGTACTAATATATCGTCTTTTATTGCCTTTTTAAGTTGAAGGCCTCCTGGAAATAGCCTATCTACCCCTACCCGAGGGCAGACTGTCTTCTTGAGTTGAAAGTCTCCTGGAAATAGCCTCTCTGCCGCTACCCCAGAGGCAGACCGCCTTATGAGTTGAAAGTGGAAATAGCCAAATAGCCTCTCTGCCCCTACCCTAGGGGCAGACCGCCTTCTTGAGTTGAAAATCTCCTCAAAATAGCTTCTCTGCCCTTCGGTAAGGATAAAATCTGCGTACATGTTACCCTTCCCAAACCCCACTTGTGGGATTATACTGGATTGTTGGTGTTGGTTTGTTGTTGTTGGTGTTGTTTCAGCCTTACAAAAGTTTTAGACGTCAGAAGAAATTCGATTGAAAATGAAGGAACATCTATACATATAGATCAGTTCAAAACTATACATTTTCATGATAAGCTGTACACTCTTTCTAATTTGTCCTTCACATACATCTTTCTTCAGTCAAGGGTGCTTGTTTCTGCATCACTCAGTACGAAATCAGATTTGTCATAATATACATTTATTTAAAAAAGAAATGACATTCTTTTCTTTGATATGCTAAACTGCACAGGACTCGACATTGGTACAATTCCTTCTTTTATTATGACTCGAACCCCCAAACTCTTCGTTGAGGGGCGAAGTTTTTCCTTTAACCTGGCTCCCTAACTTGTCCAAAAGAAATGACAGTGGCTACTTGGTACAATCAGGTGCTCCTCGAAAGAAATAATTGATAAAACTGTCCAAAAGAAGTGCCTTCAAGAATTCATCTAACTGCAGAATAGTATACCTGAAAACATTTGATAAGCTAAATCAGGACTTCATGCTTGTCAAAAAAGCATTCAAATATGTTCACAGATAGCTTGTCCAACATAAAGAGCTTCAGTGTGGCTGTACCTTGATAACTCCATCAGCTTGTCCAACAAAAAGCTTTCCTTGCCAGTAGAGTAGAGCCGTTACTACAGAATCACATGTAATAGATCCAAGTGGAATAGCAGAGGATAGATCACCGTCTCTGAATAGTTCCTATAAAGCAGCAGCTTAGGCTTATAAGCCACTACAATTTCAAGCACCATGAATTACAGTATAAATATCAAGTGAAATCATCAACCAACTCCGATATGAGAGCCTTTGATGATACATGATTACAGCATACAAGCTGCTATTTTCACATGTTGTGTACATACCTTTACTTTTATTATCTTGTCCCAGCCGCCTGTAAACATCCATTTTCCCTTCTTGCAGGCAGAGAATATGGCGCCATCGTGTTCTTGTGCAGATTTCACCAGAATATCGTCAAACCAAATCTAATCAAATCAAAAAGCAGGAGGGTATCAAATAAAACATCAGCAAATTTTTCAATACACAATTACTACTAACTTGAACACTATTCCTTCCGAGTACACATATATGGAGGTTGATGTTCATCAATATCCTAACCTAATCAAAACAGAACTTTGTATCTGTGTTGGATTCACAACATTACCTTCGTCAAACCGTTCTCATGAGCTGCAACGAGTACATTTTCATCAACAGCAAGACAAAAAACCGAGCAAACATTTCCTGGTGCTTCTTCCCCCAATACAGCCAAAGGACAGTGATCGCTAAGGCACCATAACCGCACAGTTCCGTCCCAACTACCACTGTAAAGAACCTCATGACATATTGCTAATGAAGATACAACTGATTTATGGCCATTCATAGTGCATGATAGACTGTAATCCTGGAAAGGAGATTGAGAAAGGGAAGCTGTATTTCAGTTTCAGTATCGAATAAACTAAATGACAATGAGAAAGTAACAGAAATTGCCTGCAATGACCATGCTTTTATTGACTTGTCACCACTGCCAGTATATAAATATTGGCTTCCAGAGGCAGCAAGGGCATGAATACCACTATAGCGCCAATCCTGTTGCTCCTGTAGTTTCTTTAATGGTTCTGCACTTAATGGAGTGCTAGCTCGCCAAATGCAAATTGCCCCACCATTATCACCACTAATGCATAGTGGTTCTTCATAATCGACAAAAGCTACAGCCATAACTCTTTGCTCATGACCTTTGAATGAATGTACATGAGAATAGTCCTGTAAATTGTTGGGTAACTCAGGGAAGCTCCTGAAGAGATAGCAAAAGAGGAAAATTTTGATCTAGTACGCATGCAATATGTGTCTCTGTCTTTTAGTGAATGTCATGCCATAATATATTCTAATTTCAGATAAGGGAAAAAGATAAACCAAGATATATCATACTTTAAGATTCACCAAACTACTAGAGATATAAGTTGAGACTTTAGCTCTAATTCCTAACAATATTTTGAGCCAAAAATTGCATGGACTATCAATAGGTCCACACTTGGAAATATATTAGTGGAGCAAAGTATGAAATAAGACCAAAATCGATAGGTCATAAGCTAATTCCACAAAGGGGTCCAGCAAGGATATAGTTCAAATCCTGTTAACGATGGACCAACAACAACAACAACAACAACAACTACCCAGTATAGTCCCACAAGGTGGGGTCTGGGGAGGGTAATATGTAGACAAGCCTTACCCCTACCCAAAGGGTAGAGAGGTTGTTTCCAATCGACCCTCGGCTTAGAAAAGGAAAGGGAAAGCAACAACAAAAACAAAAACAAAAGAGCATTAGTAATTCCGGCAGAAATCGCATAAATAGTTATCTAAACATAAGAATTATACATAAAATGACATGCAATAATATCAAACAGTAGCTACCATAAATAACTACCATAAGGGGGACACAATCCAATGCACGAATCATCTATGAGTCGCCCTGACAAGCCTCACCCAACCCCGGGAAAGGAGTACAAAAAATTCTAGGAGCCCCTATCCTACAACCCTGATACTAGACCTCCGGACTTTTCTATCAAGGGCCATGTCCTCGGAAATATGCATCCTAGCCATGTCATGCCTAATCACCTCTCCCCGATACCTCTTAGGCCTCCCTCTGCCTCGCCTCACGCCGACCACCGTCAGTCGCTCACAACTTCTCACCGGTGCATCGGTACCTCTCCTCCGCACATGCCCAAACCACCTCAGTCTCGCTTCACGCATCTTCTCATCCACTGGGGCCACCCCCACCTTCTCTCGAATAACTTCATTCTTAATCTTATCTAACCTGGTGAGTCCACACATCCACCTGAGCATCCTCATCTCCGCAACCTTCATTCTCTGAACATGAGAGTTCTTCACCGGCCAGCACTCCGCCCCATACAACATGGCAGGTCTAACCACAACTCTATAAAATTTTCCCTTGAGTTTCAGTGGCACTTTCTTGTCACACAGGACTCCTGATGCAAGCCTCCACTTCGACCATCCCGCTCCTATACGATGAGTGACATCCCCGTCAATCTCTCCGTCCCCCTGAATCATCGACCTAAGATATCTGAAACTGTCCCTCTTAGCGATGACCTGAGCTCCAATCATTACGTCCCTGCCTACTTCGCTCGGCTCGGCGCTAAACTTGCATTCCAAGTATTCGGTCTTAGATCTGCTTATTTTGAAACCCTTAGACTCGAGAGTCTGTCTCCATACTTCTAGCCTCTCATTCACACCGACCCTCGTCTCGTCTATCAATACTATGTCATCGGCAAATAGCATGCACCAAGGCACATCCCCCTGAATATGTCGGGTTATAGCATCCATCACCAAGGCAAACAAGAGAGGGCTACGTGCCGATCCTTGATGGAGCCCCATAACCACCGGGAAATGGTCTGAGTCACCGCCCACCGTCCTAACCCTGTTAACTATGGACCAAAGTATACAAATAATAGCTTTGACAAGAGTACCTGCAAAGACCACACATTGACCATTTTGTCAAATGATGAGCTGAACAGAAAACCACCTGAAACAGAGGAAAAGAAAATTATGTTGACAAAAGCAAGCTCATCAGGAACAGGACAGCAAAAGGCACATAAAAATTTAGAGAAGTAGTGGAACTGTCTATACTTTCTCTAAGCTTTATGCAGAGAATCATCAAGTTGCAAAGAATTTGAACAGTGCAAAGGAGAAAACACATAAAATAAGCATCATCAAGTACTTGAAAATCAATATCCAAGTAGCTCAAGAAAGATATATGTAGTCTTAAGATTTTCAAAATGGAACAGGCAGCATTTGTACCTCCAATTGCTAACCCTGTGATACAATTAAGATGTCCTTTAAGATCAATACATTTCACTTGACCACCGGAGAGGCCCTCAACGACATCTTTAGCAGCACCTAATTTTCCAACACCATCATCCTCTTGGTTTGCATTTTCCACAGGGCAGGTATCACTGGTGCACCTCGATGATTGGTTTCTAATCTTGTCGATTGACTGACAAAGGTCTCCAAGAATTAGGCAATTACACGTGTTTTCCTTTTCCATTTCCTGCTTTAAGTCTATTACCTCGTCACACTCAGATTTGATCACAAGAACCCTTAATGTTTTCCACAGTTCAGATGCAAGTGGCCTATTTGCTGGATTATAATCCAAGCATTTAAAGAGAATCTCCTTCACATTAATAAATTCTGACCCCATTCTACATTCAATTAGAATCATAATCTTTTGCCTCCATTCCATGTACCATCTAACATAATCAACACCTTTTTCATCTCTAACTGCAGTAACCAGATAACTCAAATAATTCTGCATCTCTTCGGCGAATGGTTTATCAACCAGAAATGAAATAATTACACAAGCTAATGACCAAATATCAGAACCGAATCCAACATGATGCCTTGAGCTGCCTAAATTTATCACAGTATCATCCAGTTTCAGTAACTCAAACAATACCTCTGGACTAACAAAAACACAATCTTCCACTATTTTATTTATCAATTTTACCATCAAATCTTCGCTAACAGTGCCAACAATAATCTCTATAAGCATCTTGTGAACTCTCCTTCCCGTTGCCAATACCTCACTAATATCAACATAAACACGACCAAACTCGTCAAAACCAAAACAAGAAAGACCCAAATAACCCGGAAGCAATCCTCTCAAATGCAAATTGTTCACCGCTTGACAAACATCCGAACCAACTATCACTAACCCAGCTGCATTACTGACCTTATCGTCACCATTCTTCTCAAGAATTGCATTCCTTAACATGCTCACCTTCCTTAGCAAACTCCCACTAAATGTCTCAGAAACCATGTACACGCAATGATTATCCATATTATACCAAAATCCGTAAACCTTACACATTACATGAAGACCTAAACTTGATTTGATAATTGACTCTAACTCATTTCTCTCCCCTTCACTCAATCCATATAATACACTCATAACTTTCACTTCATAACTATATTCAAACTTCTGACAAGGACCCTTACTTAAGTCATCAAAATATCCAATTTCAAGAAGACTAACCTTTTCATTCTCTTTCAAAACACACCCCATACAAGAAACATTTTTCAAAACCTTCAAAACCTTCCCATAACAAACAAAACAAAATCCATTATTATCATCACCAGAACCATTTGATTCAATGATTATACTATCCTCTGATAAAACCCATGTTCTCCAAGTTGAGTAAAACTCATGCGACCATAAATGGGGTTTGATAAAAATAGGATCTTTCTCATATTTTTCGGTTGAAACATGGTTATTGGGAGTCTTTGAAGTGTTGGGAGTGGAAAAGCGCAAGAGATCAATGTTTTTGGGGAGACATGAAATGGGGTCGGGCAGTTTCACTAGCTGAGTACAAGAGGGGCAGCGGATTGTACCAGGAAAGGGGTTTTGTAGCTGAGTCAAGCAGTCTTCGCAGGCGGAGTGGCCGCAGGCGAGGACACGAGGGACGGTTGAAACGTCGCCGTATTGTTGTAGACAAACTGGGCACTCCGGCAGCTCAAGTGTTGACTCTGCTTCGTCCTCCGCCATTTTATTTGAGTTTTTGGAAGCTTACGGCGCAGAGAGTGAAGAGTGAGGAGACAAGAATCACAACATACGCAGATAAAACTAAGAACAAGAGAAATTGTCGAGCAAAATGATTAAAACGATGAAATAGCCAAACTTCTTAAAAGGTAACAAGAAATGGTAACAGAAGTTGCTGACTTCTTTTTCCTTTCGTGACATAGCTCTTTTCTGAAAACATTAAAATAATTGTTTATTTATCTAATTGATTTTCCTTTCTTTATACATCTAACTTGGATTTAATGTTTATTAAGAAATTGGTTTCTAAAGCGACTCTGTATAAAGGTGAAACTTTTTTGCAAAATAAAAGAGGGGAAATTACTATTATCATAAGAGAAAGATGAATTTCTTTTATCAATTTTAATTAATACCTGTCTGAAAACGTTGATCGATTTGTGTGAATCGACATATACAGCCATCGATAAGAGCTTGAGAAAAAAGATGGATTAACCACAAATTTGAGGAGTGAAGAACTACGAGTGGTGGAAGTGAAGACTGAAAATTGTCGTAACTGAAGTAATGAATGAATTGCTAGTTTCTCAGATGACATTCCTTTGCAGTTTGTCCAATTTTGTTCGGATTTTTGTAAGTTTATCCATGAGCAAACTTGGATAGCTTTCATAGTTTTCTAGCACTAGTGTAGATTTGAAAATCTTAAATAATTAAAAAAGAGCTCAGATAGATATAAATTTTGAAAATGTTCATCCCTTCTTTTTACCTTTTTAACACTACATTTTCAGTTCAGTACGAGGCAAAATAGAACCAACTTGAACTAGAATCAACCTATTCGAAAAGAATTGAAATTTTAATTTCGGTGTGAACCTTAGCCTTAGGCATCGGAATGATGATCTCACTTGTTAATCTCCAAGAAAAATAAGTTCAAGAATTCTCAAATCATGGTTGTTCTTGATATTTACTTTGCATGATTTAGCAGGGATGCATTAACAAAAAGAAAAAAAAAACAAATTGATCTAGCAGGAGTAGATTTTCTTGTTAACACTTGGCAGTAAAGAATAAAAGAACCTAGCAAGAAGAGTCAGAAGCAAAAAAGTTGTGTTTGAGATCATTAAAATTAATTGTACCCCTTGATAGGGATGGCAAATGGAGCTGTGCGGGTGCGGGACGGTGCGAGTTTAAGGCTATGTGGGCCAGTGCGGGTGTAAATTTATGTGTGGCAGGTTGAAATACTTTTTATAAAAAACTGATGCGGGACGGGACGGATTGCGGGTGTATAGATTTTACTTCTTATTTTGAGTTTCGTGTGATCACCGTATGACCCAAAAAACTTGGCATAATTACTTGGCAACATTTTAAAACTTTTACAAGATCTTAGCATAAATTTAATTAACATTTTTAGGCAATTATATATTTGCAAATATAACATAATCCAACTGGAAGCAAGTCACATTTTTTTTTATTTAATAGCCTTTAGTTGCTAATTTAATACTCAATGGATTACTTTTTTAAAGTTTAAAAGTTGGTGCAAAAACACTGACTTTGAAAAAAAAACAATTCCTTTTCAACTTCACATTTACAAGTTATATATGAAATTTTATTAGCTTTTCGATACCGATTAGCAATCTCTTTTACAAGTATGTATATTATGATTTTAGAAATAGTATTACAGTACTTAAAAAACAAAAAAACTTTTAATTTTTTAGTTATTTAAATTGAATTCTATCCAGTATATAAAAATGAAATAAGCAAACAAAATGAAAAAAATATATATATTATGCGGTGCGGGGCAGGTGGACACGGGTCTATGTGGGTGCGGGTATACGCGGATAAAACTACTATGCGAGGCGGGGCGGGTTGAGATCTTTGCAGGTTTGCCCCGCAACCGCACCGCACCACTTGCCATCCCTAGGCCCTTGATGGCACCTCTACTGGCACTCGGCTAAACCATTGCCAGAAAAATCATGAATGACAGCGGTATGATAAAACCTAACATGGGTGGTTATAATACTGGGATACATTGAATAAAAAACATCTTTATTAGCACGAAACATTCTGAAAGACTCGAAACTCAGGTAAATCATACATTTGAAGAGCCAGCTAAAAATTAATGCAAGATAAGCAGGACCAGCAAGCAAACACGGGTTTCAGTTAATAGACAGCTCTCAAAATTTATCCAACATGAGGCATTTTATGCAACATAAATTTATCTTTGACAGTCTAGAAAGGGAAGTAAACAGAAAGAAAAAGGGCTCTCTCTGGCAACGTAGCCTCCATTAGCAGAAGACTGAGAACATATACAGAATCAGCTGCAAGAAAGAAGAAATAACAAATTAGATTTTTCACAAGCAAATATGAGTAAACAAATGACTTCAACACGAACGGATAAAACTGACTTCAATGCCACTTAGCAACACTACAAGTATCTTATACAAGAACATAAATGAGGTGAATGCAATTTCTTTCACAAATTAGGAAGAGAGTAGAACAATAATTGGTGATGATCCAACCCCCATAACATTCACCAGGAATTATCCCCTCCCCCGCTCAACAGTCAACAGAACAATTCTTTTACATTCAAAAAGTTGAAAAGACGAATATTCTTTAATGTATATAGTTCGGTTCAGACCTTAACAAGAGCAACACTACCCCTTAATAAGGTCACATTTTAGCAAACATAAAATCATAATTTCCAATTACTGAAATATGTCTGTAAGTACCATCACCAAATAATTCTGTATCCCTTTTTCCTGAAAAAACAATACAAAGAGAAAGAAATGGTACAAGCAACACTATAGTACACATCAAATATCAGATGAGGTTCAAATAAACATTAGTGTAACAGTTTGCACGGCGTGTACAAGAAGAAAAAGAGATAGCATGACATATACAATCCACCCCATCTCTCAGATTGGTTTAAGCCCTTGAAAATTTGATTGATAATAAATCCATCAATTGTCTTACCATTCAGTCATATTCCTGAATGTATGGTTCCTCCTATTTTATAACAGGAAAACTTTCTGCTACTCAGACCACTACCCTCATTCTATAATTAACATCAGTTCTACAGCCTCCTCCCTATCATCCCACATATCCCCCAACTTTATACAACTCCCTTCAAAACTTTCATTTCTAGATATCAGAATATCATTACTTTTCCTATTTTTCCTTTCTACTATCCTGAAGGAAATAAGTCGCATTCCACTAAATAATCTTACACCTCAAACCCACGATCGCGTTCTAGTATTATCTCGTTTTTCCTGTCATACAGTAACAAGCTCACAAACCTAACAATTCACAAGCCTTTTCTATAGAAGCACATTTCTAAAATATTTTCTCTCTTCATGTACAAATAGCCTATTAAAACACAACTTTACTCTAAGCTCCATAAACATTTCATCTTCTGTTTCCTCCCACCCATCGAACATAAAACCCTGTGTACTAGAAATAATATGAACAAAGGCTTAATCCCAGACAACGTCTAGCAAATTAGGGCCCCACTGCAGAAACTAAGAAGCCCATAAAGGAAAGTACGTTGACCATTCAATTAACGAGGATACTAAAAACTCGAAACCGTATGATTTAACGAAGCTACCAAGCAAGTCAATTGTAATAGACCACTCATCGATTCATAATCCAACAGTACATATTCTAGATCTACAAAATCAAATTTAATACACTTACTTCTTGTGCCTCATCGCAAATTTAGAGTTCTTCCTATCCTCCTCTGCAAAATCAGCCATCATGTAGATCGGAATCAGATTCAATCAATCAAAAACATAGAGATTGAAACATATATATATAAATTAATAGTAATACAGTAGGGCGCACCAGTGAAACCGAGGGAGAGCTTGGTGATGATAGCGCCGGTGACGGCGAAGCCGACGAGGAATGGCCAGTTACGGCTCCATTCACGGCGGAAGAAGACCGGCCACGGATCGAATTGCCTCATTTTCTCCTAGTTAGGTTTTTTTAACGCTCTGTGCTTGAGTGTTGTGATCTCTGGTTAATGGAAGATGGGACTGCTGTATAGATAGCCTATAGGAAGGTGTACTTATTGAATGGGCCAAAGCTAAGTGTGGCCCAATGGTGGATGGGCTATTGGACATGACACGCGGCTTTTGCATATATATTCCGTTTTGGAATTTTGACCTATACCAAATAGTAAACCTTTTTACCCTACATATTTAAGATTTGAGTAAATTACGTTTAGTATATTAAATTATCATTATATATCATATTTAACTAATGGTCTAATTATTGATTTATTTTTACTCCTTAATTAATGGTATACATATCTAATTAATGGGCAGTTTTACTCCTTAATTAAATGTATTCATATATCTCACGTTTCTCCCTCCTTACCCCCCTCCCCCGCAGATGGATAGTAGCATCAATAAGCTTCATATTAGTTCTCATTTACTTCCCCAAAGACCTTAACTTAGCGACTGTATCTTCATATTAGTTCGTATTTTCCAATTCTCTATTTACACGTACAAAACATCAATGTATCATTATTTTCATCGACCACTTTTTTTTTGGGTGGTGGCTGAAGGTTACTGGTTAACACAATCAATTGAAACTCGAAGAAGAAGAAGAAGAAGACATATTTTCAGAAATTGTAGAGAAGTTGTAGATAAATTGTAGAAAAATTATGGATAAATTATAGATTATTTTTTGGAGAAGATTTTGTAGAAGTTTTAGTCGTTTTGAATTTGTGAAAACAGAAAATAATGCATCTACAATCAGAATACAAATAATCTATAATTTATCTACAAAATATCTACAAAATGGATACATTGAATTTTAATATCCCAATTCCCATTTCAATTGTAGCATAATTGGCATTTTCGACATAATTGTAGAAGATTTGTAGAAGTATTAGTCTTCCCAATCTACAATGTATCTAGAATTCTACAATTTAACTATAGTTTATCTGTAATTTATGAAAATATGTCTTCTTCTTCTTCGAGTTTCAATCTGAAATTCAGTCAAAACCAAGTCTAATCTTCACCAAAACCCTTCAAAATTGAGATCTAAACTCCTAAAAATATTCCGAATTACTTACAATAACACCCAATCCAACCAAATAATGATTTTTGAAAATCCAAATTTGAATTCAAAGCTTTCAAGCTTTTTAATGGCTATCAATGGTGGAAAATATATGGAAGAACAGATGAAGATAAAAATGAAGAACAGAAATCTCCTTTCTGTTTTAATATTCTTCTCCTAAATCTGTTCAGAATATTCGCGCTAAATTTGTTCATAATATTCTTCTCCTAAAATTTAGCTCGCATAAATAGGAAGATACAACTGCTATTAATTAACTTTTAATGATTGGTACAAAAATTGTATAATTAATATGGACTGGGCGGGTAATTTAGGAATTATGCATATTTTTTGTAATAATGTTTCATATATGGTATAGATAAGAAAAAATCCCTTCGATTTTAGGGTCACAATTGAATATGTGCCCACTTTACTAAAAAATATGCAAGCTTACCCATTTTACGATCAACTTGGGACTTGTCACGACCCAAACCCGGTCGTGATGACGCCCAACATAACTGCTAGGCAAGCCCGACCATTTGCACTCTCAACCCGAGCATCACGCTCCAAAACCAATTGTTTGAAATTCATAATCAACAATAAAGTTAATAGTTTTAGAATTATAGATGGAAATATGTTGAAATACCGAGATAATACAAAAATACACTCCCAAAGACCTGGGGTCATGAGTCTAGAGCCTCTACCAATATAGTATAAATAGATTGTAATATTACATAGTCTGAAATACGCGGAAAAGTCAAATACAAGAAATAAGGGAGGAGTTGGGTCCTGCGGACGCTGGGCAGCTACCTCGACAACTCCGCATAATAACTCTAAAGAACAACAGTAAACTCAGATAGCTCCTGAGGTACCTGGATCTACACACATAG
Source organism: Nicotiana noctiflora (assembly GCA_032618575.1). Classification (NCBI taxonomy): domain Eukaryota; kingdom Viridiplantae; phylum Streptophyta; class Magnoliopsida; order Solanales; family Solanaceae; genus Nicotiana; species Nicotiana noctiflora. The sequence continues at coordinate 97,515 of JASVEL010004725.1, read as the reverse complement.
TGCAGGGAGTAAAGTGAGTACTTCCAACTCAGCGGTAATAGAATGAATAACAACTGAAAGTATAAAATTCTGAAAGGCCACAGATAATACTATCTCAGGGAGTGAACCAAATAAATAATAGAAATCCATGAAAACATAGCAATACATTCTCTTGAAAGGATTCTAATATATACAAGAATACACAAATAGGGTCAGCCATTGTTACCTGACCGGTGAGCCATTGTTACTTGACCAAAGCGTATTTCAGTGTTAATTATTTTCATATAGGGCAAAAATCAGGTACTCACACTGGTCAGTCATTGTTACCTGACCGAAACACGTATGACAGTGTCATTGTTACCACTGTCCATTTCAAAGGGGTACCCCGCGCTCACTGTGGGTGTGGATACTCTGGAGGGGCTCCTACAGCCCAAGCGCTATCAACAGGGCCTGAGAGCATGAATAATATCAATACGAGGCCTGAAAAGCCTGCTCAAAATACACTCAAGGCCTGAAAGCCTCCTCACATCACTCATCATGCCCTCACATATGGCCCTCGGCCTCATCAATCTAAAAATAGTCAAAAGCCCTTCGGGCATCTGTAAATAATAATACTCAGCTCAAACAATAGTTCAAATATCGGTTAAAACTCCAAGTTTGAGTAAAATATAGCCGAGTTCATGAAATAGTGTGAATCACATGGACTGAGTTCAAATAATATTTCAAATAGTGAGGGAAACAGTGATGATAGTTCATAAAGAGTTCAAACAATCGGCAATAAGCCCCAAGTATGGCAATGAGCCCAAGTCAAAACGATAAAAACAATTTGTTTGCAAATACGCAGTAAAAACCAACAACCGGGACGGACCAAGTCACGATCCCCAACTGGTACTCTACCTCATGCTCAGGTCCAGCGTGCGAGTCACCTCGATACAACACTAAGATGTGCAAATCTGGGGTTTCAAACCCTCAGGATATCATTCCCAAGTATTACTCACCTCGAACTGGCAAAAACTCAAGTTCGTGATGCCTTTGCCCGTCTCGAATCTACCTCCTCGCGTATAGAATCTAATCAAAACCATAAGGGATACATCACAATAGGCCAATAAACCATAACTCAATCGAAAAGACTCGAAAAACAACAAAAACCACGAAGTTGGCAAAACCCGAGCCCTGGGCCCACTTCTTGAAAAATTGTGAAATTTACATCTTCGGAATCTTTGTCTCACCACGAGTCCGTACATACCAAATACACAAGAATCGGAGTCCATTTGACCACTCAAATCGTCAATTTAAACTCTCTTAGGCTTCAAGCTATAACATCCATTTTTACCCTTTGATTCCTTAAATTTTCAGCGTTTAATCCTTGTTTTTATTCCATAACAACACTATTTGAGGCTATAAAATTCATACCTGATGGAATCTCGTTCGAAGTCTCTCCCAACCGCCCAAAATCGCCTATTCCCGAAGTCCAAAATATTTTCTAACTACTGAAATTCGAAGATATTGATTTCATTAAACCCTTCTGCATTTTCGCTTCTGCAGTTCCACTACCACTTTTGCGGGACCGCATATGCGGCCATTTGACCATTTCTGCGGTTCTACTTAAACCCACTATGACCGATTTTGTGGTCTTATACCGCTTATGCAGTTTCCGTCTATGCGATCCCAACCATCGCTTTTGCGGTCTCTACAATAATCCCAAGATAGCTTCTACAGTTTTAAGGTCGCTTACTGCATCTGCGGTGTCCGCTTTTGCGGAGAAGCTTCAGCTTTTGCGGTAACTGTCCAAGCCTCAAGGGCCGCTTTTGCGATCTCCCTACCACATCTACGGAACCGCTTAAGATGCTCCTTTTCCGTAGATGCGGAAATAGCAGAAGCCTCAAAGATCTGCTGCAACACCAAACATTCCAACTTCTGATTATCGTCTGAATTCACCCTGACGCCACCGAGACCTCAATCAAAAGCACCAACACATCCGACAACCTTATGCATACTAGTTTCAATCCTCAAAATACATCAAACAACACTAAAACCAATAAATTACATCGCATTGAAGCCTAGTTTTCATCAAAACTTTCGAAATGCACATTCAATAAAAAACACGACCAAACAACGTTCCGAATGACCTGAAAATTTGCAGACATATTCAAAATCACTCAACGAAGCTACTGCAACTCTCCGAATTCCATTCCGACCCTCGGATCAAAATCTCACCTATCAACCGGAGTTCACTAAAAACTTAATCTTCGCCAATTCAAGCCTAATTCTACACCGAACCTCCAAATTCGATTTCGATCGCACTCCTAAGTCGTAAATCATCCCCCAAAGCTAACCGAACCACCTGAACTCACATCCGAGCCCTCTAACCACATAGTCAACTTTTGGTTGACTTTTCTACAACATCCTTCCTTCTAAGAGGCTAATTGCCTCATTTTCATCCAAAACCAACCCAATTGCACTCGATCTACTCTAATACTGAGTCCTCGACATTTGACTCGCACTACAAGAAAGTATAAAATTTGCAACAATATTTTAGCAACAACTGAAATATTGTTGGCTAAAATAGATAAATGGCAACAACTCGATAATATTGTTGCTATAGCATAGATTTTTTGGCAACAAAAATTTCTTGTTGCCAACATACTAATTTTGTTGCCATATTCTATGATTGAGATAATAACATTTAAAATTTTAAATGGCAACAACGTTCTAGCAACAACTATAGTATTGTTGCCGAATTTTAATAAATGGCAACAACTAATTTTGGTTGTTGCAAAAAATAATTTTTTTAACATAATGAAATTAAATTATAAAGAGAATTGGCAACAATAAAGCTTATGTTGCAAAAAATGAAAAATTTGTTATAATAAAATTAAATTATAAAGAGAATAGGCAACAATAAAGCTCAATTGTTGCAATAAATAAAATTAATATAATAAAATTTAATTATAAATGGAATAGCAACAATAAGGCTTTTTGTTGGCAATACTCAATAAATTGCCAATGAGATGCACAGGTACTAGACTTTCGTCAAAATCAAACGCGCCAAAAATCAATTTTCTCCCAAAATCAAACGCGGGAAACCCCTTGCCTTTTAATTACTTTTCCCACCTAGTCTTTAGCCCACTTTTTAGTAATCATTCTTGCTAGGGTTTTTCTTGTGGGTTCTATTTGAAAGAGCCCTTATTCCCTGGTGCATCCGGTTGTTGCTGATCGGAGAAGAACCAGTAAGAACTCCATTTTCAGTTTCTTTACACGATTACTTCTTCACTAAGAAGAGTATCTCCCTCGGAGCCACGATCATCCATTAAGCGGAGTATTTCTCTTAGGCGGTGCGGCGACTTTCCCATGGTTAAACTTCATTTTTTTTTACTAAATCAGCTATCTTTTTCACTACAGAATTGAAAGAAGACAAAGGCGGCGAATAGAGGGAGGCGAAGATCGAATATATCAAAAGGTGAATCAATCAGCCAATTGGTATTTTGAAGATTTTTAAGAGGTTTCCCTTCGAAAACCCTAGCTTTGAATTCCTAGAACTACTTCATAAAATTCTTCCAATAAGTCTTCTTCTTGTATGCCCACTTTCATTTTTATTTGACTTGTGGCTAATTGATTAAAGAATATGAAGATTACTCATTTTCAGCTCTTTTATTCCTAAGTTTTCCCTAATTGTATGTGATAGTTTACAAAATTCACAATCGTTTCGTTCTTGGTGATTTTTGGTTTGAATAAACCTAAACAATTACTAGCTATTTGACGGTTTCTCTTGTTTGTTATGTTCTTCTTGTTAATTTATTAACATATCACCATGTATAAATATATTACTTTTCATCAAACCGTGTCTTCGTTAAGAGAATGTTTTTGTCAAATGGTGGTCTAAATAGTATGACCAATTGTGATATATTGCAGTATCTTTCTTTTTAAAAGCATAGTAAATTTCTATTACTTTGGATGCGAAACTTTTTAATATTGGTAATTGTAGAATGAGGTCCCATTATATAATGAAAGTCTTGTTGTTTTACCCTCTAGCAAACTTCGTCTGGAACAAGTAACTCTATAAAGAAGGAGATTCATCATGCCTTGTAGTCGTGAGCCGAGGCAAATCCATGATTTGAATTTTATGGATTATGGCGAGCCCAACTCATAATTGGCGAATTCGTAAGTTCAATTCATATTGGGTGCCCACCAATGGAGCTCCGTATTGTAATTTTCTATTTAGTCTTGTATACCTTTGAGAGAATTATTTTAATCATTATCATTTTGCTACAAGAAAGTATAATTCTTGGTACTTGGATGTTTCTGGTGTCCCAACTAGCTTGCTGTTATATACTTTATGTTCCTACTTGTGGAAGAAATGAGTAGGCGGCTAATTTGTGTAGTTTAAATTGGGATCTACTTGTTCATATTATCTTTTACAATTGCGAAAGTGATTTGTTGGTTAGACTTCTTACATGCATACACATTACAGTGAACATGTACTAGTTCAAGTATATTATGTTAAAATTTACTCCTATACTATCTTTGATTCTTGAAAAGATGAAATTCGAGTATATTCTTTGCAATTTATGAGGTAGTTAATGCTTTGGTATCTAACTGATATGGAAGATGGGTTAGTATGTCTATTTTATGATTTCTGTAGCCAATATATGTTGTTGCTTAAATTTAATCGTTGTTATACAGAAAACAGAGCCGTTCACTGTCCCTCAAGGCGACGCAAAAGTCGTTCTCCAGCCACCAAACATAAAATTCGCTCTCCAAGGAACTATAGGACGCAGAAAAGAAGTAGGAGTATATCATTGTCTCCCATTGGTAAACCACCTGCTTCAAGTATCGGATCGAATGAGCAAAAGGATCTCAGTGAAAAAATTAGAATTGAGGAAGAGGAGAAGAAAGGTATAGCTGTATACGTAATCTTTTCATTTTCTGCCCTTTCCATTTCTTTCTTATCTAGGAGCAAGCTATGCTTTTATTTTGAGAATCTACCTCTAGTTTAAAGTTCTTTGATACACACTTCAACTTTGAATCATATACCTCTAGTTTCTGTATTGTTTTCATGAAACCAATCATGAATGAATGGACAATTTGTGACAATTATCCTTAACTACTTACAGTGTGGACATTGATGGTTTTCTTGATTGGACCTAATGGACAGACCTTTTGGACATTTATGACTCAGAATGTCATTCAGGTCCACAATTGAAAGATTTTTATTAGGGGCCTGCTAATAAGTTATAGGTAGGATTAGGTTGTAGAAATTGTGGTATTAACTCCCGCTATTTAAGATGAGAGAATTTTTATTGTTATTTAAAGCTCAGCTCTAAAATAAATTTTGTCTTATAAGTCTTGAGTAGTAGATATTTGTAGAATATGGTCTAATTTGCATTGTTGTTTGTGTTAATTGTACTCTTGTGAAGAGTTTTCGTGAATCAATACCCCAAAAGGTGAAGATATGATATTAAGTACTGCTTGCCTGAGCTCTTTAGCTATGCCTAATGATCTGTGGTACATGAATTTCTATAGTAGGTAGTTAGCTCTCCTCTTTTATGTTATATGGTGCAGATGATTTCTTAACTTTAGCTTGGTTATAAGAATAATTTTATATTATTCATTGGTGCCTAAATTATTATTTTTTTATCTTTATTTGTGTACTTTATAGCTTCCTTTTATAAAAATTATAATTATAATTTATCTATTTTTTTGTAGGATGAGGATGAGCAAACCAACATAGCTGACAATATGGTTCACCTAATGGTCAAGCTATTGGAAGAAGATTTACTTTATAGGTTGTTATTAGATTAGAAATTATGACCATATAGATGCACTTATTTTATTCTAAAGTAAGAGCATATGGTTTAGTAGTATTTAGTTTTTGAAAGCATGTAAATACTTAGTGCATTAGTTGTATTGATCTTTGTAAATATGTATAATATATTAATTTATATATATATATATATATTTGTGATATTTTAAAAGATGTGAATTATGTATGTAACAAATATACATTTATTATTACTAGTTGTAAAATAGAAAATATAATATTGTTGATAGAAAGAGGTTTGTGCCCGCAACAATACTTGTTGCTAATAGCCTTTATAGTAGATTATTAACAACCCTCATGTCAAATTTTTGCCACAAGTAATATTATTGCGAAAATAATAATAATTTATTGCAACAACTACTTTTGTTGCTAAATATTTTTATAAGCCATAAATATGTAACTAAAATATAATTTATGGCAACAATATTTCTTGTTGCGTTTAGTTAACTTTTGGCAACGATATTTTTTGTTGTTGCAAGAACTTTTCCCATCAGCATTTATTGCAACGGCATGCAACAACTTTTTTGTTGTTGCCAAAAGTACTTTTCGCAACAATATTCATTATATGGCAACAAAAAAATCTGTTGCGAATTTCAGACTTTCTTGTAGTGTCGATTATAAAACTCAAACCATCTCCATTTTGGAACGAAAAATTAGCAGATGAAGAGAATATTTTTTCGGACCTAGCTTATTGCATTTCAGATGCACTTAAGGTCAAATAGGTCTGAAGTGCAACCAATGGTTTCATGCACTTAAGGCCAATAAATCTGAAGTGAAAAATTATACTTCAGATGCACTTAAGGCCAAAAGATCAGAAGTGCAACAAATATTTTCCTACACTTTAAGCCAATAAGTATAAAGTGAAAAGTTGTACTTTAGATGTACTTAAGGCATAATAAGCCTGAAGTGCAACCAATGATTTCATGCACTTGAGGCAAATAAGTCTGACGTGAAAAATTTACTTCATATGCACTTAAGGCCAAAAGGTACTAATGACAACCAACGTTTTATGCACTTAAGGCCAAATAGGCCTGAAGTGCAAATTGATAGAAATTTGTTCTTCGAATTATAACAATCCAATATACGATTTAATACGTAAATCTACTTCAAATGAGCTCTAATTTAAAAGATAACCTCCAAATATCATCAAGAACAAACCTCAATCATTAATTTGTCAAAAAGACAATAAATCAAACTAACCCATTTTGCAATTAAGAAAAATAAGAAGAAGAAATCCTAAGCAATAGTAAAAATAAAGCACCATAACAGCTCATCACTGTAAAACATCATAAACTATCTTAAAATATTTTCACAAACATCATGTAAAATCACTGCCACCCGTAGAAGAAGGAGGATGAGGAGGAGGAAAAAGCCTCAAGTTGTTTAAAATGTTGGTACCAGTTAAACAAATTTTAAGAAATGGGTATATGTTAAATGAGGACGATCAAATAGGATGCTCATGCAATTTTTACACACGACACTAGGAACACAATTTCTGAATCTTCGCACAATTAATAGCATATTTGGTCAAGTTTCTTCGAAGCCAAAAATATTTTTTTAATAAATGAAAGTACTTATTTTAGTGATTTGAGGCGTTCGACCAAAATTTTGAGAAAACAATAAATGCTTATGAATAGAAGCAGAAAAAGTAACATTTTTCCCAAAATACTTTTGAAACTTTTCGGAAGCATAAATTGCTAATCTAATTTTTAAATTGATCTCTAAACACGAACAACTTATTTCTAAATGTACTCTGAAAATATTTCCAACAAAAACACTTTTTCAAATAAGAAGATTTAAAAGTTTGTACAAATAAACTATAGGCATGCTAAGAAAAACATTTCTAAACAGTTTAAACAGTAAATACCTATGAATACAAATATTCATACATTTTAACAAGTTCGTATAACACCCCTCAAAATTCTGGGGTATACAAAGATCAATAGATGTTTAGTTATTAAGATCTTAAAAGAAATAAATTGCATTCGTTTTCAAAGACGAAACAAAGATTTAAAATTTATGGGTGTTAAATTTCCCAATACTTATAGTTTATCTTAATTACTGGATTCACATTAAATATTATACATACTTAATAAACTTTCCAATATAAATATAGAGCCTAAGCAGAAGTTAAGGGCATTTGCAATCGTACTCTATATTTGTGTCACCTTTTAACCCGTATCATATATTTAAAAATTATTAATTTGGTAGCCAACTGACAAAAAAATCATAATAATATGACAATTACACCCCTGATAAAAGATTAATCGCATGATATGCAACCTCATTCGCGAAAAAAGATCTCTTCCTCTCCTCTCAACAGCTTTATCAAAAAAAAAAACTTGTCCAGATTGATCTTCAGAAGCACACTTGCATGAAGTTATTTCACCTTGAAGCTAAAATTTTATGCTAATGTAGCATGAAGTTATTTCATGTTGAAGCTAAAACTTCATGCTAATATAGCATAAAGTTATTTCACATTGAAGCAAAAGTTTCATGCTAATGCATGCTGAAGTTATTTATCATGCAGTCTACAGTTATGTCATGAGTTTTATCTGAAACTTCAGTCTAAACATGCTGAAGGTATTTAGTTCATTTGTGAAAATTTTTGACTAAACAGGCTTAAGCTTTTATTTCATTTGCTAAAACTTCAGACGAAACATGCTTAAGTTTGCCATGCAGTATGTAATTTTCTAATGAGTTTTTGCCAATGCATGCTGAAGTTATTTAGTTCATTGCATAAAACTTCAGACTGAACATGCTTAAGTTATTTAGTTCATTTGCTAAAACTTCCGACTAAACATGCTTAAGTTATTTAGTTCATTTGCTAAAACTTTAGATTAAACATGCTTAAGTTATTTAGTTCCATTTGCTAAAACTTTAGACTAAATATGCTTACGTTTTTTAGTTCATTTGCTAAAACTTCAAACTGAACATGCTTTAGTTTTTGTCTTGCAGTATGTAATTTTCTAATGAATTTTTGCTAACGCATGCTGAAGTTATTTAGTTTATTTGGTAAAACTTTACATCAAAACATGCTGAAGTTTTGTCTTGCAGTCTACAGTTTTTTCATGAGTTTTATCCGAAATTTCAGTCTAAACAAGTTGAAGTTTTTTAGTTCATTTGCTAAAATTTCAGACTAAACATGCTTGAATTTTTGTCTTGCAGTATGTAATTTTCTAATGCATACCAAAGTTATTTAGTAATTTGCTAAAACTTTGTACCAAAACATGCTGAAGTTTTATCGTGTAGCCTACAACCAATAGTCCTTAAGGGCAAAATCGTCTCTTTAAAATGCTTTTAACAAAAAAAGGGGTACGGATACATATAGAAAAATAAAATAGATATAAATTAAAAAGGGGTGATCTAATAGATGCCACATACGATTTTACGTAAAAATTATTAAGTTCGATCAAACCCGTAGGTTATAGGCCAGCTCCACACTTGTCGGCTTTATTGTTCATTTGCCATTTTACACTATGTTGGACACTTTGAGAACTCTAAATAAATAAGTAGGTTCATTATTCAAGTTCTTGCGCATGTGATATTTACATAATGTAGCCGTCGTAACTCGTAAATCACTTTTAGGAATCAACTTGAGTCCATACTTCATAGATATAAAATCCAAAATGATGCTACGAAGACAAGACGCGTGTATAAGTTAGTCGTGTTCAAAATTTACATAAGGGCAAGAGTTTAATTCCCAGTAGCTACAAAAAAAATTTTTTAAGTAGGTTCATTATTCAAGTTCTTGCGCATGTGATATTTACATAATGTAGCCGTCGTAAATCACTTTTAGGAATCAACTTGAGTCCATACTTCATAGATATAAAATCCAAAATGATGCTACGAAGACAAGACGCGTGTATAAGTTAGTATACACATCCGCAAAATTCTTTTGGTTTGACTTGACAATCTTGTCACAAAATTACTTATCATGGTCGAACTGATTAGGACGATTCGAACGGGAATAGTAACCGTTAACCTTACTATAAAAACAATTTAATGGCTTATTGATATCAAGTTATTGAATTAAAAGTTGGTAAAAAAATTAAAATTTTATAAATAACAAAATATCAGGCAGATTACTTAATTTTCTTATCAAATAAACCATTAACCAGTTAATAATTATTATATTTATTTTTTTATCCATTATGAAGCAATTTCCTAGTAGCTTGAGCTTCAACGTCATTATGACTTGTTTTTGGGATGTGATTTCGCACGGTTAAATTAGTGATATGTTCCTTCGTAAATACCTGAATTAAAAGTAAAGCTATTGATACAATCATGTTATTATATCAGTTTAAATAGTTAAGTTAAAAATTCTTGATCTACTTCTTTGTCTCCAAATTCTATACAATTCTAGTTTTAAAACGACAGTTGCCGACACTTAAAAATAACCCTTCCATCTTAATTATATTATTAAGATTTCTAGTAAATATTGTTTAAAGCTTCAATTCTCATGATTTTATAAATGAAAAGCAAAAACAAAATTTTTCATTTGATCATATTCTCATTACCTCTTTGATATTTTTTTTAAAATTTCCTTTCTGTCATTTTTTCTCTTTATTAGCCCTTCCGTATCTTATGTTTTTTTCTTATTTTTTCATCTTGATAAATTTTTATCATGTCATCCTATGATTTCCTTATATATATATTCATTCAAAGTGGTTTCCACCCTTTTTCACTCCCTTTTTCATTTCTTTACCTTCTTTAAGTTTTTTTTAATTTTATTCTTTCTTTTCTCTATCATATTTATTTTAGAAACTACTACTATCCTTCCCTAAAATAATTAATTCAATTTCCATATCTATTTCTGCTTATCTTATAAAAAATTACGAAACTCAATTGTTTCCCTTTTCATTGACTTTTCCTCATAATATTCATGATTATATGATAATAAGAGATCCAACAGTCACTTCTTGAATAATTTTAATTGTAATTATCTATCTTCCTCTTCTTTCGCAATATCTCTTTTTTAACTTATAAAAATCAAATGCTAATAAAACACATAACTAAATGCTCGAATATCTCTCCAGCGTTATTTTCCTTTTCTATTTTTTTTCTTCTTTCCTTTTCTTTCTCATGTTCAAACCTTCCACCGAATGAGAAATTATTATCCTTTCTTGAATAATCAAATTAGTTACCATTTTTTCAACCAATCTTATAAAAATCCCAAAATCTCTCTCTCTTGATAATCACTTTTGACATTACAACACAATTATCTTATAAACTAATTGAGAGTAGCACAGAAAAATATCCTTAAGGATACAGAGCAGTATACCACACAGAGAAGCATAATAGATTTGAAGAAAGTTGTGAGATGTCTCTTTAAAACTGTCAAAATGCCATTAAAATAATAGAACAATAATCAAAATTTAATGTAAAATATATTACAATCATTTCCTAAATAAATAAAAAATAGCATTATATATATATATATTGCCCACAAATAACACGATATGTTATTCTCTTCCTCACTTTCTAACCAACGAAAGCTATGTACCAATATTGTATATATATTATAATAAAAAACCGTGGTACAAACACCAACAATGAGAAGAAAACGCCCAAAAAGAAAAACAAAAACTAACGTGCGAAGAATGAATGAAAAAGAGAAGGATGTTATATGAAGAAGAAGAAGAAACCAAAGTGATGCAAAGGAGAAGATGCGCTTAAGTATTTATAGAGTAACCAAAGTACCAATAGTAACTTACATTAAATAACAGGAAAAGAAAATGTAACATAAATTGAGTAATTGTAATTAAAAGGGTAATAATTGTATTAATAATCGTAATGAATGTGTTTATTAAGAATTAAGATAAGTGAACTCTGGTGCAATTATTAAAAATAATGATTAATTTTCAATTATTAAACAATTTAAATGAAAAGAATAAAAAGGAAAAGGCAAAAAAAAAGGAGAAAAAAGATAAATAGTATTCTTGGCCAAAGAGAAGTGCAAGTCACCTTTTCTATTCCAACGTCATTATGACTTGTTTTTGGGATGTGATTATGCAGATCTAGATAGTTTGATATCTTTCTGCTCAAATAAATTATTTAACTTGGTAACTGAAGCAAATCTATATCCAAAATTTATGTTAACTCAACTTTAGTACTGATTAAGGATCCCCGATTTATATTTTAGCTTGCTTATTGTAAAAGAGTTAAATAAGTAGAAACTACCATTAACAATGAGAGCTTCATTAACATACTGGAGTGTGATTGTGATTCGATCGTCTATCTATTGTTTAATATCTTATTTATTTATGTAATTTTTAGTGTCTATTTGATTTACCCGATAAGCCGCTCGATATTCGCTAATCCAATACAAGTCCGTCCAATATCTTATTGGTGGCTAGCGAATAGTACATTTATAAGTTGATAACCGATAAGCTGAATCGTTAAGTGTAAATATTCGCCCTATCTGTCCGATATCTCTGAATGGAAGATATTTCAGCCTTACTTAACAAGGTTTAGTAAAACAATTAGGGAGTCTAATTTCCATATGACGGTTTGGCCGAGTGGTCTAAGGCGCCAGATTTAGGCTCTGGTCCGAAAGGGCGTGGGTTCAAATCCCACAGCCGTCATTTTGAACTGTGCATTTTTTCTGATAATAATCTCCAGTGCACGTGGTATTGCAGTGTTTTATAACAGAAATATAAGGATAAAATAGTAAATTTTTTGATTAAACTTAAAGTGTTTATAAGCTAAAAATTGGTAAGCTGGGGATGACCAACTTATGACTTTTGGTTTACTTTTAACTTTACCAAATATAAGCTAGTTTGACCAGCTTATAAGCTTAGCCAAACATGCTCGGTGTCTATCTTGACATTAGGTATGTCTCTTTAGGCTGAAAATTTTGCAGACATGGTTTTGTATCGTGGATATCATTTTTTCTACTAGGAATTTGCTTTGGTAGTTAACATTGTAAATTGAAATTAAATCTTGTAACAGTACAACCGATTCCAAGCACATTGTTGAAATATTTGATTGCCAGACAAGGATATAATTATTAAACAATACTGTTTTGATAGCCTAGAGAAAAATTGAAGAGCCCCATTTATTACAAGAGAAAAATCTGTAATTTGACTTGGTGGTGTGGCCTGTAGTCACTGCATTTAAGCAAACTGCATATTAAGGTTTCACTCCTTTCCTCAGCTCAATTCTCTCTTTTCCTCCCAGGTACATAGAAAAAGAACCTGTATCTTCTCCATCTCTGAATGGCATTTCCACAACCTTGCTCAACTGGTGAGCGTGGATGCCCCAAACATCCCAGCCTCCTTTAAGTAATTCTTTAAGATGTTCCACTTTTGATTACTGCATCCTCAAGGCTTTGATCCAATCAACTTCCACTTGGAAATCACCAGGCCCAGACTTCGCACCTGGAACTCCACCTTCTGCGTTGACAGATAGAGACATGCCAAGAATTCGAGCTGGATTCATCTCCAACTTTGCATTTATCATGTTCCCTCTCCAAGTAGGTACATAACGAGTAAGTGGGATCTGCAGAGCCAATAAAGCAATCTACATGTCAATACGTCATTCTCTTTCCACAAAGTGAACAAGTATTTTAATTTAACCTTCTGCAATGAGATATAAGTAGCTAAAAGGATGAAAGAAATGAACAACTTACTTTTGCAATATACCAGTTTTCTTTTGGCACAAAAACGAATGCTTGCCATGAATTATCTTCATCTTGTCCAGGAGTATTGACCCAATTCTCTGTGTATATCTGCAGTTAGACTTTGAGTGAGATAAGATTATTCCACAGTTAATCCACATACGAATACCAGCAGCTCAATGAAAACATGGACATCCCAAGCATGAAAGCATCAAAATAAAGATGTTCTTAGAAATCACCAACTACAGACAAGACACAGAACTTACAGTAGAAATATAACATCTTCCATCTCCTTTAAGTTTAAGAGCTATCGTGTCATATCCATCCAAATCGATGAAGCCATCAAACTGCAGGAAAAAGAAATCAGATGGAGAAGACACTGACAGACAACAGACCATTTCCTCTATCTAGTAATATTATATTATTTGTAGGAGAGCCTTGACTAAACTAGTAAAGTTGATGCCATGTGACCAAGAGGTCACGGGTTCAAGCCGTGGAAACAACCTCTTGCAGAAATAGAGGGTAACGCTGCGTACGATAGACCCTTGTGGTCCGGCCCTTTCCCGGACCCTGCGCATAGTGGGAGCTTAGTGCATCGGGCTGCTCTTTTAGTAATATTATATTATTATCTAGGCGTATTCAAAATGATATGTGAATTATACTAATGGCATTAAGGCAAGGGGATTTTGTGAAGTTTCACCAGCAGTGCCTGATATCTGAGAAACACTAATCGCTATTTTGATAGAGCCAGTTAAAGAAAATAACAAAGGTTTCACTTCTACATATCATCTCATGGGGCTGACAACCACAATCTATTGATTTGAGCAAATTAAAGTGAACAGAGCACTTTTGATTAGAAGAGCTATCACAATCACAAAGGAAACAAAAATAACATATGGTTAATAGTTAGAGACGACTCAAGTACAAGATGTGCAGATGGCCCAAGTTGATCGAGATGCTGACCCATCCATTATTTATCTACTTTGTTTTTCAGTTCCCACGTATTTTTTTTTTCTGATGTAAATATAAACAGTTTTTATTTTCTCAGTTTGGTTTTCCGAAAAGTCCTCTCATTCTCTCCCTCTCTATTCTCTCGGTGTTCTAGGGTTTTCTCATCTCTTCTTCAATATCTCATCTTGAATCTGTTACTTCTCATTATCAAACAGCAAAAAAAGGAGTTCAGAAAGCATTTATTTGGATGGTTAAGTAGCATTCACCATGAATAGGTGGTATGAACAAGGAGTGTACAACTTGAGAAGGGGTGGTGGTTACTCAATAACTAGGAGTTATATTGCACTGCTAGGGGGAATGCAAAGACTGCATATAGCAGATTTGATATGGAGTAATGTAGCACAGGCAAAACATAGGTTTTTCTGTGGCTTGGAGCTCAAAGGAGACTGCTAACAAAGGAAAGGCTGGTGAAGTTGCAGATTCAAGTAGAGAACATGGAGTGTTGTTTATGTGATGAAGATGAACAAAAAACTGAAACCAGTCAGCTTTTGTTTGTGTAATGCAACTGGATAAAGAATGTCCGTGCTGAGACGCTGCTATGGCTTGGTGTACAACTGCAAGAAGGAGACATAGCGAGCACAATGAATACCATTAAAAAGAAGAAATGGAAACAGTTAAAGAAGGAAGTGGTTGCAGCAACAATGGGAGCTGTATTCTATCATACGTAGAAGGCAAGAAATTGGAAGATATTTAAAGGAGCTAATGTAAATAGTGCAGATGCTGCAGAACAGATTAAGCAGGAAACATTAGTTAGATTAAGTATTTCATAAGTCAAAAAAGGCAAATAGATGTAGGGAATTCTTGAGAAATATCACTGATGTATAGACTAGTGTTGAGATGGAACATTCATCATACCTTTGAGGAGGTGATTATGATGTAAAGTGCCCAATATGTGTAATCATTTGGTTGATCAATGGTAATATTCTCAATGTTACCAAAATAAGTAGCATTCACCTTTTTAGACCGCATTCCACAAAAGCCACTTCGAGTCATATTCCACTTTGATCCTTCCATAACATCCAAAGAGAGGTTTCCGGAGAAAACACCTGCCAGAAACACCAAAAACCTATATATATTCGATGTGCTAAATGTGAACCTCAAGAAAAGTAGCATTATTATAGTAACATCTTTTGATATACTTTCAGAATTATTATAAAAAAGATTGACTACAATAGAAAAAAGGTTGAAGAAGAGACATAGGTGTGGCAGAAAAAAGAAATGATTAAGCTGAATTGTAGGTTCAGCGGACGTCTCGGAGGTCAATGGCTTTCTCCACATACACACCTAAGACTCCGGAAAATGCTACTCCAATTATAGTGACAACCGCATATAGAAGAGATAAATCAATTAATTTTTCTTGATCATAAAGTTGAATAGGCTATAAGAACCCTTGGAAGTTAACTATTTTTACATTGGTGGCTACCCATTACAACGCTCTTTCCTTATCGGGGACTTGGGACTGGTATGCTTTGTGATGCCCACGACGGAGGGCGAGTCGAAGAGCGCAGGTCAAGCAGGACTAGCAAACTTCTAGGCTGGCAAGCTTCTGGAAAAGGAGTGCACATGTAACCTTAGGCGAATCCCACATGAGAGAGAAAAGTGAAGAGCATTATAAGGCATGACACAAGTTCACATGGTATGCGCGCTTTTTGGGCTTGATATGGCATAGCCCGAAAAGACAAATCCGTGCGGGCCTAGTCCCAAAGCGGACAATACGTGCCATGGACTTGGGTCAGGACAAATATGGTATCAGAGCCGAGTATCCCTCAGTACGATGGTGGGGCAAATCTCAGCGAGGACACTGAGTTCTAGGGGATGAATGTGATGCCAATGACGGAGGGCGGGCTGAAGAGGGCGGGTCTATGTTGGAAGCTTCTAAGGAAGGAGTGCACATATCACCTTAAGCGAATTCCACATCGGAATGAGATAGGAAAGTGAAGAGTTTTTTAAAGCATGACACAAGTTCACACGGTACGCGCGCTTTTGGGGCTCGATGTGGCATAGCCCGAAGACATATCCGTGCGGGCCTACGGCCAAAGCGGACAATACGTGCCTTGGACTTGGGTCGTGACATGCTCTGCGAGTATAGGTAGAAATAGAAATATCATGCTTAAAATATTTTCCATCAGTTAGTTCATCGCACACCTTAGGAATTCTTGTAAGAGAATTAAGCCAACCTTCTTCCAAGCAGATGAATTGGCATAAACAGACAGCAATGCAAAATGCAACATTGTCAACCCAACAAGCTAAACATCAAATACTTTCAGTATTATAGGAGCAATTAAAGCTTAATGTTTAAAGTCCCCCAGATGGAGGTACAAAATCAACCTATATACGTTTTGATATAGAAAATAACGAAAAGAAATTCAGACATGTAGAGAAGTCACTATGTCTCAATACCTTGATTAAATCTAAGATAAAGTTTCACGACTTTAGCTACTAAGACAAAAACTTCAAAATGTTCCCATTTTTATCTGCTTACTTTAACTTTAGCATAGCTGGCAATGCATCTATAATTCTTTCCTGTGAGGAACTTGAGATTGTAAAAACTCTAATAGTTGCATCGGTTTTTTGGCTAAACATCACCTCCATTCAACAAAAAGGCTCAGTTAGGTTTTTTTCCAAGGCTCAGATGGTTGTGACCATTTTATTGTGGTATAGAGTCCTATTAATGTTTAAGTTGATCGTTTGAGAGTATTGCATACAACTAGCAGTATTTGCACTTAGACAAATGCCACTATAGGGCTCCGTAATTAACCGTGTGATTTGCCTTTCCTATCTAGTGGGAATTTACTACACTCGCTATCTCGAACCAGTATTGTTAAAGGCTCATTTACTCCCTGAAGCTAGCGGAGACTAAGGTTGGACACTTCTCCTCGCTTAGGTGGCACTTAATTAATAGAAGCATCAAAACAGTGACATGCACTTCATGGACTTTGTCAGTGCAAATGTGCAATATATAGACAACAAATATAATTGGCAATTTAATATATAAATTTAACACAAATGTTCAGAATGATTTTTTTAGTATTTAGGAAATAAAATTAGAAATTTAATGAAAACAATAATCACTAAAGAAACTTACAACTCATCTTTACATCTAATCAAAATTTAAAATGCTTTTTAACTTGGTTGACATGATTTTTACTTCATATATTTCACTCAATTATAGTTTTTCAATTATTTGTCCAAAATTATTTTTCCATTTTAGCTATATACCTAGCATTACGTATATGTTTTGTTGTTTATAACCGAGAAATCTTTGATGTCCAGAGGCACACGGTTTCAAACTCGATAGATAATGAGCCCGCCCTCTACCCTTCTCTACTTAGATGTAAGGGATTTGTCTGCGGCAAGGTTCAAACTTGTGACGTGTGCCTAACCAATACATAACATGCTATGCTCTAACTACTAAACTAATATACTTTTTTTCTTTGATAATCGATAATCTCCAAGGGCAAAGGCACACGGTTCGAAACTCGCGCGGGGGGGGGGGGGGGGGGGGGGGGCTTAAGGGTCCCTCCCTCTAGCCTTCTCTACTTAAATACTAGACTTGTGTCTGCAACAATTTTCGAACCCGTGACATGCGCCTAACCCATACATTTCTTTGCTAAAAACATCTAACTGCTATTTGAATTGTAAAACTAATTGTCTGTTATGATTTCAGGAAAAACAAAAAAACTACCAAAGAACTATACAACTTTTGGAGGCATCTATCGAGCACATGCAGCCAAGTAACCTAAAGATAAAGTGAGAAAAAAAAAACTTAAGGATTTTAAAAGTGATTATGAAAAATTAGAAGGGAAAAAAGAAACTCCAACAGCATTTTATCTCTATATTGTTTCACTAGACCAAAGAAATAACCAAATACCAAAAAAGGAAACAAAGAAGACATGATGCGTGGTTGAAATAATTTACCAACATTTGTTGATCCATTTCCAGTATCCTTAATCTCCAAAGCTGCTGAGGATAGACCTGACACATTATCAGGATATTTATTAGTCACTAACTTAATTTTTAATTTCAGTAAACATTTGGTCAAAGGAAGAAATTCCTCAGTGTCTATATGGTAACTTGATTCTTGGAGACTGTAGCCATTGCTTGACTTTGTAATTGGTCCATTTCTTAGGCACTCTGCTTAAATACAATCATTTTGAGTTCAATAAAACTAATATAAAATTATGAGTGCCTCACGTGATAATGCTGATATGAAAGACTATCATATTGGGTAAAACCAAGTAATACAGCCTTTGTAACAAGATATTCAAGAAAATGGAACAATATTTTTCTGTAAACAACCAAAAAAAAAAAAAGAACAATATGTTCTGTAGAGCTGAGAGTCCACTTCCACTGAAAACCCTATGCAACATAAGGCTATGAAAGCTACAATTGAAGGAGAGTAAATCAGGAAAACTAATTCCACTAATTCCACAGATTGGAATAATACCCAAAAAAAGCTCTGCTCAGCTATTACCAAGTACTGGTACTATATGCAAGGGAAGTATATCAGGTTTGGATACCTCCATATTCTGAATCTGAGTATAAATGCCATTTCTTGAGCTCATCCTTTGAATTAAAGTTGAAAATGTATCTTTCACTTGGTGGAACTAGGTCTTCAATGTTCCACGTGAGTGCTACAAGTGAAGAAAGTTATTACCAACTGAAAGTTACTATAATTGATAGAAACAGAAGTAATAAAGAAAGAGCACCAGTTTTCTGACATGCTGATTCAAGAAAGATATATTGCTACATACTTAGCATAAAACTGATCAACTAGACAACAACAACAACAACAACAATAACAACAACCCAGTATATTCTCACAAGTGGGGTCTCTGAGGAGGGTAATATGTACGCAGACCTTATACCTACCCCGAGGGGCAGAGAGGTTGTTTCCGGGAAGCTAGCCAATATGAGGAAGCTAGATAGGGATCATCACAAAGCCCAAAAGATAATACAAACACTATCATGAACTAATGAAACAAAAAGTAGGAGGAAAAACACAAGAACATGGCAAAGCAAGTTAATTAATCTTGGTAGCTAAGCACGTCAAAGGAGTTGTGCAGCTCAAAAAGGTTCTCCAGGTCCTGTTCTTCTTCCTTTTACATCATTTGCAAAATGCTGTCAAAAACTCCGAGGTCAGTCATTTTTATCTTTAAACCTCATTTAACTCTTGTTATACATAGAAGCCTCTCCACAATACACATGAAAGGACGTCCAGAGAGATATCTAAGTTTCTAAAGGTGATAGGAATTCTCACCCATCACCTAGCCATTTTAACACTTATGTTAACTGATCTGTCAGAAATGTTAAACGAAAAGATAGTATGACCCATTTTAACTGCCAGACAACCAAGAAAAGACTTTGAAGAAAAAATCCATACATTTCAAAGTGGCCTAACTAGCTGAAACTAATATGACTTCCAAAAGCATTAACCTGTTAAAATAACTGAACAACCAGAGTCTGAAAGG
This sequence comes from Nicotiana noctiflora, assembly GCA_032618575.1. Lineage (NCBI taxonomy): Eukaryota > Viridiplantae > Streptophyta > Magnoliopsida > Solanales > Solanaceae > Nicotiana > Nicotiana noctiflora. The sequence goes on along the minus strand of JASVEL010004725.1, from coordinate 77,612 downwards.
GGCTTGCCTTTTCAATTACGCCTATGAGTGAGGATTCTCTATCTCTTGCTCGCTTCAATCGGACCTGACAGCTTAGGAAAGAATGATGGCTCGCTAACAAGGTCCCTAAATGACCGCTCAGAAAGCCTACATCCCCCCCCCCCCCCCAATTTATCACTTGCTCGTCCCTCTCTCATGAAACTGGTCTCTCCTCTCCCGGCGGTTTAGACCCGAATCTACAGTCAGTTGCTAAAACGATTCCCATTCAAGCATTCTCATTAATGTCAACGCTGACTTTTTTTAAACATAAAAATAATATGGTGAATGCAATTAACCAAGATGTATCTTAAGTGTAGCAAATATAAGTTTTTTTTGTGGCAATTAGGTGAATTTGAAGGAGAAGTGTTGACGAGTTAGCTAGATTTCATTTGTAACTGACTGTAGATATCAATCAAGATTCTTAGTTGCTCTATCTGCTGTATAAATACCAATCCATATCAATTAAGCTCATTCTTTGGCTGCCAATTCAGATTACCTTAGCTCATTCGCCAGTTCATAGCCTAGTCATTTCCAAGTTCTCACTGCTTTTGGTATTTTCTGTGAGTTATTAACTTGAGATTCTGCACTTTTGCATCACAAGAAGGGGTGAATATATATTCCGTCTCGTATCAGCTAAGAGGATAACGAAATGAGCGAACATCAAATCCTAGGAGTATTTGGTAACAACAAATAGAAATGAAAAGCATCCGCTAAAACTATAGAAAGGAATCAGGTCGGTAGTCGCGAAATACCTCTTCTAGTAGCATTCAGCGATGCTTGCAATAGCGAGCGAAACCTTGACATATCTAACTTCCTCTCCCGTACGAAAACTCCTGCAACATTGAATTGAAAATTCATTCAAATTTCAGAACAGAACAACGAAAAAGAAAGAGCATTGAATTAAAGCCTTAGACTGCTTGACATAGAAACAGAAGGTTTTTACGAGCATACCAAAAAATAAAATGAGTTTGACAGATATCGATCACTGATCTCCGGGAATGCTCTCCGATAATAGGGGACTGGTGGTCACTTCTGCTACTATTTCTGAGTGGGGTTTAGGACTTTGACAGATATCGATCACTGATCTATATTGTGTGCAACTGAAATATCTATATATTATTAAAAGCCAAGGATATTGGCCCCTCATTAAGCCACTTGGCAACATAAAAATATTCCACATGGCATATTAGGACAGGAAACCTAAATTGTAGGAAACAAAAAAGACCCATTTCAATTTTTCAAAAACACAAACTGCCCACGTAAGAAGGGTCATGTTGATGCAGTTGCAAATACCCTGGAAATTCTGCCATGTTTGCCATTACTGTCCAAAACTGTCGAAATTTAAAAACTGCACACGTTCCAACCCAACTTGGAACGTGTATATGTCCACAACTAACACCAACTGCCAAGGATATTGGCCCCTCATTAAGCCACTTGGCAACATAAAAATATTCCACATGGCATATTAGGACAGGAAACCTAAATTGTAGGAAACAAAAAAGACCCATTTCAATTTTTCAAAAACACAAACTGCCCACGTAAGAAGGGTCATGTTGATGCAGTTGCAAATACCCTGGAAATTCTGCCATGTTTGCCATTACTGTCCAAAACTGTCGAAATTTAAAAACTGCACACGTTCCAACCCAACTTGGAACGTGTATATGTCCACAACTAACACCAACTTCCAGCAAACACTGCACACGTTCCAACCCACACATTGCATGCACATCTCCATCCACACATCAACCCCACTTAGCCACTATAATCATTTTTCCACTATAGTAATCACAATATATTATAAATTACCATGGAAAGGGAGCCATTAAAACAAGAACAAAACCATACAACAAAGAAAAAAAGAGGAGAGTCATCAAACAAATAATTTCCATAATCACAATAGCCTGAAGTTTGTAGCTTTCCTTCCGATAACAACAGTATGAACCTCATTCAATAGTTTGCAGATATTCTATTAAGATAATCGTAGGTTACAAAGTTTTTTTTTTTAATTACTGTTTTTCAACTTTTATTTGCTTACAAATCTTCTGTTTAGAATAACAGATTTTCAATTATTATTTTTTTGATTTTTTAAATTATTTATTGTTGAAATATACTATATTATCATGGACATCCATATAATATTTTTGTTTTTTAAATATTGGAATTAAATATGTACAATACTATTCGTATTGGCCCCTCATTAAGCCACTTGGCAACATAAAAATATTCCACATGGCATATTAGGACAGGAAACCTAAATTGTAGGAAACAAAAAAGACCCATTTCAATTTTTCAAAAACACAAACTGCCCACGTAAGAAGGGTCATGTTGATGCAGTTGCAAATACCCTGGAAATTCTGCCATGTTTGCCATTACTGTCCAAAACTGTCGAAATTTAAAAACTGCACACGTTCCAACCCAACTTGGAACGTGTATATGTCCACAACTAGCACCATATTATTAAAAGCCAAGGATATTGGCCCCTCATTAAGCCACTTGGCAACATAAAAATATTCCACATGGCATATTAGGACAGGAAACCTAAATTGTAGGAAACAAAAAAGACCCATTTCAATTTTTCAAAAACACAAACTGCCCACGTAAGAAGGGTCATGTTGATGCAGTTGCAAATACCCTGGAAATTCTGCCATGTTTGCCATTACTGTCCAAAACTGTCGAAATTTAAAAACTGCACACGTTCCAACCCAACTTGGAACGTGTATATGTCCACAACTAACACCAACTTCCAGCAAACACTGCACACGTTCCAACCCACACATTGCATGCACATCTCCATCCACACATCAACCCCACTTAGCCACTATAATCATTTTTCCACTATAGTAATCACAATATATTATAAATTACCATGGAAAGGGAGCCATTAAAACAAGAACAAAACCATACAACAAAGAAAAAAAGAGGAGAGTCATCAAACAAATAATTTCCATAATCACAATAGCCTGAAGTTTGTAGCTTTCCTTCCGATAACAACAGTATGAACCTCATTCAATAGTTTGCAGATATTCTATTAAGATAATCGTAGGTTACAAAGTTTTTTTTTGTAATTACTGTTTTTCAACTTTTATTTGCTTACAAATCTTCTGTTTAGAATAACAGATTTTCAATTATTATTTTTTTGATTTTTTAAATTATTTATTGTTGAAATATACTATATTATCATGGACATCCATATAATATTTTTGTTTTTTAAATATTGGAATTAAATATGTACAATACTATTCGTATTGGCAACATATTTGTAGACAATCTTAATTTAATACCACTGATTAAATCCATCTATATGTTTTAATAATATGCATGTACTATAATATCACATTGACATTTTTGACTTATTCTTATTAATTCCTTGGTTCTATTTTAGAAAATACCAAATTAGTCGAGATCAATTGGCCAACCTTTAGGTATAATTTTAACTAACAAGCTTTAATTATTTTGTTAGACTCACTTGGCCAACCTTTAGGTATAATTTTAACTAACATTTATCACGAAGTTTGGCCAAGTGAACCATTTTGCGTTTATATTGTTAAATTTGAAGCTGAGTGGAAAAACCGTCTGTACTACCTTTAAATTTATCATTAATGAAAGTTTAATTTTTGTTTGTAGCATTATCTATCAATTTATTATAATTTATTCTTAACAGTGTAATATTAAATTCAAATTTTAATGGAATAACACTACTTTATTCATTCAAATATCACAAGCTTAACAACATAAAAAAATATTGAGCAACATTAAAATATTCCCAACCCCCCCCCAAAAAAAACACTTTACACTATTTAGTTAATTATATATAATTATCCTGTATAGTAATAGTTTATAATCTGATTCGTCAAATGTAAAATAAAATTTAAATGACGACTTAACTTTGATGAATTAATTACAAATATTAATTCTTCCGAATTATAGTTGCCTTACATTATACCTCTATAAATCAAATTATAAAATTAACTAAAACATTTTTTAATTATTCAAGCTTACATAGACATTTATACTTTTCATGTACAACAATGTTTTTCTCATGCCTAGTCAAAATCTATATATTATTAAAAGCCAAGGATATTGGCCCCTCATTAAGCCACTTGGCAACATAAAAATATTCCACATGGCATATTAGGACAGGAAACCTAAATTGTAGGAAACAAAAAAGACCCATTTCAATTTTTCAAAAACACAAACTGCCCACGTAAGAAGGGTCATGTTGATGCAGTTGCAAATACCCTGGAAATTCTGCCATGTTTGCCATTACTGTCCAAAACTGTCGAAATTTAAAAACTGCACACGTTCCAACCCAACTTGGAACGTGTATATGTCCACAACTAACACCAACTTCCAGCAAACACTGCACACGTTCCAACCCACACATTGCATGCACATCTCCATCCACACATCAACCCCACTTAGCCACTATAATCATTTTTCCACTATAGTAATCACAATATATTATAAATTACCATGGAAAGGGAGCCATTAAAACAAGAACAAAACCATACAACAAAGAAAAAAAGAGGAGAGTCATCAAACAAATAATTTCCATAATCACAATAGCCTGAAGTTTGTAGCTTTCCTTCCGATAACAACAGTATGAACCTCATTCAATAGTTTGCAGATATTCTATTAAGATAATCGTAGGTTACAAAGTTTTTTTTGTAATTACTGTTTTTCAACTTTTATTTGCTTACAAATCTTCTGTTTAGAATAACAGATTTTCAATTATTATTTTTTTGATTTTTTAAATTATTTATTGTTGAAATATACTATATTATCATGGACATCCATATAATATTTTTGTTTTTTAAATATTGGAATTAAATATGTACAATACTATTCGTATTGGCAACATATTTGTAGACAATCTTAATTTAATACCACTGATTAAATCCATCTATATGTTTTAATAATATGCATGTACTATAATATCACATTGACATTTTTGACTTATTCTTATTAATTCCTTGGTTCTATTTTAGAAAATACCAAATTAGTCGAGATCAATTGGCCAACCTTTAGGTATAATTTTAACTAACATTTAATTATTTTGTTAGACTCACTTGGCCAACCTTTAGGTACAATTTTAACTAACATTTATCACGAAGTTTGGCCAAGTGAACCATTTTGCGTTTATATTGTTAAATTTGAAGCTGAGTGGAAAAACCGTCTGTACTACCTTTAAATTTATCATTAATGAAAGTTTAATTTTTGTTTGTAGCATTATCTATCAATTTATTATAATTTATTCTTAACAGTGTAATATTAAATTCAAATTTTAATGGAATAACACTACTTTATTCATTCAAATATCACAAGCTTAACAACATAAAAAAATATTGAGCAACATTAAAATATTCCCAACCCCCCCCCAAAAAAAACACTTTACACTATTTAGTTAATTATATATAATTATCCTGTATAGTAATAGTTTATAATCTGATTCGTCAAATGTAAAATAAAATTTAAATGACGACTTAACTTTGATGAATTAATTACAAATATTAATTCTTCCGAATTATAGTTGCCTTACATTATACCTCTATAAATCAAATTATAAAATTAACTAAAATATTTTTTAATTATTCAAGCTTACATAGACATTTATATTTTTCATATACAACAATGTTTTTCTCATGCCTAGTCAAAATCTATATATTATTAAAAGCCAAGGATATTGGCCCCTCATTAAGCCACTTGGCAACATAAAAATATTCCACATGGCATATTAGGACAGGAAACCTAAATTGTAGGAAACAAAAAAGACCCATTTCAATTTTTCAAAAACACAAACTGCCCACGTAAGAAGGGTCATGTTGATGCAGTTGCAAATACCCTGGAAATTCTGCCATGTTTGCCATTACTGTCCAAAACTGTCGAAATTTAAAAACTGCACACGTTCCAACCCAACTTGGAACGTGTATATGTCCACAACTAACACCAACTTCCAGCAAACACTGCACACGTTCCAACCCACACATTGCATGCACATCTCCATCCACACATCAACCCCACTTAGCCACTATAATCATTTTTCCACTATAGTAATCACAATATATTATAAATTACCATGGAAAGGGAGCCATTAAAACAAGAACAAAACCATACAACAAAGAAAAAAAGAGGAGAGTCATCAAACAAATAATTTCCATAATCACAATAGCCTGAAGTTTGTAGCTTTCCTTCCGATAACAACAGTATGAACCTCATTCAATAGTTTGCAGATATTCTATTAAGATAATCGTAGGTTGTAAACACGTGATTTTTGACCCTCCCCGAGATTTTCTATATTTCTAGCGTAAAATATTTAGTTTAGTTTTAATATAGCTATTTTAGTTAAATTTGACTCTTTTACTTTATTTTTACCTCAAAATGGAAAAATAACAAAAATATAGTTTTATTAATGTTTCGTAGTCATTTTAAACTTGAAAAATGCAAAAATAGTACTTTATATTTTTATCTTTTTATTAAAAACGAAAATTACAAAAATAATTTTTATTAATATTTTGTAGTCATTTTAAACTTGAAAAAAATAGTTTTATTTTAATTATGAGTATTATAGTTATTTTGATTACCTAGGATTAATTAAATAACACCATTCTCGGTTCCGGGCGAAGAATAATATTTGGGTTCAAACTACCCGGTTTTATAATTTTCGGACATAGCCCGTAATAACCCGACACTACACTAAGGGGGGGGGGCTCACGTGAAGGGGGGGAATGCACATGCACATGAAGGGGGGGAATGCACATGCACACACACTACAAAACACATGCACACACACTACAAAACACATGCACACACACTACAAAACACATGCACACACACTACAAAACACATGCACACACATATCCTAAGGGACAAAAATGCACATGCACACTACTACAAGAAGAGAGAAAAGGAAAAGGATATAAGGGGATCTTGTGAAGAAGAGAGGGGATCGGGGTAGTAGGAGGGATTTTAAGAAAGAAGGGAAAGAAGGCATAACGGCAGAATTGGAAGAAAAAGAGGAAGCAAAAAACGGGAAAAGGAGAATTGAAAACTAAAGAAGAGAAGAAAAAGAGAGAGAGGCAGCGGAGAGCAAAGACACGGGGAGAAAAGAAAAAAACGAGAGGAAACGGACAGAATAAGATTCAAAAGAAACGAAAGAGAGAATAAGAAAACGGGCAGTAAGAGAGAATTGAAAAGAAAAGATTTTGAAAACAAACATAGGAAACAAAGAAGAGAAGAAAATGACGGAAGAAAACAAAAACGGGCAGCAAGAGAAGCAGTAAACATTTCTTTGGAACAAAGGGTGGGGATTTATAAAAAAGAAAGAGAGGCAGTAAGAAGAAGAAGGGACGGGAGCAAAAGAAAAAAACGAGACCATTGTTAATCACCAAAACAGCCCAGCCCGTCGTCCAGCAATCGACTTCGTCGTCAACCATCCAGTTCGTCGACCAACAGTCCGCGACACCCGCTTCCGCTTCATCTTCGTCTTCGTTCCAGTAGCAAACCACCTGCCGTTTCTCCGAGGTCGTCGTTGGTTCGAGTTCTGTCCGGAGAGGTCGAGGTTCGAGATCGTCATAAAAGGTTCGTTTTCTCGTTGTGTACGTTGGAAAAATATGCAGAAATAAAGGTGTTGTTCTTTTCCGATATTGTTCTTCTCGCTAATATTTTGGATCGTTTTGTATTTGATTTACTTTCGTATGGTTCAGACTATTTTTGTAAATATATGATTTTGTTGAACATGCAATGTCGAAGTTAGCTAATGAAAATGACTAATCCTTCATATGCTCGCCAACTAGTTATGCTTCCATTATTTATGTAATTGTTCACCATAGTCTTGAATTTGCTCACTTAGTTAGCTACTCGTATGTTTACTCGAATTGGTTATAGTTGAGCACGATGTTGTCACATTATGGAAATTGGTTCATTATTCTTTAACCGAACGACGTAATTAGATTAAAGGAATCGGGGGTGCATTTCATGTGACCCGACTCCAATTTTGAACAAGGTTAAATAAAGCGTGTCGTGAACCACAAGTGCATTTCATGTAGTGTGGCTTGCAACATGTTTTAAATAATCTTGAATTAACTCTTAAATAAATATAGCGGGATGTAGTTTGCTTTTAAATTAGAATTAGAGTTATGCCTCGCCTAACAAAAATTGTACAAATCGCGGGGCCCTCATAAATGTATATGTAAAATATTTAGATTTCGAGATGTGCCGTTTCTTAGCGAATTTCCGGGCCTTCTCAAAAAATGTAAATAAGTAATCGCTCTAGGCGCGTATTTTAATAATTTTACCTTCTTAAATACGGGCGTGCATTTCATGCGGCCCAAATCCAAATCCCAAAATGTTGAATAAGAATGTGTCGAGGATCCGGGTGCATTTCATGTGACGTGATTCGAAACATATTTTTAGGTAACATTCTCTTTCGTAAATAATAATAATAATAAAAGCGGTAAAAGGATATTAATTTGCATTAAGTATATAATTGTAAAAAGCAGATAGATAAGCCAAACACGACGGTTGAGCGACCGTGCTAGAACCACGGAATTCGGGAATGCCTAATACCTTCTCCCGGGTTAATAGAATTCCTTATCCGGATTTCTGGTTCGCGGACCGTTAAATAGAGTCATTCTTTTCCTCGACTCGGGATTTAACCGGTGACTTGGGACACCATAAATCTCCCAAGTGGCGACTCTGAAATAATTAAATAAATCCCATCTCGATTGTCCTTTAATTGGAAAAACTCTTTGCATCCTCGCGGGTGCGGTAAAAAAGAGGTGTGACAGCTCTGGCGACTCTGCTGGGGAATATCTTTAGAACTCTGGTTCAGGGTTTAAGAATTCGAGCTTGGAATAATTGTTGTATTTGGCTTATTTATTATCTGATTTTATTATATGTTTGTATTAATGTGCAAAATGATATTTTTATCGCTTTGATATTTTTTGAACTGTACATATAAATTGTGCCGAAACCAATCTCCTCTCTGAGTCTTCTAAATCATGAAGAAGGGTGCACTTCGTGTGACTTCTTTTCTGTATAGTGTCTAATTCCCACCTTAGAACGAGGTTTGGATAAGTTGCAAAACCGGTGAAGCTTATGTATTCCCGGGTTGCTGCCTCCTCCTCGGCTCGAGTTGTCCGCTCGGGTAAGCCAGGTCTAGAACAATAAACCCAGGTTTTTAAACCTAGAATAACAAAGCTTCATGTCGGATCCCTAGTAGGAACGTTTATTTGCATCATGTTGCATTTGACTTAGGGGACTCAACACGGGGGTTGGGTCCGTCTAGGACAGGTGACCTGAAATGAAAAGACCATCCTGCTGCATCCTGTTTGTTTTATGTATATATGCTAACCGTTTTTTTTTATATTGAGGAAAATGAAAAAAAAAATAGTCTCAAAATAGTTGGTTTTTTTTACTTACTTAAAAAGAAAAAAAAACGTTTGTTGTAAAATAAAAAAATGTACAATAAAAAAAATAGTTTCAAAATAGTTTGTTTTTTTTTACTTAAAAAGAAAAAAAAACGTTTGTTGTAAAATAAAAAATATGTGATTTCAAAATAGTTTGTTTTTTTTTACTTAAAAAAAAATTGTTTTAAAAAAAAAAAAACTTAAAAAAAAAAATGTGTGAAAAAATAATAAATAGTTTGTTTCCTTTACAGATGTAGTTTGTTTGACCGAACTACGCTGGTTTGATTCTCCCCATTAGGTGGGATACGTAGGCAACCCTCATCGGGTCCAACCACACCTTTCAAAAATAAAAAAAAATGTGTGTTTAATTTTGTCAATAAAATCAAAGTGATGCCATTTTGAAAAATAGCCGAATGTTCCGAAAGGACGCCGGAAGGCTGTTTTTGCAAGAATAGCCACTTTGAGTCATTTGTAAATAATTTTGGACACAGCCTTGAAATATTCCTTAGCGGAAATGTCGAAAGGCTGTATTCGCGAAAATCAAGTTTTGAGTCATCACTCAACTTTACAAAAATAACCACTTTATCAAATAAGCCATTACATGGCCGGAGTTTTGCTGAAATAGCCACATTTTTGCATTTTAACTTTCTCAGTCTTGTGTTGGCCTGTGTCGGTGCTGAACGATGCCCCATAGGCCTCAGGATAAAATTTTGAATTTGCATCTTCTTACATAAAATTTTGCAAAAAGAGCCACTTTGTCTAAATAAGTCATTACATGGCCAATTTATGAAAAAATAGTTTTGTGTTGGTCTATGGTGATGCCGAACGATGCCCCATGAGCCACAGAAAAAAAAATTTCAAGTTTTATCTTTCTTAAATAAATTTTGCAAAAATAGCCATTTTGTCAAATAAGCCATTATGTGGCCAATTTTGTAGAAATAGTCATAATTGACACCAAAAATATTCTTTTTCTTGTAGAAATTTCCTACACAAGTTTGTAGTTGGAGTCGGCTTCTATAATTTTCCTTCAAAGAAAAGAAAAATCAAAAAAATCAAATAAACATTTCTTTATTTCTTGCATTAATTTGCAAGAACTACGCTCGGTCTGATTCATGCGGGGTCATGATACGTATGCAATCTCCATAAGATTCGACCACAACTGTATATGTATAAATATAAAAAAAAGGGAAAATAAAAAAAAATAAAAATAAAAAAAAAGAACCAGCAAGGTTTGAAAAAAAGAAAAAAGAAGTAAGCAAAAAATATTGATGAGGACTTACTGATTCCATTTCTACCATATTTTATTTTGAATTGTTGAGAATTGAGGTGGTTGGTTTGTGGTGAACCGGAAACAGAAGATCCACGAAAACCTGATTATGATCCAAGATAGTGACACCAAGAATATCGCATAGAGTCCTTTACCTGCACGCCAGGATGGACGCTTTGTGGGGATGTATTGACTAAAGCTGAAAATGTCGAAGCAAATAAGTGGCCTTGGTAATATTGATGCGAAGCTTAGTGGCCAAAATATCGTGCTTGGTAATCGGGAAGACTCTCCATTCCTTGGTCAACCAGGAATGGATTTTTTTGGTGGCTTATTTTGTTGTCATTTCTGTCGTCCAGATTATTTTAGGGTTGTAATCGGGATATTGTCATGTAACTCAAACCCTTTTTGTCGTTCTATTTTGTCCAGTTTTCTATTGGTCGTAATACCTCATTTAGTATTGTGTAGGTTTGTTCCAAGGGTGTACCCCAGTTTATTGTGTTTGTTTTGTCGTATTAATTCATTTCTAGTTCGTCTAATGCAACTCTCTTGTTTTCCATTATTTCGAGTCATTTTTCTTTGATTTAAGTCTTTCTTCTTTATAGTCATTTTTATGTCAACACTAGTGACATGACATGCACGCATAATTGTGGCCTAATCTTAAAAGTTAATCATGAAGGAATTGGAAGATAATCATGGCATTTTAAAAGAAATAATGATTTGAGGTTATTTGGAACCCGAGTCACGTGAAATTTGGGGCGGGTAAAATACAAAGAAAGCCTTAAGGGCAAAATGGCCATGCTGACATGGGGTTCGCTCGTGATACTGAAATGGAAGTGTCGTCCAGCAGTACTTTAAAATGACAGATGAAAAGGCGAATGGACGATATGGTTATCAATCAAGGCACAAACAGAAGATGTCGTGAATATGTTGTTTGAACTTGGCATGTTTTGAAAATTGGAATGACGAAGGCATTTTGTTCTGCTATCCAAACACTTTATCCATCGTCAACCCTTTGAGCTTTATTTTAAAATCTTTCATACCCCTCCTTCGGAATTAGTTGCAAAGACTAGAAACACAGGTTTGAAAGACAAGAGAAAAAGGGATAAAGAAAAAGAAAAAAAAAGAAAAGAAAACAACAAAAAGAGATAAAGAAAAGAAAAGAAAAGAAAAAGAAAAATGAATGAAAAAGAGCAACTTGAAAAAAGGGAATTGGGAACTACGTTTGACCTGATTCCTTAAAGAGGATACGTAGGCGCTTCACAGCTCGGTCATAGTGTAAATAAAGAAATAAGAATCCCCAAGTAAAAAAATCGGGGCAAAGAAAAATTGTGTTTATTGTAAATAAATTTAGGTCCGAAGGTTGTAAATTTTGAACCCAAAATTGATTTTGTTTTGAGCCTTCAATACCCTTTCTTTCTAGCCCTATCCAAATCCCACATTACGGTCCAGAAAGACCTTCTGATCAGTCTTCAAAAGATGCCACGTCAGGCGAGTGAGAGAGTCCTATCAGAATATAACACTCTGATTCTCAGCAGAAAAGATGCTGATTCTTAGCAGAAAGGAAATACGAGAGAGTCTTGGCAGTGACACCCCAATCCCCAGCTAAAAGTGATACAAATGAGAGAGTCTTACCGGTGAAAACCTTCACAGGCACCATAAGGCGACGAAAGCTGAGAGAAAATCAAAATGAGAGAAGCTTGAAAGTGAAAACCCGTCGGGCACTACAAGTCGAATAAAGGTGATAATCAGATGGAAATCACGAGACAGAAATCGTGAAAGGCAATTAATGACGAAGGATAGGCCATATGTGCATGTCATGACCAGTAGAGTTTGGTATTCGCGTTTGATAAGTTTTTGTAGATATTTCTTGCTAGAGAGTCATTTTTTTTTCTTTGTCTTCTATTTTGTTTCTTTTTATCTTTCTCATTTTTATCAAAAATTCCCCATCAAAGTCTGTGTAGTCAGAACAAGTGAGAAATGACTTCAAAACTTGCCACCAACCTTCCAATTATTATGCAAAGCAAGGAAATGCCATTGACGGCAGAGAAGTAGGGTGCAAAGAAGATTATTAAACTGGGGCAGAAAATTTTCTTTTCAGTTTGAAAATTTTCTGGAAGTCAATACCCACTTGGGGAAGAAGGAAAGTCTTAAGGGAAATGGTCTTCGAACCGGTGTCATCCTCAACAGCCTTCAAGAAGAGTGAAACACCAATTTTGAGGAAATGAAAATCCCCCAGCAATGTTGTCTACAGCAAGTTCCGAGGTGGTCGGACAACACAGAATGATAAAGGAAGAAAGGAAATCCCATCTTCAACAAAATAACCCCCAGCAAGTTGAGAAACATAGAACGGGGAAGGGATAAATGGAAAAACCCATCCCCAGCAGGAATATCATCTCCATCAAATGAAATCATTCCACAACAATGTTTTGGGAGCCCCGAGCGAGGGAAAGGAGAACAGGAAAAACCACCCCACATGAGCGGCACAACCGCTCACAATGTTTTGAACTAACAAATTTTCTTTGATTTGAAACAGTGAAAGAAAGTGCTATTGATAGCAGAAAATCATGCCACAAGGAAGAACACCAATACTGGGGCAGAAAATTTTCTGCCGTTGTTGAAAATTTTCTCGGAGAAACGAGGAAGGCAATTCAAGATGACATGTCAGGTTTGTCCACCTTCAAATAGGATGTTTCAGGTTTGTCCACCTTCGAACAGGACGTCTCAGGTTTGTTCACTTTCATACATTGATACAATGGGAGTATTCGCCCTCGAATAGGATACAATGGGAGTATTCGCCCTCGAATAGGATACAATGGGAGTATTCGCCCTCGAATAGGATACAATGGGAGTATTCGCCCTCGAATAGGATACAATGGGAGTATTCGCCCTCGAATAGAATACAATGGGAGTATTCGCCCTCGAACAGGATACAATGGGAGTATTCGCCCTCGAATAGAATACAATGGGAGTATTCGCCCTCGAATAGGATACAATGGGAGTATTCGCCCTCGAATAGAATACAATGGGAGTATTCGCCCTCGAATAGGATACAATGGGAGTATTCGCCCTCGAATAGGATACAATGGGAGTATTCGCCCTCGAATAGGATACAATGGGAGTATTCGCCCTCGAATAGAATACAATGGGAGTATTCGCCCTCGAATAGAATACAATGGGAGTATTCGCCCTCGAATAGGATACAATGGGAGTATTCGCCCTCGAATAGGATACAATGGGAGTATTCGCCCTCGAATAGGATACAATGGGAGTATTCGCCCTCGAATAGGATACAATGGGAGTATTCGCCCTCGAATAGGATACAACGGGAGTATTCGCCCTCGAATAGGATACAATGGGAGTATTCGCCCTCGAATAGGATACAACGGGAGTATTCGCCCTCGAATAGGATACAATGGGAGTATTCGCCCTCGAATAGGATACAATGGGAGTATTCGCCCTCGAATAGGATACAATGGGAGTATTCGCCCTCGAATAGGATACAATGGGAGTATTCGCCCTCGAATAGGATACAATGGGAGTATTCGCCCTCGAACAGGATACAATGGGAGTATTCGCCCTCGAATAGAATACAATGGGAGTATTCGCCCTCGAATAGGATACAATGGGAGTATTCGCCCTCGAATAGGATACAATGGGAGTATTCGCCCTCGAATAGAATACAATGGGAGTATTCGCCCTCGAATAGGATACAATGGGAGTATTCGCCCTCGAATAGGATACAATGGGAGCATTCGCCCTCGAATAGGATACAATGGGAGTATTCGCCCTCGAATAGGATACAATGGGAGTATTCGCCCTCGAATAGAATACGATGGGACTATCCGCCCTCGAATAGGATATTTTATGTATGTTTTATCTTACATCGTCCTATGCATATTTTGTAAATTATTGCCAGCATGCATTTTAAATTCAAAAATTGCTACTAAAAGCAGGCGCCTACCTGTATAACAAAAGGCAAGTCTTCAGTCTTTACATTGCAGGTCTTGAAAGCAGAGGGTTACAACAAGAGATCCCAGCGCAAATTCAAGCGCATGAGTCAAAGGAAATGAGGGGTGAAGGAAACAAAAGATGCTTCCTCAGCAGCATCATCCCCAGCAGGTGAGTAAACAGTTCCAAAGATATCCCCAGCAGCCGAAAGAAAAGTAATACGACTCAGGGGGAAAGCAATTCTAAGACAAGATGATTCAGAAGAAAAGGTGGCCCAAGAGGCAATGCAGGAAGAAGAAAACGGTACAAAAGGCAAAAGAAGGTGATCATGGATAGGATGAAATTAGTGAGTTGTAGTCGAAGTCAGGGAGCCCGCCTGGAGAATGGAGTGGCGATTTAGTTTTGAAGTTGTAGTTGAAGTCAGGGAGCCCGCCTGAAGAAGGGAGTGGCGATTTATTGAGAAGTTGTAGTTGAAGTAAGGGAGCCCACCTGGAGAATGGAGTGGCGATTTATTTTGAAGTTGTAATTGAAGTCAGGGAGCCCGCCTGAAGAATGGAGCGGCGATTTATTTTTGAAGTTGGTTAAGGAAAGCGGCAGAGTGTAACGGAAATCCCCAGCACGAATCAGAAGGAAGGCAACCAGAATGCGAGTCAACAGTCCGAGGGGATCAACAGAAGTTTAGTCACAATAAACAAAAAGAAAAAAGAGGCATGAAGCCAATCCAAAATGCAGAAGTTGATGAAAGATGTGGCATGCTCAAGACATGGCCGAGGTCCCAAGCACTGTATACCTGGTCTTGATCCGAAAAGCAGCACCTGCAACTAGCAAGTATCAAGGTTCAAATTTAGAGTCCGCATGAAGCACCAACCAATACTCAAGATCAAGCTTCAGAAGACTTATAGATAGGAATCTTGTAACTAGTAGCTGATAGGCTTAGTTAGTCTTTCTCATGTTTTGATTTTTGATGTAATAGCAGGACCACGGACCGGAACTTCGACGGACCGGAACTTCGATGGGACGGAACCTCGACGGAACGACACCTCGACTGGCTCTCCACCTCGGTATACCCCTTCCTCACTCACTTTCGAACTACACGTGGCCTCATTCCTTTATAGCCAAGGATATGTAGGCAGCTCAGATACAAGGGCTCGGTCATATTCCTCTTCTTTTAGTTTAGTGCTAATTTTCATTACATTTTCGAAACTATGCCTCAATCCCAAGCAGGTTTGGATCGCCATATGAATCCTCACTGTAAACACGTGATTTTTGACCCTCCCCGAGATTTTCTATATTTCTAGCGTAAAATATTTAGTTTAGTTTTAATATAGCTATTTTAGTTAAATTTGACTCTTTTACTTTATTTTTACCTCAAAATGGAAAAATAACAAAAATATAGTTTTATTAATGTTTCGTAGTCATTTTAAACTTGAAAAATGCAAAAATAGTACTTTATATTTTTATCTTTTTATTAAAAACGAAAATTACAAAAATAATTTTTATTAATATTTTGTAGTCATTTTAAACTTGAAAAAAATAGTTTTATTTTAATTATGAGTATTATAGTTATTTTGATTACCTAGGATTAATTAAATAACACCATTCTCGGTTCCGGGCGAAGAATAATATTTGGGTTCAAACTACCCGGTTTTATAATTTTCGGACATAGCCCGTAATAACCCGACACTACACTAAGGGGGGGGGGGGCTCACGTGAAGAGGATTAAAAAAAAAATGAAAACAAAACACATGCACACACACTACAAAACACATGCACACACACTACAAAACACATGCACACACACTACAAAACACATGCACACACACTACAAAACACATGCACACACATATCCTAAGGGACAAAAATGCACATGCACACTACTACAAGAAGAGAGAAAAGGAAAAGGATATAAGGGGATCTTGTGAAGAAGAGAGGGGATCGGGGTAGTAGGAGGGATTTTAAGAAAGAAGGGAAAGAAGGCATAACGGCAGAATTGGAAGAAAAAGAGGAAGCAAAAAACGGGAAAAGGAGAATTGAAAACTAAAGAAGAGAAGAAAAAGAGAGAGAGGCAGCGGAGAGCAAAAACGAGAGGACACGGGGAGAAAAGAAAAAAACGAGAGGAAACGGACAGAATAAGATTCAAAAGAAACGAAAGAGAGAATAAGAAAACGGGCAGTAAGAGAGAATTGAAAAGAAAAGATTTTGAAAACAAACATAGGAAACAAAGAAGAGAAGAAAATGACGGAAGAAAACAAAAACGGGCAGCAAGAGAAGCAGTAAACATTTCTTTGGAACAAAGGGTGGGGATTTATAAAAAAGAAAGAGAGGCAGTAAGAAGAAGAAGGGACGGGAGCAAAAGAAAAAAACGAGACCATTGTTAATCACCAAAACAGCCCAGCCCGTCGTCCAGCAATCGACTTCGTCGTCAACCATCCAGTTCGTCGACCAACAGTCCGCGACACCCGCTTCCGCTTCATCTTCGTCTTCGTTCCAGTAGCGAACCACCTGCTGTTTCTCCGAGGTCGTCGTTGGTTCGAGTTCTGTCCGGAGAGGTCGAGGTTCGAGATCGTCATAAAAGGTTCGTTTTCTCGTTGTGTACGTTGAAAAATATGCAGAAATAAAGGTGTTGTTCTTTTCCGATATTGTTCTTCTCGCTAATATTTTGGATCGTTTTGTATTTGATTTACTTTCGTATGGTTCAGACTATTTTTGTAAATATATGATTTTGTTGAACATGCAATGTCGAAGTTAGCTAATGAAAATGACTAATCCTTCATATGCTCGCCAACTAGTTATGCTTCCATTATTTATGTAATTGTTCACCATAGTCTTGAATTTGCTCACTTAGTTAGCTACTCGTATGTTTACTCGAATTGGTTATAGTTGAGCACGATGTTGTCACATTATGGAAATTGGTTCATTATTCTTTAACCGAACGACGTAATTAGATTAAAGGAATCGGGGGTGCATTTCATGTGACCCGACTCCAATTTTGAACAAGGTTAAATAAAGCGTGTCGTGAACCACGAGTGCATTTCATGTAGTGTGGCTTGCAACATGTTTTAAATAATCTTGAATTAACTCTTAAATAAATATAGCGGGATGTAGTTTGCTTTTAAATTAGAATTAGAGTTATGCCTCGCCTAACAAAAATTGTACAAATCGCGGGGCCCTCATAAATGTATATGTAAAATATTTAGATTTCGAGATGTGCCGTTTCTTAGCGAATTTCCGGGCCTTCTCAAAAAATGTAAATAAGTAATCGCTCTAGGCGCGTATTTTAATAATTTTACCTTCTTAAATACGGGCGTGCATTTCATGCGGCCCAAATCCAAATCCCAAAATGTTGAATAAGAATGTGTCGAGGATCCGGGTGCATTTCATGTGACGTGATTCGAAACATATTTTTAGGTAACATTCTCTTTCGTAAATAATAATAATAATAAAAGCGGTAAAGGGATATTAATTTGCATTAAGTACATAATTGTAAAAAGCAGATAGATAAGCCAAACACGACGGTTGAGCGACCGTGCTAGAACCACGGAATTCGGGAATGCCTAATACCTTCTCCCGGGTTAATAGAATTCCTTATCCGGATTTCTGGTTCGCGGACCGTTAAATAGAGTCATTCTTTTCCTCGACTCGGGATTTAACCGGTGACTTGGGACACCATAAATCTCCCAAGTGGCGACTCTGAAATAATTAAATA
This sequence comes from Nicotiana noctiflora, assembly GCA_032618575.1. NCBI lineage: Eukaryota > Viridiplantae > Streptophyta > Magnoliopsida > Solanales > Solanaceae > Nicotiana > Nicotiana noctiflora. The sequence goes on along the minus strand of JASVEL010004725.1, from coordinate 59,266 downwards.
AATCCCATCTCGATTGTCCTTTAATGAACCTCATTCAATAGTTTGCAGATATTCTATTAAGATAATCGTAGGTTACAAAGTTTTTTTTGTAATTACTGTTTTTCAACTTTTATTTGCTTACAAATCTTCTGTTTAGAATAACAGATTTTCAATTATTATTTTTTTGATTTTTTAAATTATTTATTGTTGAAATATACTATATTATCATGGACATCCATATAATATTTTTGTTTTTTAAATATTGGAATTAAATATGTACAATACTATTATGTAACGACCCGCCCCGTCGTTACGGGAATCTCCACCCCGTTACCTTGAATTAACATATCTTATGCTTCTATATCAGTGTTAGAACCTATCGGGTGAGTTAGGAGTGAATTGAATTGAAAATGAAGCAAATAGCATGTTTGAAGGAAGTTTGAATATGGAAAGTCAACCTAGAGTTGACTATCGAGTTAGAGTGCTCGGAATCGGATTCTGATGATTCGACTAGTTTCGAGGGATCATTTATGACTTAGGAGAGTAATCGGAATTGAATTTGGAGATCCGGTGTAGAAATAGGCTTGAATTGGCTAAGGTTGAATTTTGGCGAAATCCGATCGATAGGTGAGATTTTGATCCGGGAGTCGGAATGGAATTCCGACAGTTGCAGTAGTTCCGTTAGGTGATTTTGGATATGCCTGCAAATTTTCAGGTCATTCGGACATCGTTTGGTCGGGTTTTTGATCGAATGTGAATTTTTGAAGTTAAAGTTAAACTTAAGCTTAAATTTGTTGAAAACGGACGATTTTGATGTTAACGATAGAGTTTTGATGATTGGAACAAGTTCGAATAAGGTTATAGGGCGTGTTGGTTCTTTTCGTTGAGGTCCCGGGGGCCTCGGGTGAGTTTCGGGGTGGTTTCAGACCATTTTTAGGCCATTTTTAACTGCTGGTTTATGTCTGTAGCAGTGTTCTACGCGATCGCGGACAATGGGACGCGATCGCGGTGAGTAAAATGTGCGAAAATTATTAATGAATCGCGATCGCGTGAAATGCTCCGCGATCGCGAAGAAGGAAAATTTCTGTGCATTGATCCTACTTCGGAAGCTCATATCTTTTTATATATAAGGAATTTTAAGGTGATTCAAAAACGAAAGTTGTAGCCCATCGTGTCTAGTTTTCAGAAAGATAAAGAAATCATGATTTGGACATCTGTGTAAAGAGTTATGGACGTTACACTATAGGGTGTCCGAGAAGGATCTCTAATACACATGTATAACTTGGGAAGCTTATATCTAGAAATATATACGGATTCAGGAAATGACAATCAAATGAAAGTTATAGCCCTATGTGTCTAGTTTCCAGAACATCAAACCATTCATCATTTGGAGTTGTGTGCAAAAAGTTATGACCATTATACTGAAGCCTGTCCGGAGGAACTAGAGTTTGTTCACCGCGATCGCGAAGCCTTTCCCGCGATCGCGAAGGGTAAATTTTGGGCCAAATTTTGTTCTCCGCGATCGCAGAGCCATTCCCGCGATCGTGATGAGTAATATGCCTGGGCAGAATGTTTTTAAAACATTCCAGTCGCGAAATCAACCCATTTTTCCACCATTTTTGGTCATTCTTGAGAGCTTTTGGACGGGAATTGAAGGGATTTCGACGGGGAATCATTGGAGGTAAGTTTTATGAGTTAAATACATGATTTTATCAAAGAATCCTCCATTAATTCTCTGAATTTGGGTAAGAAATCAAGAAAATTAGGGCTTTGAACAAAAATCTTAAAATGGGGATTTGAAGGACCATTTGTGGTCCGAATTGGGAGTTCTTGGTATGTACGGACTCGTGGAGAGACGAGGATTCCGAAAATGTGAGTTTCATAATTTTTCGAGATGTGGGACCGGGGCTCGGGTTTTGCAAATTTCGTAATTTTTGCTATTTTTCGAGTTCTTTCGATTGGGTGATGTTCCATTAGCCTATTTTGATATATTTGTGCTGATTTGTGCTAGTTTTGACGTGCGTGGATGCCGGTTCGAGGAGATAAGGCATCGCGGGCATGAGCTTTCGTCGGTTCGAGGTGGGTAATACTTGTAAATGATGTCCCGAGGGTTAGTAAACCCCGGACTTGCACATCTTAGTGCTGTGTTGAGGTGACTTGCACGCCGGATGACGGGCGTGGGGTAGAGCACCATTGGGGATTGTGACTTGGTCCGTCCCGCGTAATAAATAATAATACCTAATTGTTGAAGTGATTTGGACTAATTATCATGTTTGGGCTTCGTGCCAATTATTTGAGTCCTTCAGGGATTGGTATCACTGTTTTGATAACACTGTGCATATTTTATTATAATTTAAGGTTTAAAATGGGATTTTTGCTATTCAGCATTCTTAAGCATTCTTATAAGGTTATGAAAAACTTGAATAAGGTCTTAATAATATTTTAGCTGTGAGCTAATGTGATATTGTTGCCCGTAGGGCTTTCTTGATTATTTGTTAGACTGATTGGGGCCGAGGGCCATATGTTAGGACATGACATTTTATGTGAGCATATGCATACACATGCACGGATCGGACTGCACGCCGCAGTGGTATACGGATCGGGCTGCGCGCCGCAGCAGGTGTGATATTAATATTGTGCTTGGGCTGTAGGAGCCCCTCCGGAGTCTGAACCCCCACAGTGAGCACGGGTACCCAAATTGGATCGGGCTACACGCCGTAGCGGTCATATGCATCGCATGGCATACATACATTGGTTTACGTGTACTACGTGGCATAACATTCAGCACTCATACATTACTGGCACACATGCATTAGTTGCTTTATTGACCAGATCTCCTGGTATAAATTGTTAAGGAGTGCTGAGCCCGAGAGGCTGATTTGAGTGCTGACTTGCACTGCTTGAGATTCTCCCAAGTATTGGTATGTTATAATGAAAGAAAGTAGCTAAAAATTGAGATTTCTAAATAATCTACTCACATATGCTGAAAAGGAATAAAATGATAGTGTTTTGAAGTTTTATGATAGTTCTGTATTGTGTAGCAAGAGATAGTGCCTTGCGTGGTTTTCTTCCCTTCAGCATTATTTACTTTTATTACCGCCGAGTTGGAAGTACTCACACCCGACTCCCTGCACCTTGTGTGCAGATCCAGGTACATTACAGCATAGCTGATTCCATTGCGGCTCGGGAGTGCTTTTGGACAATCGAGGTAGCTGCCAGCGTTCGCAGGACCTGATTCTCCAGTTTGTCTATATTTTGTTCTGATCATCCCACACTTGTGCACAGTTATATTCACTATTTACACTTGTATATTCCGTAGAGGCTCATGACTCTTGACCCTTCGGTCTATGGGAGTTGGCACGTGTTGGGACTTGGTTCCCTGTTTTTAATATGTATCTATCACTGTTGAATTATTTCCGTATGCTTAAATTGGATAAAGTGAGCTTATGGCTCCATGATTGTTGTTAATTGGTCAGGCTGGCCTAGCAGTGTGCTGGGCGCCATCACGACCGGATTTGGGGTCCTTTAGGTATAATTTTAACTAACATTTATCACGAAGTTTGGCCAAGTGAACCATTTTGCGTTTATATTGTTAAATTTGAAGCTGAGTGGAAAAACCGTCTGTACTACCTTTAAATTTATCATTAATGAAAGTTTAATTTTTGTTTGTAGCATTATCTATCAATTTATTATAATTTATTCTTAACAGTGTAATATTAAATTCAAATTTTAATGGAATAACACTACTTTATTCATTCAAATATCACAAGCTTAACAACATAAAAAAATATTGAGCAACATTAAAATATTCCCAACCCCCCCCAAAAAAAACACTTTACACTATTTAGTTAATTATATATAATTATCCTGTATAGTAATAGTTTATAATCTGATTCGTCAAATGTAAAATAAAATTTAAATGACGACTTAACTTTGATGAATTAATTACAAATATTAATTCTTCCGAATTATAGTTGCCTTACATTATACCTCTATAAATCAAATTATAAAATTAACTAAAACATTTTTTAATTATTCAAGCTTACATAGACATTTATACTTTTCATGTACAACAATGTTTTTAAAAAAATAATAATATCTATATATTATTAAAAGCCAAGGATATTGGCCCCTCATTAAGCCACTTGGCAACATAAAAATATTCCACATGGCATATTAGGACAGGAAACCTAAATTGTAGGAAACAAAAAAGACCCATTTCAATTTTTCAAAAACACAAACTGCCCACGTAAGAAGGGTCATGTTGATGCAGTTGCAAATACCCTGGAAATTCTGCCATGTTTGCCATTACTGTCCAAAACTGTCGAAATTTAAAAACTGCACACGTTCCAACCCAACTTGGAACGTGTATATGTCCACAACTAACACCAACTTCCAGCAAACACTGCACACGTTCCAACCCACACATTGCATGCACATCTCCATCCACACATCAACCCCACTACATGCCTGTATTGTCAATTGACATTCTACAATCCTAGTATATATCTCGTCATACAAATACCATTAACGTCATATTATATACTATTGGACTTATGTGGTTGTCGTAGTCCATTGGACTTATGTGGTTGTGGTAGGCCGATCCGTCCTAGTATATGAATGAAACAATATTCATAGACGGTCAATTACTAAATAACAACCACGATATATAAACGGAAGTTCCTATTACTACAATCGTATTAGTCAAATGGACTTATATAGTTGTCGTAGGCCGATGCGTCCTAGTATGAACGTATGACATTACTCCAATATCGTGATAAACAGAGGTCTAGGATAGTACGCTGTCGGAATGAGACCGAGATAGAGTAAGGAAGTTAGACCGAAATGAATAACTCAATTCCTCTAGAAGAAAGGAGAGAGAAAGAAAGAACCTATTCTTAAAAAGAATATATGTTATGTCTATGAATATATGCAAAAAATCGTACAATCATTTCCATTAGTCCAATATTATAATATAGATGGGTAGACTTAATTATTGACCACATACTTATTTACTATATAGTCCATTGACTTATGTCATATATTAATATAACCACCACCAATATAGATACCGTAGTTTCCCTTTACCATTTATAGGGTACTTTAATCTATAAACCGAAATCGGGTAGTCATGTACAATCATCGATAAGTTTACATATTAGTTATATTGGACGGCAATTATACGAATGAGTTCATATAGTTATTGTAATTCTATAGGTAATCCAATGAGTAAGTCACGTACTCGAATATTCCTTATTAATGACAATCATATATGACTACATACTAATATTAGTCCATTATGTGTCCAAACCGTATAGACATTCCTATTCCTTATATTCCTAATTGTCCTAACCATATAGTAATAACAAATTACTAGTTATTGGATGCATATAGGTATCGTATTGAATTTACATGACACATATATTACACGTAATTATAATAGAAGATATATTACTGTAGAATATATAAATGGAAGGTTCTATTACTAGGGACCGCCTAGATAAGGGTTCCATAATATTGACCCTGGTTAATATTACGTATGTGTTATGAATAGTTTGGGTCACATTTATGACATATATTTTTATTTAATATTAAATGTCCTAGTCTAAGGACAATCATAAATATCGCTATGCATAACAGATTTATACTTTGAGACCAATGTCATTGAAATTGGACAACCACTAAACGGGAGTTTCATTCATAATCAAGCTAATACTAGGACGCACCGTATTAGTCCATTTGATTGGATTCCAATGGACTTATGTATTAGTCCATTGGAAATTATATTATTTCAATGTCCATTGGTCTCGAAGCAGACCGATGCGTTGTCATGCACGATGTATAATTCATATACATGAGATATGGCCATTGATATACGATTGACATATTTGTCTATACGCTGACTTAGTAGACAATGGTATATACGCTGAAGGGGGACTAGGCAGAGCTGAATACAAATTAGTGATATTAGTGATACTAGTGTGCGAATAACAATAAGGTCATATTATTGTGAACTTAATATCCTAATTCGTTACATCGATGATAATTAAGGACAATAAGCAGTGTCACTACGACACTGCTTATATGACTTAACTACATAAGTGCTTTCACTTAAAATTGAATAATAGACGTACATTCATCAAATGTAGTGAGGATACTTCATATGAGTGGACAAAAGAAAAAAAAGATCGTATGTTTAGGGTTTTTTTACTGAGGGGTAATTTTGGTATTAAGAAAAATAATAAGGGATAAGAATGTAATATACTTGGTCAACAATATCTGGCTTTTAAGCCAATGTAAATAAGTAAACACACAAGAGGTTCGAGGTCGTTTCTACTTAATAAGAGACAAATAAAAAGGAAAAGAAAAGAAAAGTCCTAAGCTAACCTATACTACGACTTCTCCACCATGCTCGTCAAGGCCTCCAAAATATTTACACAGTTTTTCGGGGCATACCGCGAATAATAATATTTACAAACTTCACGGGGCATTCCCTGGATAAATTTAACTAAGGGACAACCTCTCACCTCAAAATTAACAAAATCTTAAAGTTTGCCTACCCAAGTGTTGTCGGCCTAAGCATGCTTCTACCGACTCAATAGAGTAAAATAAGAACAATTGGAATCATCTTAAGCTCTATTAAATGATGCTGTTAGTTTTAATCCCAGCAAACACATGCTCCAATCCTTCTTTTCAATTTGCAATATCCCAAACCGCAAGAACACTCAGCTCATTAATTGTTCGTCCATTTTAATGGCTTAATGAGGAGATTAATTTGCCATCAAATAGATTAAACAAAGAAGCCAGAACATAAATTAATATCCAAGTCAAGATAAGTAACAGAAGTTTCGTGAATTAATTTCAATACCAAATAAAGCAAATAAGAGACTTCAAAGTTAAGGAGATATGAGCAGACTTTAAATAGAGTTTGAAATTCGGAAGCTCAGGCTGTTTTGAAACTTACAAGCAATAAAATCACGAACGGAACATCGAACCTCGAGCTCGACCTCACACTCAATATAGTTGTAAGACGGACACTCGAAGCAACGAACCAACTGGAACAACGGCTGGAAATATGAACGAAGAGAAGGAATTAGGGCCAAATAAAGGCTAGAAACTCAAGGAGAGAACTCAGCTATGAAGCAACGGTAGCAACAACAAATCAGAGCTAGGATTTAAGAAATGAACAGCAAGTTAAACGCTTGAAGTTTCTGCCTCTGAAGCCGGCTCCATTTCGGCGACTACGGCTCCATAAATCGGCTACCACTACTCTCACTTAATAGTAGTAATAAAAATCCACGTAGCCGAACAAAGGCAAATGAATGGAGATTGAAACAATTTCGAAATTCTCCTTCTTCTTTTTTCGTTTTGTTTTGTTTTCAAATTTCTTGAAGCTCTTCTGTTGAGTGAGAGTGAAGTTAAGAAAAATAACTATAAGAGAGTAAGGTCAAGCGTGAATATCTGTGAGAATGAGGGAATTGAAGTTGAGGGGCGTCGGCTGCTCTTATCTGCTAGGGTTTTTTATGCTTTTGTCTCTTGTAGAAGATGAAGCTACGGTTTTTCCTTGTTTTGGGCTTCTTGGGTTATGGAAGAAGTGTGCCTCTAATTTGGGTCTAAAATTTGTTAATATTGGGTCAAAATAAAGCTAAAAATTCAATTTAATACAAAATGTAAAACTTCTAATTGATTTTGATAAACCATTAATATTAAAACAAAAGCTAAAAATAAGAATTGAAACTACTTTTGGCATTTTCAAGGATTATCAAAATAAAATGCATTAAAAATAATATTTTTCTAAAAATACCTAATACCTTAATTAAATAGAGAAAAATAAAACTATTTTTGTATTTTTTTAATTTTATAATAAAAATAATGTAAAAGAGTTAAAATTAGTGGAAATAACTATGTGAAACCTAAATTAAATATTCTAAGCTAAAACGGGTGAAATTTTGGGGAGGATAAAAAATTACATGTCTACAAGTAGCAAATGAAATCACACAAAACTTCAGCATTTTAGTAGCCAGATCTGAAGTTCAGCTCTAGAGCTGAAGTTTTTATTTTGTAACTTGCGAACTTCAACTCTAGACCTGAAGTTTTATTTTATAAGTTTTTGTTTAGTAATCGGAAAACTTCAACTCTAGCTGAAGTTTGCCAGTTATAAAATAAAAACTTCAACTCTAAAGCTGAAGATTTTGTTCTAGAGCTGAAGTTTCTATGTTGTAACTAGAAAACTTCAGCCCTAGAACTGTATAATTTTTTCCCACAAATGCTAACAGTCTCATTAATTAAGTCGCTCACAGTCAAGAATCGTGACTTATATTAAATCTTCTGTGAACTATGACAAAATGTTCAGCATCTTGACTTTTTATAACTGCTACTAGTTAATATTAGTGTCTTTGCCTTTTAGTATCAATAATAATGTGTCGTATGGGACTCAGCAGTGACCTCCCGATTAAATCATTAATGAAACAATGAAAGATTTAAAATTCAATTGTACAATTGCTTTAGCAGCACCAATAACAGAAGAAGAAGAAGAAGAAGAAGAAGAAGAAGAAGAAGAAGAAGAAGAAGAAGAAGAAGAGATAGGGAAGCTTAAGTTTTTTAAAAAATAGATACGAATGCAAACAAAAAAACAAAACGGCTAAAGGTTAAAAAGGGGCGCCCAAATAGGGCGCCCGTGCAATTTTTACTGTCAAAAGGGCCAACATTTTAGGAAACGCTAAGAGGTCTTAGGCCTCATTTTTAACATATCCCTGTTTGCAAGCTGACCTGTTGGAGGTCCACCACGAGAGTTCAATTTAGCCCATAATATTACTGCCTCTATTTTGCCCAAATGCGCTGCTCCTTCCAAATATTTAATAGTCAAATTTCTAAAGAAAAGGAAATACACACTTGTGAATTATATATTTATACCTCAATGTATTCTTTATTTTCAACACAATATTTTCCGTATCTTTTGACCTTCTAAATAATCTCAAACCCAGTCTTAATCATGAACAACAGATGAGCCTTGTAGTTTACTTTAGCCGCATTTAAAATAAATTATTGTGGCTATGGGTATGATTTTCGTAGCATGGTTACGATACATAATTTCCAATTCAAGTGTGTGTTTCACATAACTCGACCATAACCTCAAATTAATAATAATTAAAATAAACATATAGTAAATCGCATGTGTGTTTAATATGACGAGACTCAAAATGTGTACAAAAATAATAAGTACGTGAAATCGCGACTTGTTTAAATAAATTTCATAAATAATAAATGGTTAATTGATTAATTAAAGCGGTTAGAAGGTAAAAAGCAGAATAGGTTTTTAAATGTGTAATAAATTAGATAATTGGGCCAATTATTAATAGTTGTGCGACCGTGCTAAAGTCATTGGGAGTGTCTCACACCTTCTCCCGGGTTAACAAAATTCCTCATCTGATCTTCTGGTTTCGCAGACTTTAAACCAGAGTCAGATTTCCTCCATTTGGGATTTAAAATAAACCGGTGACTTAGGACACCATAAATTATTTCACATGTATGGCTACTCTGAATAAATAAATAATTCCATTTTGATTAGTATCACTTGAATTGAAAAAACTCCTTATTCACTCAAGAAAAAAGAAATATGACAACTCTAATCATGGGATACTACGCTAGTGCCACTACAACATGCAACAAGGTAAACTAGGAAGAGAAAATAGTCTACCACTTAAGGCACTAATTTTAATTTTAAGCAAATACAGGTACAATAGATTTGATTAGGAATATAAGTTCAACGAAAATTAATTTAATAAACTAAAATAAAATATCTGCCGAGTTTAAGTGGCAATGAGAGAGAGGCGTGAGAAAGAGACGGAGGAAAAATGAAAAAGATTGGAGCTTAATATATTACTTTATATAAAATTGATAATTATGTACAGAATATGTAACTAAGAAGAACCTTATTAATAGAGTTTTTTAAATATATTTAATATTTAAGTGATAAATATATTTAATATGGATTCAAACATACAATTAGAGTTTTTTAAACAATATTACTCCTAATAATTACAAAATGTGACCGCTTATTTCCGTCTTATAGCTAAATCAATAGAATGAGCTGCCTTTGCTTTGTACACTGGTAACTAATAATATTTCCTTAATTGTCTCCCAAAAAAATATAAAATCATAGATGACGATGATTATCAGTTGCAAAATAAAAAATAAAAAATTACTCTATCGTCCATGTATAACATGCATATATTTTCCACCCAACAAAAAATTGATTTTTTTTCCTATAAGCTTCCTGTTCAAATTATGAAAATATTATTTGCTTATTGTAACCCCCCCCCCCCCTCCCCCCCAATCCAATATTCTTCTTATTAGGTCAATTTGTACTCTCTATTCACATGCATGGAGTTTTAATTTATGATATCATACGAGTCAAGCCACTGATTCAACAACATCTAACAAATATAAAGAAAGCGAAATAAACAATTAGTCAATAATTATTTGATAATTTAACTAATAAAGACAGATGGCTGAGAAGTACTTAAAAGTACCATCAGCAATGATTAATACAAAATATGTTCTTCATCCGACGGTCAATATTAGCTGTACGCATTAATAATGAACCCTAATATTCGGACATTCAGAATATAATCAATGGTCAACAATTCACCAAGTCTTCAATTACGTTGAACAAAGTTGGCTTAGCTACAGATCATCATCTCTAACATGTTACCAGATATAAATATAATAATTTTCTGTTCAGACCCGATTTATGCTTAAATTAACTTAAGGCGTTGACAATTCATTATTAAATAAGGCCATTCTTGATATTATTTTTATTAATATTAAAATCACCATCTTCCTTAGCCCTCAAACTATGCCTACAAATTAGTACAAATTACTTTTATCTGATCCCTTTATATACAAAAACATATCATGCTTTATCAAAGTCAAAAGGCAAGTTAAGTGTGTGGTCAACTTGATGAACCATGCTAGTCGGCAGCCATCTTCAAATAACAATTTCTCAAAAAGAAAAAAAAATTCATGAAGCAATTACAACTTTTGTTTTTGTATACAGTCAAAATCAGACTCATCTACTGTATGATAGATCGGGCTAGGAACATGCGGGATTAAAAGACCGGACCCGAATCCCATCAAACCAGAATAATGTATAGCTAAATTCAGTGTTGGCAAATTGTAATTCTAAATAATTTTGTGAGTTCGTGACTGTTTGGCCAACGTCCTTTTAAATTTTTGGGTATTTTGAAAATTATTTTTTGTTAGATACTGGATTTATAGAAAGTGTCTGTATATCGTAACAAATTTATGTTTGACCAAAAAATCATTTGATCAAATACTCTTGTTAGTATTATAGAACCAGTTTATATTTGGCTAATCTTTTCAAACAGCACTTTTGCATCAAATTACAAAACATAAAGATCACTTTTACCATTAGTATCATTTAAATTAACGAATGAATTAAAATATTTATTTTGAGGCTTTAAGCTGTTCAATTTTTAAATTTCATTCAACTAAAATTTGCATATAAAACTAAAATTAAAAAAATAGAGAGAGGAAGCATGTTTTTTAGACTTTAGTCGTAAATATCTGACAATACATAAGGTTATATTTTATTCATTTTGTTAAGACATAGTTTGGTAAATATAAATTTTGAATAAGGTATTTTTGTTATGAAAACACTTTAATAAAACTTTTCCTTTCGACCATATTAAGAGTTTGGCTAAATAATTTAACTCTAAATATAAGTATTTTTAAAAAATTAAATATTTTTAATTTTTTAGAAACTTGGTCAAATAGTCTATTAGTGTCTTTGACCAACTTATAATAGCTAAATTTAAATATGATTTCGCAGCCCACGAAGGCTAGCTCGTGTTAGGCAAATGTGTAAAAATTGTATGGGATCATCCCTTTCTAAAATGATATTTATTTTTTATTCAATATTTATAATGTTGATTAGAAATAGTCACTAACATATTAAAATTAATATAAGAAGACGATATTACCTTTGTTCTATCTCTTTTCTTTCCATGTTATACTAATGTAAAGAAAGTACGGCGACATTCCGCAAAGTGTGACGACTAACGAATATGGCAACCACTCAAAATTTTTATATACAAATAAATAACATTTAAAATTGTTCGATAGTAAAAGATTGGCAACTATAATAGCAAAACCAAAATAATAAATATTTTAATCTTTTTAATAGAAGCATTATCAAGTACACTTCATCCTTAACTTAAAGTTACAAGCATTGAAATTAAGGACATATAGTCCATAACTTAGAGTTACGAGCACAGAAGCTAAGCACATGTAGTCCTGAACTTCGAGTTCTAAGTTCAAAAGTTAAGGACATGTAGTCCTGAATTTAGAGTTACAAGTTCAATTGTTCGATAGTAAAAGATTGGCAACTATAATAGCAAAACCAAAATAATAAATATTTTAATCTTTTTAATAGAAGCATTATCAAGTACACTTCATCCTTAACTTAAAGTTACAAGCATTGAAATTAAGGACATATAGTCCATAACTTAGAGTTACGAGCACAGAAGCTAAGCACATGTAGTCCTGAACTTCGAGTTCTAAGTTCAAAAGTTAAGGACATGTAGTCCTGAATTTAGAGTTACAAGTTCAATTGTTCGATAGTAAAAGATTGGCAACTATAATAGCAAAACCAAAATAATAAATATTTTAATCTTTTTAATAGAAGCATTATCAAGTACACTTCATCCTTAACTTAAAGTTACAAGCATTGAAATTAAGGACATGTAGTCCTTAACTTAGAGTTACGAGCACAGAAGCTAAGCACATGTAGTCCTGAGCTTCGAGTTCTAAGTTCAAAAGTTAATGACATGTAGTCTTGAATTTAGAGTTACAAGTTCAAAAATTAAGGATATGTGGTCCTAAACTTAAAATTACAAGCTCATAAATTAAGGACTCCTAGTCTTGAACTTATAGTAACAAGCTCATAATTTAAGGACACTTGATCCGAAACTTAGGCCTTATTTGTTTTTTTAAGATTAAGACATCTGAATCTGAATACTCGCCTGAATATCAAGATTTGTAATAAGATTAAGACATCTGAATCTGAATTTACATCTGAATATATTAAGATGTGTATTAAGATCTGAAGAAAAATAATTAAGACTATTTTATTTTTAACATCTGAATGTAAAAAATTTATCTTTATCTGAAATTAATAAACATAAAATTCAAATAAAATGACTAATCTAATATTTTATAAATAAAATATGTAGTTTTAAAATATGATAGTTGTTGGTGGCGATGGCTAACGGGTGAATGCCGACTAGAGGCGGTGGTTCGTGGTAGTTTTGGTTGATGATGATGGTTCATGCTAGTAGCTAGTAGTGATATTGATAGTGGTGACGATTATGATTGAATAATAGCGATTGTTGGTGAATATTGGCGAGTGGTGGTAGTAGTTGTAACTGAGAAAGGTGGATGGGCAGTGCCAGTTGTGATTGTTGATGGGGTGGTCGATTGTGGTAGTTGAGGTGGATGAGTGTTGATTGTTGGTGAAAATTATGGTGGTCGGAGTGGTGGGTATAGTGGGTGGTGATGGTCGATAATGGTGGCGGCTACGATTGAGGATGATGGTAGCGTAATGGTGGTTGTAGGGGTTGAGTATGGTGGCAGTGGCAACAAGGTAGTAGTTGATAATGATAGACGGTGGCGGCAATTAATAATCAATATGTGATAGCATCTTAACGAAATTAAGTCTCTATTATAGATCTTGATTATGCAGACCTATTCAGACTTATTAAGTGTTTGTGAAATAAAAACATAAACACACTTAATGATTAAGATCTTAATAATTAAAATTCAAACTTTAAAAACAAACACACTTAATGTACGAGATATGAATGATTAAGATTCAGACCTTCATTAAGTGCAAACAAATGAGGCCTTAGAGTTTGAAGTTCAAATATTAAGGACACTTGGTCCTTAACTTAGAGTTACAAGCACAAAAATTAAGGATAGCTGGACAAGTAGATCCTTAACTTAGAGTTACGAGCACAAAATTTAAGGAGAGGTAGTCCTGAACTTCGAGATCCAAGTTCAAAAGTTAAGGACATGTAGTTCTAAACTTAGCCTTACAAGCTCATAAATTAAGGATAGATACCTCTGAACTTACAATAACAAGCTTAGAAGTTAAGGACACTTGGTCCTGAACTTTATGAGCAGAAGGGTATTCCGTTCGGGCGGGTAAAAGTTTATTAAAGCAATGACTAAGGACTAAAGACATTTTAAATAATGGCTTAAAAGTAAATACATGTCTTATTATTGACTAACTGTGCACTTCCCCCGGCTAATGTAATTCGAAGAAAGCCAGGGGCAAATACATGCTTATCGAAGTGGTGTCAAGTGACACCGCTTCCTCGATTTTTTTTACAAAATATATGTTAATACTCTATGAAAATCGATAAGTAAGAAAAAAGACATCATTTGACATAAACAATGTCCTGATATGGTGGTTATGTGCTTGATTTTGCTTTAAGAGGTCAAAGTTTCAAACCTCAACTATCACAGTTTTCTTTTTCAAATATTTGAGAGAGCCTTTATGGTTAAAATTGTGATGAAGTAGAATTGAACTCAAGACCTTTTCTAACTTAATACTCAACAAAATCAATAGACTAAGGTTATTTCCTGTCTAAAAGTATGATAATCAACGTTATATTCCAAATTTTTTAAATAAATTTAGACACCACTAACAAAAATTCCTCATACGCCCCTGAATTCAGAAACCAATATATTATGTCGGAATAACAATCTCGGGATAAATATGAGATTATTTTATCCCATATTTAGTTATGAGTATTAATTAATCCTGAAGCTATTTTATTCTAAAATGATGGGATTAAATAACCAAACTTATAAAATATTTCAACCCATGAAATATCCTTGTCTATCTCATCTCACCAACCGAGCGACCCCTACTTACTCTTTTGATTATTGTGATGATTGAATGCACCATTATTAATTATCTCATGACGAGAATGCTTCTGTTGTGGGAAAGTAATGCCTCACAAAGACATTGACCTTCTTTCTTAAGTTAGCATTATGTCACCGTCCAATTACCTTACTTTAACGGCTACACTTTCTTAATTTGTTAATCTTTTTTAAAATATTAGGAAATATAAAAGAAAATAGATTATATATAGAGTTGACATCCAAGGTGGCTGATATTATTTTGGCTATAAATAGGTAGGGCTATGGTAATCTTTTCCTAGTATATCACAACACAACATTTCCAGCCTTAACAAAAAGAGAAACTGTGCCCACTTTCTAGCATTATTAATTTACTCTTCCTACTTTCTTCTTGCTCTCTTATATACTTCTACTCTGCTACAACTGCAGCAATGGCTATTCCAGTTATTGATTTTTCCAAGCTTAATGGAGAGGAGAGAGCTAAAACTCTGGCTCAGATTGCCACTTGCTGTGAAGAATGGGGATTCTTTCAGGTATTTTAATTTATTTTTCTCTTATTTATTTACTCTCTCCGTTCCGATAAGAATAATATATAACACTATTTCGTGGTCAGTCAATACCAGTGAAAATGACAAGTATCAAAATTTAAAAATAATTTAACTTGAACTTCTCATTTTTATCGTAAACTTCTATAGCTATATAAATGTTATGGCATATTTTAACATCACAATTTCATAATAAATTATTATTTTTATTTTGCTTTTATATGGCTTTTTAATATTGTCTCTTCATGTCTATATTTTGATTAATATGGTGCTTACGCTTTCCTGAGCCGGGAGTCTATTAGAAACAACTTTTCTATCCTCACAATGTAAAGATAAGGTATGCGTATACACAGTGGCGGAGGCAAATTCGCCGAAAAATTACACTGTATATATAAGGCAAAATTTATTTTAAATTTATTTTTTATCTCTATATATTAAGTTTTGAACACCCTTGACACAAGGCTAATGTTTGGCTTAGTGGTCAAGGGTGTTCAAAATGTGCATAAAATCACAGGTTCGGTACACGTGAGCTATAATCCAATTTTTTTTGAACACCCTTAATATATATCCTGCCTCCGCCACTGCGTATACACTACCCTCCCCAGACACCGCATAGTGAGATAATACTGGGTATATTGTTGTTGTTGTTAGTTTCAAAAGTCGGATATCCACGCAAATATCATGCTATATTCGTGATCACAAATTTAAAAAGAATTAATTATGCCCAGTCAAACTTTGTCATATAAATTAAAACGGAAGGAGTGACATTTATTACGGATTCTAGGTATTTTCTTGAATAATTTTTTTAACGAGTATAGCTAACAGAATTGTCTGAACTATAATTTGTGGGCGCAGTTGGTGAATCATGGGATTTCTTTGGAGCTACTTGAGAAGGTGAAGAGAGTTAGTTCTGAATGCTTCAAGCAGGAAAGAGAAGAGAATTTCAAGAAGTCAACAGCAATGAAGTTGCTGAATGAAATTGTGGAGAATAATAGCAGTGGAAATGTTGAAAATATTGACTGGGAAGATGTTTTCCTTCTCACTGACAATAATGAATGGCCCTCCAATATTCCTCAATTCAGGTTAAAGTTTTACATTAATACTTGTCTATATATATTAATATTCCCATCAAAATATGAACTCACAATAAGTTTTACGTACAAACCCTGCATTAAAATAAACAGGGAAACAATGGAAGAGTATCGATCAGAACTGAAGAAGTTAGCAGAAAGAGTGATGGAAGTAATGGACGAAAACTTAGGTTTAACAAAAGGGTATATCAGAAAAGCCTTCAATAATAATAACGGAGAAGAAACATCAGAAGAAAACGCATTTTTTGGGACTAAAATCAGCCATTATCCACCTTGTCCTCATCCAGAAAAAGTGAATGGCCTAAGAGCACATACTGATGCTGGAGGTGTAATTTTACTCTATCAAGATGATCAAGTAAATGGTCTCCAAATCCTCAAAGACGGCGAATGGATCGATGTTCAGCCTGTTAAAAACGCCATTGTTATCAACACAGGTGATCAAATTGAGGTCCTTAGCAATGGGAAATATAAGAGTGTGTGGCATCGTGTTTTGGCTAAAGAAAATGGGAATAGGAGATCTATTGCTTCATTTTACAACCCTTCTTTGAAAGCTACTATTGCTCCAGCACCAGAGTTAATTCATGAGGAGAATAATAGTAATAAGGATAATAAGGAAAAGGTGGAATTAAGTGTTTATCCAGCTTTTGTGTTTGGTGATTACATGAATGTTTATACTGAGCAGAAGTTTCTACCTAAAGAGCCAAGATTCCGAGCTGTTAGAGCCATGTGATGATCAAGATTAAGGAGAACATGGTTACACAATAATTTAGCGTAATTTTTAGTCTTTTAATTTTTTACTGTATGAAGTCAATAGCATTTTTCTCCTTTGTTTGATTCGTGGGGCATTGCTATTTATATGGCTTGTCAATCTTGAATAGCAGTGCATAAAATTGTGTCTGCTTTATTGGAATTTTTAGTGCTTTTGCTTTTCCCTTTCTCGGATTTCTTTCGCGAAAATGTATCTATTCATTCTTTCTTGTAAATTACAAATTACTCTACCGTCTCATATTAATAGTGTATGGTTACCAAAAATAGTTATCTCATATTATTTGTTATTTTAAAAGTTCAAGACAAAATTGTTTTTTTTTTCACCCTAGTAATAATTGTTCCTCACGATGGAGATAACACATAAATAGAATATATATTTAATAAAGAGAGATTATATTTGGTTAGAAGGTAAGGATAGCATGATTAACTAGTTTCGGGTCTCTTGGATCATGGGCCAGAGCTACTTGGGTTTAGCCCGCTGAACATCATTTGGATGGGCTCGGATCCTTTGCATGATTTCATATGCCTTTGACGGGCTTTGAATTTGGACAGATCTGGAGGGCCTTCTTGCATGGACTTGGGCTTGCTTTGATGATGGGCAGGCCTTTTCTTCGCATAGGCCTTCCCTATAGTACTGGGGCTAACGCGCTAGGTCGAGCGGTCGCCGAAGCTTGCTTGTTAGTATAAAACTAACGAAACCTCAAACCAACCAATATCAAGACTACTCGGGCATACTTAGCTTTTCCTCCTAAGATACGACAGGAGATGATACATAAGCGCTCTTGGTCTTCTATCCGTATCCGCTGCTCTTAGCCTTGTTAGAATCCAATGTTAGAAGGAAGAATTCAATAGGCATCCCAATATCCGTTTTCTTAGATAGATAAGAGATCAGCTAAAGTAATGGTCATACCCCTCCTCCCCCTCCGTTTGAGGAAGATATCTCAGGTATTCGCCTACGAGGTCTTCACATAATAGGTTGAAAAAATCCTTATTAGGAAGAAGACTTGGACAAATCCCCGGTCTTATAGAAGTAGCTAGCAAGTCTAGGCACTTGATGCATGTGAGGGTAAGGGAAGGAAGTCTCTTTGGCACGTATGAGTAGCTGTCACGAATCGAAGTTTCAAAAGCCAAAAGAGAGATTTTCCGACAAGAAAAAAGTTGGTTGAGACACGGGATGATAGGGCGGGCGGCCGACTTTCGGTACTTTCTGCCAACTCGATTTCAATACTAAGTAAGCTCCTCATCGCATAAGTAAGAAAGTTCAGCTACAGAGGGTAAAGAGAGGGGCGGACGAGAGTTCTAATAATTCTCTTCCTTCCATACAGGTGATATATAATATGAGACGAAGGGAATACATGTTATTGATATGCGCATTACGTATTTGTTAGCCACCTTTCTTGTTCGACGTTTCTTTCCTCTCTATTATTTTATTTCTTACAAATGTTTGTAATGATTTTTGCATCTAATAGCGACTATAAAGGGTCAGAACGTAACTTTGACTTATACCGAATTTATGTTGGAAATTTATGTTGGAATTTAAGCATTGGGCTTGGGCTAAGTCTAAGCGTGTGAATTGGGAAATGGTGAAAATAAAATAGAGGGAAATGAAAATTTGAATCAAGTGAGCTTTTATCATGAACTTTGTACTACATTAGTGAAAGACAACTACACTTGTGTGTATAAATATAGGATCACTTCTTAGAGCTCTTAAAAGTAGTTGAAGAGAATGAACCCTCGCGCTGCCGTCGTCGCTCGCTCGACTTCAGATATGTCAGTCAGTTTAACTGGAATCCGCTGCCTTTGCTGAATGTTGCTTTCCCTCCTGGACTCGGAATATTTCTTGTCGTTTCCAAATTTTTTGTTTCTTCTAACAGTTTTATTATTTCTGTTTTAACACAGTGTAGTCAACAATTTAAGCTTATTAATTTTGTTCTCATTGTAATGTCAAGGTATACGAGATGATGGAGAGTAATAGATTATAAAGTCAAGGTACTCATCTTTACTCTACCAAGCAACGTGCAAACATCACCACCATAAAACTAATGCACCATTTTACATAAAAAATTTGTGTCAACTGGGAACTTAGGGACAAATCTGAACTGATCACTGATTAAAGACCATATAATTATTTACTTCTGTAAATTAATAAATCTAACAGCAGATAAACTACGCCAAAACACATGCACTGATGCACATAGAAACAATTACTTGACCAGGTCATTAAACGGGTAAAACCATGTTTGATTATTAATTATGTATGAGCTATAATCCGACCTTATAATAATCAAGTGGGTTAATCATTCCTCTGGACCCAAGCTAACGCAACAAGCGGCGAGGCCTCCCTCGACTAGCGTAAACGTCACAAGTGGCGAGGCCGCCCTCGACCACAAGATATTATCCGTATCCGCCTAGAAGTTTTGGCCGGGGTCGACGCTTTCCGGGTACGCCCGCAATAATTTCCTGACACGGACCCGATCTCCAAGAAAAGTCAACTGGTATAACTAATTAAGATCTATAAATACAGAGGCAGTCATCAGAAATGGGGGTTCCACTCTCTTCCCATGGGGGCTCTAAGAAATACAGAGTACAACACAGAGTCACAACACAATGCCAAAAAGACAGAATAATAGTAGATGTATGAAAACATGATTGTAAGGATCTCAACCTCTTCATGGAGAGGCAGATTAACCCATTGTCATGAATAAAGATCGCTAAATATCTTCTGTTACCTCTACATATATTCCCATTATCTTTTCCTTACTGAATTTCATATATGTTACGATTTGCTATGATTGGCCCTTTATTTTTAATAATTGCTTTGAGTTCATAAATGCTTGTAAACATTATGAGACAAATAATTTGGCGCCGTTTGTACATAGCAAGATCGCATAGCTTTTCCTGAAGTCAGAAGCAAATGGAAAGCGAGGAACGAAGGGCTGCAAACCCAAAGAGAGCAAGCCCGATTCATCTCGTCAAAACCCAGGCCATGAGCCTTCGCCAACTTAAATTGCAGGTGAAAACTTGGGCTACGAGCCCTCGACTCAAAAGAATCAACGACGTTCAACTACGGTTGAACTGGGACTCAGGCCATGAGCCTTCGCCAACTTAAATTCAACGATAGTTGAAGTAAAAACTCGGGCTATGATCCCTCGACTCAAAAGAATCAACGACGTTCAACTACGGTTGAACTGGAACTCAGGCCATGAGCCTTCGCCAACTTAAATTCAACGATAGTTGAAGTAAAAACTCGGGCTATGAGCCTTCTACTCAAAGGAATCAATGACGTTCAACTACGGTTGAACTGGGACTCAGGACATGAGCCTTCGCCAACTTAAATTCAACGATAAATGAAGTAAAAACACGGGCTATGAGCCCTCGATTCAAAAGAATCAATGACGTTCAACTATGGTTGAACTGGGACTCAGGCCATGAGCCTTCGCCAACTTAAATTCAATAATAGTTGAAGTAAAAACTCGGGCTATGAGCCCTCGACTCAAAAGAATCAACGACGTTCAACTACGGTTGAACTGGGACTCAGGCCATGAGCCTTCGCCAACTTAAATTCAACGATAGTTGAAGTAAAAACTCGGGCTATGAGCCCTCGACTCAAAAGAATCAACGACGTTAAACTACGGTTAAACTGGGACTCAGGCCATGAACCTTCGCCAACTTAAATTCAACGATAGTTGAAGTAAAAACTCGGGCTATGAGCCCTCGACTCAAAAGAATCAACGACGTTCAACTACGGTTGAACTGGGACTCAGGCCATGGGCCTTCGCCAACTTAAATTCAACGATAGTTGAAGTGAAAACTCGAGCTATGAGCCCTCAACTCAAAACAATCAACGACGTTCAACTACGGTTGAACTGGGACTCAGGCCATGAGCCTTCGCCAACTTAAATTCAACGATAGTTGAAGTAAAAACACGGTCTATGAGCCCTCGACTCAAAAGAATCAACGATGTTCAACTACAGTTGAACTGGGACTCAGGCCATGAGCCTTCGCCAACTTAAATTCAACGATAGTTGAAGTAAAAACTCGGGCTATGAGCCCTCGACTCAAAAGAATCAACGACGTTCAACTACGGTTGAACTGGGACTCAGGCCATGAGCCTTCGCCAACTTAAATTCAACGATAGTTGAAGTAAAAACTCGGGCTATGAACTCTCGACACAAAAGAATCAACGACGTTTAACTACGGTTGAATTGGGACTCAGGCCATGAGCGTTCGCCAACTTAAATTCAACGATAGTTGAAGTAAAAACTCGGACTATGAGCCCTCGACTCAAAAGAATCAACGACGTTCAACTATGGTTGAACTGGGACTCAGGCCATGAGCCTTCGCCAACTTAAATTCAACGATAGTAAAAACTCGAGCGATGAGCCCTCGACTCAAAAGAATCAACGACGTTCAACTACGGTTGAACTAGGACTCAGGCCATGAGCCTTCGCCAACTTAAATTCAACGATAGTTGAAGTAAAAACTCGGGCTATGAACCCTCGACTCAAAAGAATCAATGACGTTCAACTACGGTTGAACTATGACTCAGGCCACGAGCCTTCACCACATTAATTCAACGATAGTTGAAGTAAAACTCGGGCTACGAGCCCTCGATCTGGAACACTTAATGACCATACTAAAGGAAAACATAAAGTGGAGCGAGCAATAAGCGAACAACGGGAAAAGGGGAAATTCCCCCCCCTCAATTAAAACAGACGGACACGGGCCACACCCGTCCGCCCCAATGCATATATTGTTCCAAACAAACCACAACAATCAATCGAATAAGAAAAAAAGGAAGAAAAAATATCCACACACGGCAACAATCGACGAAGGCATTATCAACTAATCATCAATTACTGGGGGGTTGGCAGCACCGCCATCCGCTCCAGTCCCACCACCGCCGGCCTGCGCCGCTCCATCGCCAGTTTTGCCCCTACCGGCATTCGCGACGCCCCCATCATTCCCAGCTCCGGCCAAGCTCCGGCCAGGGACATCATCGATGCCGGGCGTCGAGGCGTCAAAACCGCATTCCTCGCGGGCTTCCCGTGATCTCTGGCGCGCCCCCTCGAAGGTGTCTTCGGAGATCATACCGGCCTCGAATAGATGTTTATATATGTCCCGTTGAGCCTCAGCATAAAACCAAGATTTAGGGGAGCAACCCATGCACGCGGACTATTCCTGGATGCACTGATTCTCCTGTTCAAGGAGTGCAATCTGCCCCACGGCATCCTGAGCATTCTGCTCTAGTACCCTGATCCGCTCTTCAAGGCCACTCTCCTTGAAAGAGGCGGCGGCCCTCACCAACGACCGTTGGGATTCGTTGGCACGGATGACCCCTTCAAGTTCGGTAGTCCGGGTAGAAGCCTCAGCCAGCTTGCGCTTCAGGTCGGCCCCTTCCCCTTCCAGCGCGACGACTTTCCCACTCCACTCCGAGGTAACCTCTGTCACCGTGGCCAAGAATAAGCGCTCGCTCTCCAATGACGCCCTCCTTCCGGCCTCAAGCTCATCACTCATCTGACGCCAGCCGCTCCTCCAGGGCCTCAACACGACCAACCGCCTGGCTCCTCTACAGATCCGTCCGCGCTAACTCCCCAACCAACTCCTGGTTATGAGGATCATCCCTTATGCGCTCACTAAGCTCCCTACACTGGATCCGATATCGGCGGCACCTCTCGAGAACCCGAAGAAGTACCCCGGATCGAACATTGGCCCGACGTAGGTACTCTACCTGCAATAGAAACACCTGCAAAACAAAGCAGAAAGAGAAAATACGTCAGATATAGAAGCCCACGAGAGGACAGAAAACGAGAAGTCCGAAGATAAACAATCAGCCCAGAATACGTACCCTCATTCCCAGCGACGCCACTTCATTCATTAATCCCACGTCCGTCACCTCTCTCAGCGACTGATTTTCAACCGAGGAACGCAGCTAGTCCAGCAGCAACAACAAAGTAGACTCCCTCAATAATAGATTCTCATTCGCGGGAATCTCAATCACACGTGGCCTCCCGTCTAGGTGGACAGTCGCGTTCGTGACCCCGTCACGAAACATGCGAACATCCTCAGAGTCCAAGTCAGAACCAGACGGGGACCCCTCTACCGCCGCTGCCACCTCCGTCGACGGAGTGCTCGAGTCGCCAATATCCACGACCACCCGAGAGGGCTCGCCCACCTCGAACCTGTGGGTAGAGGACTGAGCGGTAGGAGCGGCACTTCCTTCTTGCTCCTCTCAAGCCTGAGAATCATTTGGCCCACCCCCTCGAATGCGCGCCGCGTCGACGTCCCCCATCGCCTCGGAGGGGGGCAGGGATTCCACATTTATCACCTCATTGGCAGCGGGCCGAGCTGCTGAGGGAGCCGGTGGGGGAATGATTCTTCGCCTAATTAAAGTCCTCTCCTCTTCATCACGAGAGGGCGACGCCTGCTGAGGGCGAACCGCTCCCGACATGCCCCTGCCATCAAGTAAGGGGCGCATAGGAGAAGGCGCAACTACGGAATCAACAGAAGCGGCCTAGGGCACCTGAGCGGCCTCTATCGGAGTGAAGAACCTGGCGATCGTCCCGGGCCACCGGAATACTAGCTAAGGATCCCTGCCGCGGTATACCTGCCCTACAAATATAAAATCGGGTCAGCCTCAAGTCACGGCTGTAAGGCCCCATAAAATTTTTGTGCATAAAACCTAGTAGCTATAGGCCGACCCCTGGCCGTGCCTCCTCGAGAAGGACGCCCACGAACGGATCACCTCGGTATGAGGAAGGATAACCTCCAGCCATCCGCGCAGACTAGTGAATAAAGGCGGGGGCAACCTGTCGGCTACAGAAATAACAATAAAACAATAACCATTCAAAAAATGAAGAAGAAGAATAAGTTCGACCCTGCCAAAAAGATAAATCGTGACTTAAGGCCGTGATTCTAGGTCTTTGGAAACTTTGGAGAAGGCACCACCAGATGACCGGTCCTGATGTAGAAAAATTGTTCGAATTGATGAGGCTCGACCTCGTCGTCCAAAGCAGTCACCAAGCCTTGCGATCCGCGCGGGACCATCCGGATCATGCTCCCCCGGACTCGCTGAGGGGCATACAGGGCAAGAGCATGCTGCAGCGTGACCGTTCGGCCAGCCAGCTCTGAGAACTTCAGCAGCATGGCCAAGAGCTTGTACAAAGATGGGATGAGCTGCCCTGGACACACACTGTAGTACTGGCAGAAGTCAACTACCAGATTGGGGAGGGGTATCCTGAACCCCAGCCTGAGGGGATAAGAATAAAACACGCAATACCCAACACGGTCGGTGTGAACCCTTTCCTCCGGCAGAGCCATCACAACATTGGTATGGGAGGGGATAAGCCCTTGCTCGCGCAGCTGGTTCATGCCTATCTCCCCCATCAACGGGGCCTTATCAACTGGGTCATCCCCTCCATATGCGATGAAATCCACCGCCAAGGTTTCCGCCACCGGGAGTATCTCTTCCACTGAGGGTGTTCTCTCAGTTTCATTCCGACCATCGCTCGGGAGCACCGGGGACAACCCTTCAATCACCGAAGGACCAGCTGGTACCAACGTCGGAAGACCATCGCGGGAAGAAGAGCGAGCCATTGATTCAGGTCACAAGAAAGACTAAGGGGGAACGGTAAAGATAACTAAGAACGAACAACAAGTATTTCGCAGGAAAAATAGAATTCTTTAGGAATTTGCTAAAGAAGAAAGCTATCACTAAACCAAAGGGTGTTAGATGTCTGACATCCCAGACCTTTTTATAGGCAAATTAATCAAACCTCGGAAAACCGACAGGCGCCATTAAATACGCATCCAAACCGTCAGAAAATGGTTCAGTTTCATCAAAAATGTCGCCACCACGATCAAAATCAGCGAGTGTGCGCCGAAATTGCGGCTGCCGCTTCGAGTGTCCCAAACATGAAGGCGCCCTATCGACCGAGGCAATCAGGCCCCGCGTCCCCGAGCTCGCACGGACGAAACGTACCCAACCCATGATTACGGCGTACCAGCCATTACTCTTCGCCAAGAATGACTGCACGTGCGATTGCATCCCCTCCATGAAAAAGAAAATAGTGACGAGGCGCCATAAGAAGTTATCGTCCCCTCATCTGGGAGGGGACGCTCTTCGAACAATCATATCCGCTTACCAGAGTCTGCCTCGACCCGACCATGATAAGCGGAGGGACTATCTGTATGGGCTATAATCTGACCTTATAATAATCTAGTGGGTTAATCATTCCTCTCGACCCACGCTAACGCAACAATCGGAGAGGCCTCCCTCGACTAGCGTAAACGTCACAAGTGGCGAGGCCACCCTCGACCACAAGATATTATCCGTATCCGCCTAGAAGTTTTAACCGGGGTTGACGCCTTCCGGGTACGCCCGCAGTAATCTCCTAACACGGACCCGATCTCCAAGAAAAGTCAACTGGTATAACCAAGATCTATAAATACAGAGACAATCATCAGAAATGGGTGTTCCACTCTCTCCCCATGGGGGCTCTAAGAAATACAGAGTACAACACAGAGTGAGAACCCAATGCCCAAAAGATAGAATAATAGTAGATCTATGAAAACATGATTGTAAGGATCTGAACCTCTTCATGGAGAGGCAGATTAACCCATTGTCATGAATAAAGATCGCTAAATATCTTCTGTTACCTCTACATATATTCCCATTATCTTCTTCTTACTGAATTTCAGATATGATACGACTTGCTATGATTGACCCTTTATTTTTATAATTGCTTTGAGTTCATAAATACTTGTGAACGAGCCAAACAAATTATTTATTAAGATGTTATCTCTCAATCAAAACACTGATATTTTCTCAACATTTGAATGTGTATGGTTCATCTTCTTATAAGGAACTAGTAATAAATATTGAAATTTAAAAATTGAGTATATATTTTATCAACAATATGGTGATGTAAAAACTACGTATTTCTTTGATGAATTATATTTTGAAAGATAATAGTGATGGTGGTGGGTCATCGGCAATGATGATTGTGAGGTGATGATTGTAGTTGGTGGAGACACCTAGCCGTGGTGGTTGTGCATGGTGGTTGGTGGTTGTATCATGGTGGGTGGCGGTGGAGACGAGTAGGTAAAGTGGTCAGAAACTAATGATACAAACCCCAATTGGTTTCCTCTATGTGCGTCTTTGTCTAAAGTAGTGACCCAATTCAATGGGACCATTGTCCAAATTAAGCAGTTGAAGAAGATGTCGATATTATTCTTAGTTCATGTCCGATTTTTGGTGTTAACAAACACATAAAGACAGGAACATAATGCGATGTCATATATGCTTCACGGACTCATTATAGAAGGGAAATTATACCTATTATGATATATCATTTTGTAATAATAGAGATGAGAAAATAATAAGGTTGATACTCTGCTATAAAAACATCAATTATATTAAGATCAAGTTAATGGCCATGAGACCATTAATTTGTCCGTATATAGATAATAGCCTCAGAAACCAATTGAAATATATTGTATGATATTAGGTTAAGATGATAATATACATGATTCGCTTATGTATTCTGATACATAAAATCTGATTTCAGATTTTCAGGTTATTATTCTTCCGTATTGTGATCTAGTATATGATATCATTTTGATTCACAAATCATATCTTTCTACATTTTATTTTTGCTTTTTGTTATTTTTACCAACTTACTTCATTTGTACTCTGTCCAAACTCTAATTTCTACGTGCGCCTAAAAAGTAAGTTGTCACATCATGTAGATCAAACTTGTCACCTCAACACACACGTTCTTTTGAATTACGATAGTGTTCGAAGACGATATCCAAGTTTGAATCCGGAACCAAAGTATTGTTTTTATTAAAATTAGTAATATTTTTATGTTTTTAAAAAAAAATGACATAACTATATATAACGTCACCTAAAGTGACGTTGTACACTAACGGTAACGGCTCCGTTAGTGTACAACGCCACTTAAAGTGGCGTTGTATGTGTCAGTAATTGTACAACGCATTTTTACCTGGTGTTGTACACTTTTCAATTATTGAATAGTACAACGCCAACTCTTTTGGCGTTGTATCACAAGCCCCAACTCTTGATTTTTTATATAAAGAGGTGTTACGTTAGTATCAAATTCATTCATTCAAACAATTTATAAAACTCTTCTTGCTCTATTGCTATTCTTGCTCTATTATTCCTAAATTCTACAGCATTTCTTCATTATGTCTGAAGAGCGAAGGATAAGAACTTCTTTATATTGGGGTGGTGAGATTATGACGGAGAATAACTCTGTCAGCTACAGTTTGCCCGCCCAATGTCATGTTAAATTGCCATTGACAATGGAGTACGATACATTGATATCGTTGTTATGCAAAAAAATGAGTGTGAGGAAACGTTCCGTCATACTTAAAGTTACCGGAAGATATCCGTATTCCGTCACTCCGCAAGGGGTTATTTTTTACTCGGAGTTTAACATCGACGATGATGAAACTTTACGTGATTTTTTGAGGACTCCGGACGAATGTCGTGATTAAATCACAATGCTGGAGATGTACGTGAAGGTGGAAGACGTCCCTAAAAATGAGCTTCTGCGTAGTATAGATAACCCCCAATCATCGAGCGATTATTATGGAACAACTTTGGATTTAAACTTATCACCGTCTGCTTTCCATAACTCACAAGACGACTGGTAAATTTTATTTATTATTTGTGATAATTAAGTATATATTTATTAAATTGATTTAATAGTAACACTCGCATATTTAATAGGGGTACCGGCCAGATATGAATCTAACAAGTGGCCCATCCGGTAGTCATGTCCAGCTTGGAATTTCATCACATTATGACTTGTAAGTTAAGTGATTTATGTGAATTAGGAAAATCATATATAAAACATGGGTTTCATCATATTTCTTTTGATTGTGCAGTGAAGATGAGCAAGTTGAACTCACACAATTTCCCGAAAATGATGTGTTACATCGGGACCTGGCAGATGCACAGAGTGATGAAGAGAACAGTGACTACGACAATAATGCGGATGAATCCGGTGATGAGACACCCTTTGATTGTGAGGATGGTGATGTTGAGGATGATGAGGAAGAACCTGGTTTGAACAGAGACCCCCCAAGTCAAAAAGTGTATGAGTCTGAAGTGCCGTTTAATTCAAGAGAGATTTCTTACATTGACAATTTACCAACCATGCCGGATGTGGAAGCTCTCACACGGGATTTTGATGAAATCCGGACTGCAATGTGGGATGAATCTAGACCAACGGTGCTTGCAAAGGGGATGCTTTTTCCTGATAAAGTGCGCCTAACCAGGGCTTGTAAAATGCACAACGTAAAAGACTGTCATGAGATGCTGGTAGCGGAGTCAAGTCCAATGGTATACAAGGTTATTTGTCGCAGGTGGTTTTGGCCATGCAATTGGATGCTGCGTGCGACAAAGAAGAAGACAGGTATGTGGAAAGTGGGTAAATACATTCCCACCCACACATGCAAAATGGACACATTCAACGAGAATCACTTTAATTTAGATATTGACTTGATTTCTCTTGTTCTTATTCCACACGTTGAACAGTCCATAAGGTATAAAATCAAAGACTGTATTACATCTGTCCAGCAGGAATATGGCCATATCATAACTAAAAGAAAGGCATTTCTCGGACGCAAACGAGTGTTTGAAATAGTGTATGGTAACTGGGATAAATCATTTGCAGATCTGCCTAGGTACATGGCTGCATTGCAGCATTTCAACCCCGGGACGGTTATTCAGTGGAAGCTTGAGCGAAGTGTAGGTATGTCCGAATATATATTCAATTATGTGTTCTGGGCGTTTAAGCCAGCAATTGATGGTTTTTTGCATTGTCGTCCTATAATATCCATAGACGACACTCATGTCAATGGAAAGTACGATATCAAACTATTAATAGTTGTGGCAGTAGATGGTAATGGACAAATATTTCCTCTTGCGTTTGCTATTTGTCCCAATGAAAGCCAAGAGACGTGGACGCTCTTT
This sequence comes from Nicotiana noctiflora, assembly GCA_032618575.1. Lineage (NCBI taxonomy): Eukaryota > Viridiplantae > Streptophyta > Magnoliopsida > Solanales > Solanaceae > Nicotiana > Nicotiana noctiflora. The sequence continues at coordinate 29,930 of JASVEL010004725.1, read as the reverse complement.
TTGAACCATTTGAAAAAGCACGTTGTGAAACAACGTTCTGGTATATGTCTAATCTCTGATCGGCACGGTGGCATCTTAAGTTCTGTTGAGAACTTGCCTACATGGCAAGAACCGAATGTCTATCATCGTTATTGTGTTAGGCATTTGAAAGCCAATTTCCAGAAGGTATTTCCCAGTAATGCTTTGCATGATTTGATGTGGATGGCAGCAACAGATCATCAACAACATAAATTCCGGAGGCACATGGAATATATCAGGCAACTGGACGAGGCAACTTATCGTTGGTTAATGCGACATGACCCTGAAAAATGGACTTTGCATGCGGATGGTGGTAGACATTGGGGAACTCTGACTACAAATGTGTCAGAGTCTTTCAACGGGTTATTAAAGTCGGCTAGAGGATTGCCTGTTACCACCATGGTGCGGATGTCATTCAAGCAGATGGCAGAGAGGTTTGTTCAGAGATCTGCAGCTGCAACGTCTTTGATGGAACATGGTGTTGAATTTATGCCTGTGCCAATGGCGAGATTTGAGAAATACAGACGACGAGCACATTGGCATTCATATTTGCAGTATGATAATGACAGGAATGTGTTTGAAGTTCGCACTCCTATCCATCAAAATCGAGGTAATAATGTGCATACTGTGAATGAAGCTGCAAGGTTATGCTCTTGTGGAAAATGGTCCATCTACCACATGCCTTGCTCACATGCAATCAAGTGCTTTCAACATGTTGGTTTAGGTGCAAGAAACTACGTTGATCAACAATATAGCGTTTCTAAGTACGTAAACACATATAGTAGTCAGTTGCAACCACTGGGCGTTGAGCATTATTGGCCTCCTGCACCATTTAAAATGGTGTGTAACAAGTCGTTTTTGCGTAAGGTTCAGGTGAAGAAGAGATCGCGTATACGAAACCAAATGGATGTTAGTGATACAGTTTATACACGAAAATGTGGTATATGTTCGCAACCTGGACACGACCGTAGAAAATGTCCTTTGTTTGGCGACAGTAATCAAGCTCGGGGTGGGTGTTCTTCTAGTTTACCTAACAATGTATGAGTTGTAATAATATGTAATGTGTATTTTGGTTTATTTCTAATGTGTATTTTGGTTTATTTATGAAATAAAATTATGTTTCATTAATGTTGTAGACGTTAATTCGAAGGCCTATACCTTTTGATCTATAAGGAATCAGGAAAATTTCAATACACGAAAGTTGTAGACCTTCATGTCTACTTTGCAGAAAGCTAAATAAATTGTAATTTGGATATCCGTAGTGAAAGTTATGGTCTATTCAAAATGACTAGTGGAGCTCGTTTTCCAGAATTTTTTTGCGGGGACCTATCAATGACATAAAGTATTAAAGTAGTCATAAAGTGACGGAAAAAGCTGGCATAAAGTGACTGAAAACAATGACATAAAGTAGACATATCAATGACATAAAGTAGACATATCAATGACATAAAGTAGACCTATCAATGACATAAAGTGACTGTAAAAGCTGGCCGTGTAGGTACCATACAACGCCATTAAAATTGGCGTTGTGCATACAACGCCATAAGAAGTGGCGTTGTATGTTCATTCACTCATCTATAAATACAAAGCTCATTTCGTTCATCACATACGCTCAAAAAAATTACTAAACCAGAATATTTCTTCAAAACTTTGATTTTTCCGAAGTAAAACTAAATGGCTCAATATGGTACACCAGTGTGTTACTGTGGAAAAAAATGTGCGCAACAAACATGTTGGGAAGGTGATGATGTTGGACGTAAGTACTGGATGTGCATGAACCAGATGGATTGCTACAAAAATCCGAATGAACCAATGTGTGAGTTCAATGAATGGGCCGAGGAACAATGTCTCCAAGCAAACTACAGAGAACGAATGCTTAATCTGCATAATATGTGGTTAGCCCAAGCAGAAAGCAGCTACAATAGCAATATAAGAAGGATAAAACTTAGGGACGAGGTGAGGGAAGAAAAGAATAAAAAACTGAGAGCAGAATGGAAATTGGCATAAGCTACGGGAGAAAACCAAAAAAATAAACAGGAAATTGCGGAGCTTAATGCGAGAATAAAAGAGTTAGAAGACGAAAAAGAACAATTGCTTGAACGATTTAAGTGGTTAGAACGTAGAATAAATGAAAGTAGGGACTAAATAATTCCTACTATATGTTTAGTTCATTTGTATGTTTGTCTTTCTTATTATGTTTAGTTCATTTGTATGTTTGTCTTTCTTATTAATTTATGTTTGTGTTTAAGTTCTATTAATTTATGTTTGTGTTTGTGTTCTAGTAATTTAAGTTTAAGTTAAATATTATGTTTTTGTTCGTGTTTAAATATTTAGAGTTTTTGTCGCATACGAATCAAATAAATTGTCTTTCTTATTAATTTATGTTTGTGTTTAAGTTCTATTAATTTATGTTTGTGTTTGTGTTCTAGTAATTTAAGTTTAAGTTAAATATTATGTTTTTGTTCGTGTTTAAATATTTAGAGTTTTTGTCGCATACGAATCAAATAAAACAAATGACCAAAATTAATTGGTGTTAGTACAACGCCACAATAAGTGGCGTTGAACTTAAATATTTTCTCTCACACGTTCAACGCCACAATAAGTGGCGTTCTAACATAACGTCCGTTATATACAACGCCACTTATTGTGGCGTTGTATATACTTACGTTTCTTTTTTTTTTAACCTACTTCTGTTACTAATTTTAAAAAGTACAATACTTCGGTTCCGGATTCATCCAAGTTTAGTTAGTACCACAATTTCATCGTTGGCCCCGAGGATTATATTTTTCATTGTTCATTTTAAAGGCATGGATAAAATCTGCGTACACTCTACCTTCTCCAGATTCTGTTAGTGGGACTACACTGGCTATGTTAATATTGTTGTATATCCTTGAAAACGAACGAGAAAAAGGCAAGCGAGAAAGAAGATACAATTTTACTAATCTAAGCACGTTTTATGCGTTTGGAAAAGCCCCCAAAAATTTTCATTTGATGTGTGCAAGTATACAACAACAACAACAACAACAACAACAACGGCCCCGTATAATCCAATTAGTGGGGTCTGAAAAAGTAATGTGTACGCAGACCTTACCCCTACCCCGAGGGGCAGAAAGATTGTTTCCAGGAAACCCTCGGCTCAAGAAGACGACAAGAGACGATATATTAGTACCATCAATAGAGTCATAATAAAACAACAACAATATAGAAAATACGAAATATATGGCAAGTACAATGATAACAGGTAGGTAAAGCCATGCATCAGTAGATAACCACTAGCATCCTAAAACTGAATCCTAATTGTCTAGTCCTACTCGGGAGCGCCATAGAAATATTTGCAACTTCCTCCTAACCGACAACCTTAATGCTCGACCTCTACAATACCATGTCAAGGGTCATGTCCTCAGTAATCCTAAGTCAGGCCATGTCCTGCCAGATTACCACTCCCCAATACTTCTTGGTCGTTCTCTACCTCTCCTCATGCCCACTACAGCCAGTCGCTCACAATTCCTCACTGATGCATCAATGCTCCTCCTCTGAATGTGCCCGAACCACCTGAGTCTTGCTCCCGCATCTTGCCCTCCATGGGAGCCACGCCTACCTTCTCTCGAATATCTTCATTTCTAATCCTATCCATCTTAGTATACCCCCACATCCACCTCAACATCCTCATATCTGCTACATTCATCTTCTGTTGTGTGAGTTCTTAACCGGCCAACACTCATTCCCGTACAACATGGCAGGCTTAACCACTGCTCTATAAAACTTATCTTTTAGTAACAGTGGCACTTTCTTATCACACAAGACTACTAACGCTAACCTCCACTTCATCCACCCCACCCCTATACGATATGTGACATCCTCGTCGATCTCCCTAATCCCCTGAATAACTAACCCAAGGTACTTGAAACTACCCCTCTTGGGAATGACTTGAGAGTCAAGTCTCACGTCCACTCCCACTCGACGTTGAACTTGCACTCGAGGTATTCTGTCTTAGTCCTGCTCAACTTGAAACCTCTAGACTCAAGGGCCTGTCTCTAAACCTCCAGCCTCTCATTGACACCGCCTTGTGTCTCATCAATCTGAACTATGTCATGAGCAAATAGCATACACCGTGGCACCTCCCATTGAATATGATGAGTTAGTGCATCCATCACCACGGAAAACAGGAATGGGCTTAGCGCAGACCCTTGGTACAACCCCATAACAACCGAAAAATGCTCTGAGTCGCCTCCTACTATCCTTACCCGAGTCTTAGCTCTATCATACATGTCTTTAATCACCCTAATGTAGGCAGTCGGAACCCCTTTAGCCTCCAAATAGGTCCATAGAACCTCACTAGGAACCATGTCATACGCTTTCTCCACATCAATAAACACCATCTGGAGATCCTTCTTCCTATCCATGTACTGTTCCACCATCCTCCTAATAAGGTGGATAGCTTCTGTGGTAGAACGCCCCGGCATGAACCCGAACTGGTTGTCTGAAATAAACACTGCCCTTCGCACCCTCATTTCTACCACTCTCTCCCAAACTTCATGGTATGACTCAGTAGTTTGATACCCCTATAATTGTTACAACTCTGGATATCACCTTTGTTCTTGTACAACAGAACCATTGTACTCCACCTCCACTCTTCAGGCATCCTATTCGTCTCGAATATAACATTAAATAACCCAGTCGGCCATTCCAAGCCTGCTCTACCCATACACATCCAAAGTTCAACTAAAATTTCGTCAGGTCTAATAGCTCTGCCCTTACTCATCATATGCATTGCCTCCATGATCTATTCGACCTCAATGGGCCTACAATAACTAAAGTCTTGGGGACTGCCTGCATTCCTCAATTCACCTAGAGCAATATCCCGATCCCCTACTTCATTTAGAAGTTTCTGAAAGTAGGTCTGCCACCTCCTCTTAATCTGGTCACCCCCCCGTCAAAACATTGTCGTCCTCATCTTTGATGCACCTTACTTGGTCCAGATCTCGAGCTCTCCTCTCTCTCGCCTTAGCCAGCCGGAATAACTTATTCTCCTCGCCTTTATCCCTAGTTCCTCATACAAACGAGTAAAAGCCGGAGTCTTGCCTAGGAGACTACTAGCTTCGCCTCCTTCCTTTGCTTATTCGCAACATCATCAGGTGTGGAGCAGTTGCAGTTGCAGGTAGTTGAAATGGCACCTCCATGAGTCATGATCAACATAAATACAACTCAAGCCCAACAAGGAAAACCCTGCGTTAGTTTAATTATTAACCTTACCTTTTTTGTGAAACTTGCCAATCATCAAAATTAAAGGAGCTATAAATGTGGTATAGTGAAAAATCAGAAATTATATATATAAATAAATAAATAATGAATTGGAAGTCAATATCTGTTTGGTGAACCAGAAATTCAGATAAACCAAAAGCTATTTAATCACTTGGAAAGTCAGAGAATCAACTAGTTAACTAGCAAATCAGAAGTCAATCGTTACATTGATGTGGAGGTCAGCTCCAATAGGAAACGTACAATTAAAAGTCAGACTTGTGACGAATTAGTTAACTTAGAAACCAAAAGTCCACCCTTATCTTGATCGTAATGCCATTTAATTTGAGCTATATGGAGGTCAACTTCAACCACAAAATGGTTGCATAAACTATAATTTGTCCAAGAATGTAGTATCATCAAGGACATTATATGTTCGTTATTATAACCAAACATGTACTATAAGGGGCGGGAGGTAGAGTTTGGACTAGGGGATCAATCGAACCATTCATTTGGTCTAACCCCTGCATTTATATTAAGAAATTCATTTACTATGTACAAATTATTAATTTAGAACCCAATAACTTAAAAGAGCTAAAATTCTAAACACATACATTTTAAATTCTAGATCTGCCTCCAAAATATGAGGTCCTTAATAATAGACAAAATCATACTATATTGACCTCATGTATATATATCTACTAATTCATGAGGTTATGTTCATAGACTTATCATATTAGTATATATTTATGCACAGAGCAACCACAGAATGGTCCCTAATCATGGAAGGAGTTCACCCTTTTGAAAGGGTTAACAACTATCTTAGTTAATAGAACAACCTCAACAAAAAGTAAGAAGTAACAAATAATTCTCAATCTTGAAAAAAAAAACTTTGTTCTCAATGAATTATTTCATGCTGCAGTAAAGACATTGTCTGCTGATTCTGCTCAAATACAAACTAAGTGATCAGGGTTTAATAACAGGAGGCTGCCGCACTTTTATCAAACAAGATGGAACAGTTCAACACATTCTAAATGTTTGCTACTACCAGAACATGACTTCTGGAGTGGGTGGCGGCTGGAGACTTGATACCCATAAAAGAGGTATAAGAAGTATGATAGCCGAGAGATACCATGAACAGAACTCTCTATCTCAGGCAGATGAGCAAGGATTGCAATTTTATAAGCAACTATTGTAGAATAGCAATATAGAAAGTGCCCATGTTGAAATGCAACATTGCTAAGAGGATGAAAGGTGGGGAACACTAATTGCACCTATGAGAGCCATGGGAAACGATTTTATACCGTGTAAAGTGGATCTTCTGTAATTCTGCTGATCTTATATGACTGTACAAGAATCTACATAAATGCGGGACAGCATAGTTCCAAGTTTCTTCAGAGTGCTTTCTGGTCTAGTCTTTCATTCCAATTCAGGCAACGGATCAAGCTACCAAACCAATCACCTGTTTGGTCACATTTATTGACTGTAGGAAGTGGATGCTGACTCATACATATCCGAATAGAATCTCCTCTAGACAGTTGTTGCCGTCTCTTCCCATCAAAGGAGACCCAAGCATTGTTGCGTGCATCCTCTGGAATCTGTTTATAAGCAAATAACTTAAGCTTCTAACTGAATGGTACAAAATGAATCCACAAAAGAGCAAAAAGTTCAGAAAGGCGCCGTTGTGCCTTGGCTGCCTGCTAGACACATGCCATGAAATCACGAGAGATTTCATGATTTGACATCAACAAATGGATACGCATTCATCAAGGTGTCAATAGTCAAACAATAATGGTGTAACATCAAAATTGGATGCGTGCACTCATCAAGGTGGCAATCATGAAACACGATAGTTGAAATAAAGGCTTTTGCACCGACATTATTCTTTTAGGGAAAAACTTAAAGCATCCTAAGAAACCTAAATTCATTGAGGAATCAAGTCTGCTTTTAAGAATACTGACTGGAAGATATTCTACGGTGACCTATCAAAATCAGGCACAACTTCAAATTTAATTGTTTTAGTAACTTCATCAAGAGTAGAAGAGAAGTCCAAAATCAGAAGTAGCAGAATAAAAGGACTCACATTCTACAAATAGAAAAAATCGTTGTTTTATGAGGAAAGATTAGAACTTATAAAAAGCTGCCTATATGTTCGAGCAGTTAAGGAGAAGACTTGAAATCTGTTGGGACTTTCCTGTGCAGGTTTTAATCCTGTTGTCGACGAACATTTTGTGCTACTGAGGTGTAATGTATAGGAGGATACATATCAAAGTGAAAGTAAGTTCTATTGAACAGTTATTAGACCAGCAATGTTATATTTATGTGAATATTGGTCCGCTAAAGTCCAACAAATCCGCAAGATGAGTGTCTCAAAGATCCGAAACCTAAGACGGATGTGCATTCATATAAGATTAGACAAGATTAAAAATTACATTCGCCGGATGAAACAAGTAGCATGAGGATAAAATCAGAGAGTCATATCTTGTGTTGACCTCCACATGCACTGGTATGTACACTGTGGATGTTAAACCATGGAGAGTGAAGTTGTTAAAAAGAGGTGAGATAGACCTAAAATCACATGGAAGTAAGTTGCATTGATTCCAAGAGATTGTAAGTCTTTTGAGACAACTTCTTTCATGTGTTTTAGGTCATCTCGTCTCCTTTTAACACCTTCACTTACCATTCCGTGCATATCACGTTACTACATTTGCTTTAGGCCTATGTTTTCTAGGAGTTTTCTAATCTGATTACAGATTCTTATGCTAGTAGGAAATATCGAGAACTTCTAGTACTTCTCATTTTTATTTTTATTTTGTACAATTTTGGCCCGAGATGAATATAAATGGAGAACATGGTCGATGAGGATTCATATAGCGGCCCCAACTTGTTTGGAATTGAGGTGGTATTGTTGTTATCGTAAAGAAAGAAAGGTAGTAAATAAAGGGGTGCCATAGACTCAAGACGATAACAACAAAGAGAACATGGACTATGCTATGTATTGTCCTCCTGTTTTCTCTTTCATTTTCGTTTTCTTTTTTATGAAGATTTTTAAGAAAACACAAGACTAAGTAATCCCACATTTTATCATGGGATTATTTTCTTTATCCATGATACCAAACGGCCCTTAAAGCACTTGCACTCCCTTCCCTGTATAATTGTATGTATAAATCCACAATCACCTCATGCACTACTTCTCCTTGTACATCATTATTCCTTAACTTTTATTGCCTCTATAAGTTTCTCTTCTTATTCGCTATAGCTTGTCAATGGAAGAATTTTGAATAACAACTCCCCTCCCTCAACCAAATACCCTAGATTTCTTCTTCAAACAGATTTTGTATCATAGCCATCATAGCTAATTCTCGTTTCACTTTCATCTTCCTCATTTTTTCTAACCTCATCTTGCTCACCTCTCCCTCTCTCCTTTCTATATCTCCCAACATATTCATTAACATCCAACATTAATGATATTGGATCCACAAGATGAGGATTTACCAAAGAGACGAGGAACATGCATTGGATCTACAAGAAGAGAATTTACCGCCAAAGTTTTATGATGATCCATTGGAGTATCCAACGATGAGTGTCGTTGACCTTCCTCCTTTCATAGAAGCGCAACACGATATTGACTTGATTGTTTACTCTATCATTCCAAACAAGTCAGCATAATGTGTTAATCCTAAAGTCCATAAAAATATACATGAACAAGAGGAAGGATTACCTATAAAGAGTGGAGTAATGAGGGAAAGTTTAAGTCCTTGTGTTGTACTTACCTTGCTCGTTCATAAGATAGATGGATTTTGGCGCCTGTGTGTTGATAGTCGTGCTATTAACAAGATCACCATCAAGTATAGATTTCCTTTTCCTAGGTTTGATGATCTTTTTGACCAATTATATGATGCCAAGATATTTTCTAAAATGGATTTGAAAAGTGGCTATCACCAAATTCGAACGAAGGAGGGTGATGAATGGAAGACTGCATTCAAGAAATGCAAGGGATTGTACGAATGGCTTGTTATGTCATTTGGGCTCTCTAACACTCCTAGCACATTTATGAGATTCATGACCCAAATAAACAACAACAACAACAACTACCCAGTATAGTTCCACAGGGCGAGGTCTGGGAGGGTAATCTGTACGCAGGCCTAACCCCTACCCGATAGGGCAGAGAGGCTGTTTCCAATCGACCCTCGGCGAATGATCGAGAAAAGAAAAAAACAAAAACAAAAACAAAAAGCATTAGTGACTCCAGCATTAATCATATAAACAGTTGCGTAAACATAGACCATAAATAACCTGACATATAAGAGGACAAGATAAACAAAACAACAACAAGAACAAAAGGCATTAGTAACTCTAGGAGTAGTCACAGAAATACTTACAAAACCATAAGCCAAAAGAAGAATGGGATGCAATACACTACACAAAGCCTATACGGAAACTGCCCCCCCCCCCAGACCCAGCCCTACCCCGGGAAAGAGGAGCGTGAAATACGAGAAGCCCCTATCCTACGACATTGATACTAGACCTCCAGACTTTCCTATCAAGGGTCATGTCCTCGGAAATCCGCATTATAGCCATGTCCTGCCTAATCACCTCTTCCCAATACCTCTTGGGTCTCCCTCTGCCACGACTCGTGCCAACTACCAACAACCGCTCGCAACTCCTCACCAGGGCATCGGGGCTTCTCCTCTGCACATGCCCGAACCACCTGAGTCTCGCTTCTCGCAGTTTCTCATCCATTGGGGCCACCCTCACCTTTTCCCGAATAACTTCATTCCTGACCCTATGCAACCTAGTGAGCCCGCACATCCACCTGAACATACTCATCTCCGCGACCTTCATTCTCTGAATATGAGAGTTCTTCACCGGCCAACACTCCGCCCCGTACAGCATGGCTGGTCTAACCACAGCTCTATAAAACTTCTCCTTGAGTTTTTGTGGCACTTTTTTGTCGCACAAGACTCCCGACACAAGCCTCCATTTCGACCACCCGGCCCTTATTCGGTGAGTGACATCCCCGTCGATCTCTCCGTCCCCCTGAATCACCGACCCAAGATATCTGAAGTTGTCCTTCTTGGCGATGACCTGGGAACCAAGCATAACGTCCCTACCAACTCCTTCTTCGCTCGGCTCGGAGCTAAACTTGCACTCCAGGTATTCAGTCTTAGACCTGCTTAGTCTGAAACCCTTTGACTCGAGGGTCTGTCTCCAAACTTCCAACCTCCAATTAACACCGACCCTCGACTCGTCTATTAAGACTATATCGGCAGCGAATAACATACACCATGGCACATCTCCTCGGATATGCCGTGTTAGAGCATCCATCACCAAAGCAAATAGGAGAGGGCTGAGCACCGATCCTTGGTGAAGCCCCATTACCACCGGGAAGTGGTCTGAGTCGCCACCCACCATCTTAACCCTCGTCTTAGCGCCATTCATGACCCAAATCTTTCAGCCATATATAGGAAAATTTGTCGTTTATTTTGATGATGTACTTATTTAGAGCAAGGATGATAAACAACATTTGAAGCACTTGAGAAAGATTTTTGAAGTTTTAAGAAAGCAAACCCTTTATGCCAACTTGAAGAAGTGCAAGTTCTTCTCTGAACAAGTCTCTTTTCTCGGTTATATTGTCTCTATTGAAGAAATTCATGTCAACTCGGAAAAGATTGAAGCTATTGCTAGCTGGCCTATTCCAAAAAGCTTAATAGAGATTCACAGCTTTCATGGTATGGTTTCTTTTTATCGGCGTTTTATAAAGAATTTTAGTTCTCTTGTTGCTCCTATTACCTAGTGTTTGAAGGGAAACTCATTAAAATGGACGAATGCTGCCCAGAGGAGTTTTGATTTAGTTAAAACAAAGATGACTCAAGTACATGTGCTAGCTTTGCCCAACTTTGATGTAATCGTTGAAGTTGAATGTGATTCTTCCGTAGTTGGGATGTGAGTTGTTCTTGGTCAAGAAGGTAGACCCATTGCTTATTTTAATGAGAAGTTGAATGATGCAAAGTTCAAGTATTCTACTTATGACAAAGAGCTCTACGCCATTGTCAGAGCTCTTTCTCATTGGAGGCATTATCTTTTACCTAAAAAAAATTGTGCTTTATTCTGATCATGAGACCTTGAAGTATGTGAACAGCCAACATAAACTCAACATTAGGCACGCCAAGTGGGTAGAATTTTTGCAAGCCTTTCACTTCGTTGTTAAACACAAGGCTGGAAAGTCAATCAAGCAGCTAATGCATTAAGTCGCAAGCACCTAAACTTACACAATTGCACGAAAATGATGTATTACATCAAGACCTGGCAGATGCACAGAGCGAGGAAGAGAACAGTGACAACGACAATAACGCGGATGAATCCGGTGATGAGACACCCTTTGATTGTGAGAATGGTGATGTTGAGGATGATGAGGAAGAACCTGATTTGAAGAGAGACCCCCCAAGGCGAACAGGGTATGAGTCTGAAGTGCCGTTTCATTCAAGAGAGATTCCTTACATTGATAATTTACCAACCATGCCGGATGTGGAAGCTCTCACACGGGATTTTGATGAAATCCGGACTGCAATGTGGGATGAATCTAGACCAACGGTGCTTGCAAAGGGGATGCTTTTTCCTGATAAAGTGCGCCTAACCAGGGCTTGTAAAATGCACAACGTAAAAGATTGTCATGAGATGCTGGTAGCGGAGTCAAGTCCAATGGTATACAAGGTTATTTGTCGCAGGTGGTTTTGGCCATGTAATTGGATGTTGCGTGCGACAAAGAAGAAGACAGGTATATGAAACGTGGGTAAATACATTCCCACCCACACATGCGAAATGGACACATTCAACGGGAATCACTTTAACTTAGATATTGACTTGATTTCTCTTGTTCTTATTCCACACGTTGAACAATCCATAAGGTATAAAATCAAAGAGTGCATTACATCTGTCCAGCAGGAATATGACCATACCATAACTAAAAGAAAGGCATTTCTCGGACGCAAACGAGCGTTTGAAATAGTGTATGGTAACTGGGATAAGTCATTTGCAGATCTGCCTAGGTACATGGCTACATTGCAGCACTTCAACCCCGGGACGGTTATTTAGTGGAAGGTTGAGCGAAGTGTAGGTAAACCAGAATATATATTCAATTATGTGTTCTGGGCGTTTAAACCAGCAATTAATGGTTTTTCGCCCTATAATATCCATAGACGGCACTCATGTCTATGGAAAGTACGATATCAAGCTATTAATAGCCTTGAAACAACGTTCCGGTATCTGTCTAATCTCTGATCGGCACGGTGGTATCTTAAGTTCTGTGGAGAACTTTGCAGGCAAGAACCTTATGCCTACCATCGTTACTGTGTTAGGCATTTGAAAGCCAATTTCTAGAAGGCATTTCCCAGTAAAGCTTTGCATGATTTGATGTGGCTGGCAGCAACATATCACCAACAACATAAATTTCGGAGGCACATGAAATATATCAGGCAACAAGACGAGGCAGCCTATCGTTGGTTAATGCGACATGACCCTGAAAAATGGACTTTGTATGCGGATGGTGGTAGACGATGGGGAACTCTGACTACAAATGTGTCAGAGTCTTTCAACGGGTTATTGAAGTCGGCTAGAGGATTGCATGTCACAGCCATGGTGTGGATGTCGTTCAAGCAGATGGCAGAGAGGTTTGTTGAGAGATCTGCGGCTGCAACGTCATTGATGGAAAGTGGTGTTGAATTTATGCCTGTGCCAATGGCGAGATTTGAGAAATACAGACGACGAGCACATTGGCATTCATTTTTGCAGTATGATAATGACAGAAATGTGTTTGAAGTTCGCACCGCTATCCATCAAAATCGGGATAATAATGTGCATACTGTGAATGAAGCTACAAGGTTATGCTCTTGTGAAAAATGGTCCATCTACCACATGCCTTGCTCACATGCCACCAAGTGTTTTAAACATGTTGGTTTAGGTGCAACAAACTATGTTGATCAACAATATAGCGTTTCTAAGTACGTAAACACATATAGTAGTCAGTTGCAACCACTGGGCGTTGAGCATTATTGGGCTCCTGCACCATTTAAAATGGTGTGTAACAAGTCCTATTTGCGTAAAATACAAGTGAAGAAGAGAACGCATATATATGGTATATGTTCGCAAAATATGGATGTTAGTGATACAGTTTATACGCGAAAATATGGTATATGTTCGCAAACTGGATACGACCGTAGAAAATGTCCTTTGGGTGGCAACAGTAATCAAGCTCGGGGTGGGTGTTCTTCTAGTGTACCTAACAATCTATGAGTTGTAATAATTAGTTTTAATGTGCATGTTGGTTGATTTATGAAATAAAATTATGTTTCATTACTGTCTAGCCAATTACCAATCTTGTTTTTAACTTTATTTTTTCTTTGCTTTTACTTCAGTTCCGTATGTAAATTTAACACGAATTTTATTAAAGTAATTTGTGTGTTGTCTTGTCGAATTGAAAAGTGTGACCGGATGACATAAAGTAGACCTATCAATGGAATAATATTTAACACGCAAAATACAACGCCATCATACCTGGCGTTGTGCATGTGATGTCTTGTTAAACTGAAAAATACAACGCCATCATACCTGGCGTTGTGCATGTGATGTCTTGTTAAACAGAAAAAGCTGACCGTAATATACAACGCCATCAAAAATAGCATTGTGCATGTGATGTGTAAAATACAATGCCATCAAAACTGGCGTTGTGTGTATTCACTCACCTATAAATAACGGGCTCATTGTAGTCATTTTATGTGCTCATTAGTAAACGCAAATATTTCTTCCAACTTGGATCAGCGCTTGGCACAGGATGCTGATTATATTTGATCCAGCCACATACCAGCGAGGTCGTGGTATTCCACAAGCTGCTGGTGCCCGACGACCAGGTGTTGCCCGGCGACCTCGTGCTGCCCGAGGATGTGGTGTCCAGCAGGGGGCCGGTGATGCTCCCGATGATGATGTTGCTGCTATGCCAGGTGGCATGCATGAGACGGACATGCCGTCTTACAGCCTTGGTATTTATGACACTGCAGGGCCTTCAGAGATGACCCCACTAGGTCAATTATTAATCACAGGCTCTAATTTCCAAGCAGCAGATTGGGGTACATTTCTCTAGCCCATCTACCACCGATGAGGTTCGACCGACCCGAGATTTATTTAGTGGCCGCCGACTGAGTTATGGGAGCTCTTCACATACTAAGGTATGAGTATATTAGTTCTGAATATGAATTTGTTTTAACTATAACTTATTTTGTTTATTACATTATAATAATCTCCTTGTTCAGGCTTCAGTTGACGATGAAACAGATGACTACATACATGAACCAGACGCTATTATGGTAAGATAATATAAATTATTATGTGATTTTGTAAACTAATTTTTATTTTATTATGTAGTCTTCTATTGGACCTGACAGCACCACTGTTGCATGTCATCCTGAGCCACATCCAGCTATAAGGAGGAAATTTAATGATGATGATCCTGATAGCGTACCTGGACGGGCGGGGATGCGCCTCAGGCCGACAGCTACATTGAGACACACCGAATGCGGGACTTGATTGGGCGGCCTTCCTTTTTTGTGTATTTGTAGTAAATAATTTTTTTTGTAACAACAATATTTAATTGAATATCTCTATTAATTTTTTTAGTTCTCCTTTGTTTTATTGTTTCGTATAACAACACAAGGACTTAAACTTAAATGCCACTGAAACTTCAAATAGTACAACACGAACAAAAACATAATATTCCACTTAAACTTAAATTAGTACAACACAAACACATACTCTTCCACTTAAACTTAAACTTAAATGCCACTTAAACATGAGTTAATCAGAAAGACAAACATAAAAATGAACTAAACACATAGTAGGAATTGTTTAGTCCCGGCTTCCATTTATTCTGCGTTCTAACCACTTAAATTGTTCTTCTAACTCTTTCACTCTCGCCTTAAGCTCCGCAATTTCCTGTTTATTTTTTTTTTCTTTGTTCCTTCATTGCTGCAAAATTCCATTCTGCTCCCCATTTTTTATCTTTTACTTCCCTCAGCTCCTCCCTCATTTCTTCCATCGTTCTATGGAGTTGGCTTGTTAGATCTGCTTGGCCTAACCACATATTATGAAGATTTAGCATTCGTTCTCTGTAGCATTCCTGGAGACATTGTTCATCAGCCCATTCATCAAACCCACACATAGGTTCATCCGGAATTTTGTATAACTGGTTCATACACATCCAGTAGTTACGTCCAACATCACGACCTTCCCAACAAGTTTGCAGCGCATAAGCTTTTACACAGTAACACACTGGTGTACGAGGTTGAGCCATTTACTTTTACTTAAAAAATATCCAAGTTGGAAGAAATATTTGCGTTTACTAATGAGCACATAAAATGACTACAATGAGCCCGTTATTTATAGGTGAGTGAATACACACACAACGCCAGTTTTGATGGCGTTGTATTTTACAAGACATCACATGCACAACGCTATTTTTGATGGCGTTGTATTTTACGGTCAGCTTTTCAGTTTAACAAGACATCACTTGCACAACGCCAGGTATGATGGCGTTGTATTTTACGGTCAGCTTTTTCAGTTTAACAAGACATCACATGTACAGCGCAAGGTATGATGGCGTTGTATTTTGCGTGTTAAATATTATTCCATTGATAGGTCTACTTTATGTCATCCGGTCACACTTTGCAATTCGACAACACAACACACAATTTACTTTAATGAAATTCGTGTTAAATTTACATACGGAACAAAAGTAAAAGCAAAGAAAAAAAAAAGTTAAAAACAAGATTGGTAATTGGCTAGACAGTAATGAAACATAATTTTATTTCATAAATCAACCAACATACACATTAAAACTAATTATTACAACTCATAGATTGTTAGGTACACTAGAAGAACACCCACCCCGAGCTTGATTACTGTTGCCACCCAAAGGACATTTTCTACGGTCGTGTCCAATTTGCGAACATATACCACAATTTCGCGTATAAACTGTATTACTAACATCCATTTGGTTCCGTATACGCGTTCTCTTCTTCACCTATATTTTACACAAATAGGACTTGTTACACACCATTTTAAATGGTGCAGGAGGCCAATAATGCTCAGCGCCCAGTGGTTGCAACTGACTACTATATGTGTTTACGTACTTGGAAACGCTATATTGTTGATCAACATAGTTTGGTGCACCTAAACCAACATGTTGAAAGCACTTGATGACATGTGAGCAATGCATGTACTAGATGGACCATTTTCCACAAGAGCATAACCTTGCAGCTTCATTCACAGTATGCACATTATTACCCCGATTTTGATGGATAGCGGTGCGAACTTCAAACACATTTCTGTCATTATCATACTGCAAAATTGAATGCCAATGTGCTCGTCGTCTGTATTTCTCAAATCTCGCCATTGGCACAAGCATAAATTCAACACCACTTTCCATCAATGGCGTTGCAACCGCAGATCTCTCAACAAACCTCTCTGCCATCTGCTTGAACGACATCCGCACCATGGCTGTGACAGGCAATCCTCTTGCCGACTTCAATAACTCGTTGAAAGACTGACACATTTGTAGTCAGAGTTCCCCATCGTCTGCCACCATCCGCATGCAAAGTCCACTTTTCAGGGGTCATGTCGCATTAACCAACGATAGGTTGCCTCATCTTATTGCCTGATATATTCCATGTGCCTCCGAAATTTATGTTGTTGGTGGTCTGTTGCTGCCATCCACATAAAATCATGTAGATCCTTATTGGGATATGCCTTCTGGAAATTGGCTTTCAAATGCCGAATACAATAACGATGATATGCATTCGGTTCTTGCCATGCAGGCAAGTTCTCAACAGAACTTAAGATGTCACCGTGCCGATCAGAGATTAGACATATACCAGAATGTTGTTTCACAACGTGCTCTTTCAGGTGGTTCAAAAAGAGCATCCACGTCTCTTGGCTTTCATTGGCACAAATAGCAAACGTTAGAGGAAATATCTGTGCATTAGCATCTACTGCCACGGCTATAAATAGCTTGATATCGTACTTTCCATTGACATGAGTGCCGTCTATGGATATTATAGGGCGACAATGCGAAAAACCATTAATTGCTGGTTTAAACGCCCTGAACACATAATTGAATATATATTCTGGTTTACCTACACTTCGCTCAACCTTCCACTCAATAACCGTCCCGGGGTTGAAATGCTGCAATGCAGCCATATACCTAGGCAGATCTGCAAATGACTTATCTCAGTTACCATACACTATTTCAAACGCTCGTTTGCGTCCGAGAAATGCCTTTCCTTTAGTTATGGTATGGCCATATTCCTGCTGGACAGATGTAATGCACTCTTTGATTTTATACCTTATGGACTGTTCAACGTGTGGAATAAGAACAAGAGAAATCAAGTCAATATCTAAGTTAAAGTGATTCCCGTTGAATGTGTCCATTTCGCATGTGTGGGTGGGAATGTATTTACCCACTTTTCACATACATGTCTTCTTCTTAGTCGCACGCAACATCCAATTACATGGCCAAAACCACCTGCGGCAAATAACCTTGTATACCGTCGGACTTGACTCTGCTACCTGCATTTCATGACACTCTTTTACGTTGTGCATTTTACAAGCCCTGCTTAGGCGCGCTTTATCAGGAAAAAGCATCCCCTTTGCAAGCACCGTTGATCTAGAATCTTCCCACATTGCTGTCCGAATTTCATCAAAATCCATTGTGAGAGCTTCTACATCCGGCATGGTTGGCAAATTATCAACGTAAGGAATCTCTCTTGAATGAAACGGCACTTCAGACTCATACACTTTTCGTCTTGGGGGTCTCTCTTCAAATCAGGTTCTTCCTCATCATCCTCAGCATCACCATCTCACAATCAAAGGGTGTCTCATCACCGGATTTATCCGCATTATTGTCGTAGTCACTGTTCTCTTCCTCGCTCTGTGCATCTGCCAGGTCCCGATGTAATACATCATTTTCGGGCAATTGTGTGAGTTCAACTTGCTCATTTTCACTACACAATCGACAAAAATATAAGCTAATAAATTAATAAATGATTTCCATAATTTACGTAAACCACTTAACTTACAAGTCATAATGTGACGAAATTCCATGTTGGACGTTATCAATTAGGTGATGACTACCAGATGGGCCACTTGTAAAATTCATATATGGCCGGTACCCCCTATTAAATATGCGAGGGTTACTATTAAATCAATTTAATAAAAATATACTTAATTATCAATAAATAATAATTAAAATTTACCAGTCGTCTAGTGAGTTATGGAAAGGAGGCGGTGATAAGTTTTAATCGAAGATAACTCTTTCATCCGGAACTTGTCCGGCAAAAACTGTTCCAAAATAACCGCCCGATGACTGGGGGTTATCTCTACTACGCACAACCTCATTTTTAGGAACGTCTTCGACCTTCATGTACATCTCCAGCATTGTGATTACAAGAAAATCACGACATTCGTTTGGAGTCCTCAAAAAATCACTCAAAATTTCATCATCGTCGATGTTAAACTCCGAGTAAAACGCAACCCCTTGCGGAGTGACGAAATACGGATATCTTCCGGTAACTTTAAGTATGACGGAACGTTTCCTCACACTCCTTTTTTTGCATAACAATGATATCAATGCGTACTCCATTGTCAATGGCAATTTAACATGACACTTAGCGAGCAAACTGTAGCTGATAGAGTTATTCTCCATCATAACCTCACCACCCCAATATAAAGAAGCTCTTATCCTACGCTCTTCAGACATAATGAAGAAATGCTGTAGAATTTAAGAATAATAGAGCAAGAAGAGTTAATAAAAATTTTGAATGCATAGAATATGATTGTAACCTCTTTATATAGAAAACGAAGAGCCGGGATGGTTCTTTTTTTTTTACCATACAACGCCAAAAAGGTTGGCGTTGTACAGTCCAATTATTGTACAATACTGTAAATACTGAGTCAGAATAAATTGAGCGTACAACGCCAGAAATTGTGGCGTTGAACATATACTGACACATACAACGCCACAATTCCTGGCGTTGTATATTAACAGTGCTGTTACCGTCAATATACAACGCCAGGAATTGTGGCGTTGTATATAGAAATGTTTTTTTTTTAAAAACCTAAAAGTGTTCTTTAAGTCCAAATTAGACCTACTTTGGTTGCCAACTCGATTGTTAGTTGGTAGTTCATTCCAACTAGAACTCTTTTTCTTATTTTAGCTAGGATAGGTTTTCTTTGCCTTATTTTTATTCTAGTTTAATTAGGATTAGTTTTCCTTAACCTTATCAATTTTACTCATTGTAAGGCTTATTTAAAGGACGTAATATGCTGAAAATAAACATTGGTGGTTAGTTTTTCTAAGTTCTTGCTTAAAAAACGTGATTTACTTTTTATTTCATTATTCTTCATTTATTCAACGCTTCTTGCAATCTTGTGGGATTGAAGAACGTGTGGGTGAGGTTTCTTTTCATCGTACATTCTTCTAAGGTGAGCTTGAAGAACACCTTCGCTAGTTTTGTGAAAAACTTTAGCGGAGTGTTTTTGTTTTTCTCTCTTCTTTGTGCTTGAGAGGTGCAAAATCCTTGAAAGTAAATCAATTAACAACCCTTCCAGACACTAACTTTTTCTTGAGAATTGAGGTGTCCAACCGAGCTTGCGTGCACCTTGACTAGTTTCACATCGTACCTGCTACCTCCCACCAGCCACAAGTATCGAACAACTGTGTCCATGAATGACACTTACACACATGAGAAGAAATCACCTAGTGATTTTGCCTCTGCTAGGATTTGAACCTGAGACCTCATGGTTCTCAACCTACGTCATTGACCACTAGGCCACACCTTTGGGTGCTATTCTTCCCGACAATATCTTAACTGACCACTAGGCCACACCCTTGGGTGCTACCCTTCCGGACAATAACTTATTCCATTGTCTAAGATGATCTTTCAAAATTTACTAAAGAAGCGCCCAAGAGCATTAACACACTGTACCAAGGTACTAGCATTATAGTTATAAGTAAATGTATACCATTACTATTTAAATATTCATGGAGAAAGTCACCTTTAGCTCCAGCTTTGCAGAGTCTGGAAGAATGACAGGTCTGAATGAGAGCGAGTGTGGGCAGATTGGTGTGAAGAGCATGCAAGGAACATTTGGGTGCACCTGCATGACATAAATTTCCTTGTGATATACTATTCTAACATCCAATTAGTAAAGGCGAATCAATCAACAATTATTGACAAGAAGGAGCATAGCTAAAGTTTCAGCATCAATTAAATGAACAATAACAAACAACACAACTTTCAAAAGTTAAAAATATAGATCAAGAACTGTGTATAAAGATCAAATAACAAAACCATCTTATTGCAAGATGTAACTTCAAGATTGCAACTAAGTAGAACGAAAGAAATCTTGACACAACTAGCTAAAACTACTTCGCAGTACACTGATACTAAAATGTTTAATATGGAGTTCCGTCAATTTCCTTTCGATGCAAAAAATTGGCTCATACTTGCTGATAACCTGATTGACTGCTGCAAGTTATTGCTTTGTTGCACAAATCTACACTTAGAGTGACATTTTATGAAGCAATTTTACGATCTCCACTATTCTCAGTCATACAATAAATAGGAAATGGAAACCAGATTATGCATTTATTACTTTCAGTAAATAACAAATAGGAAGTGGAAAAAAATAAATCAATTGATCAGCATCAGATTATGTAACACAGCTAAGGATCATTAACAGAATCACCACTGAATACAGAACCATGCAAAGAAGTCTTGCTATCAGTTTTGTTCAATGCTAAATATTAGGCTTTCAACCTTTAAAGAACAACCCCGATAGTAGGTTTTCAATCAGGAGTCCAAATTTGACTAGCTTAGCAGTTTTCCCCAATATCTTCGAAAGTAACCTTTTCATCTATTCAATTCAAGTGTCTGTTGCATCACTCCATTTCCACATCAATAATAACGATATGTCAGGAGGAATCAACTAGCTTCTACCAATAACTCGTAAAATATGTCAGGAAACATCTATATCTTTACTATTAAGTGCACAATGCAGTCTACTTTCTTTTCCTGTCTCTTCTTCTCCTGTTTCTTAATGAGAGGGGAGGGGGTAGTCGGCCACTTCTCTGTGGCTCTTTTTTTAGCCGTTCACCAATGCCACAACAAACTGTTAAAGCTATAAACCTCACCATCTTGCACTAGTTCTGTAATTCAGCTTTAACTTATTACTATCTCAGTTTCAATTTATGTGACACGCTTTCCTTATTAGTCCGTTTCAAAAAGAATGGCACGTTTCTATATTTGGAAACAATTTAAGTTTAAACTTTTTATTTTACCCAGTTTACCTTAATAAGAACCTTTTATAGCGACACAAATGTTATGCCCCAAAAAGTGTTTACCCTTTAAGCTTTTAAGACCACTATTTTAGAAGTCTTCGTTTTCTTTTCCTCTTTTTTTTAGTATCTATGTGCCGAGTCAAACTATGTCACATAAATTGAAACGGAGGGAGTATTTGCTTTGGATACAATTCATTGCCTGTGGTATTTCAGGACACATGTTAAATTACTCATGTAAGTTAAAAAGGTTCATATCTCTTAGGGATTATTGTACCATGGAACCTCCAGCAGCCGTAGAATAAGCAGTACTTCCAGTTGGTGTGGCTACTATGATCCCATCAGCTTGCACCTGCCAAATAACATAAAATGGTGTCACGGGTATCTCCATGTCCTATTGCTCCTTAATCAAGTGGACGCTTGTTGAAATAAAAAAGTTGGCTAGGAAGATTTAATAAGCCTGAAATATGAAAAATGGGATAATTTTTTGTTCTTCTGCAGGGGCAGCGGGGTGGTTGGCAGTTAGGTTTACAAAAAGTGCACCTTGGTAATGAGGCGATCATGTTCATAACACTCTATTTTGGAGAGATATGGATTAGAACCACGCTCAACTACAACTTCATTTAGGACATCGAACACCTTTCCAGACATTGCCTTTCCATTTCTGAATATCTCACATCGAAGACGCATTCTCAGAGTTATATAAACACCATCCAGAGTGCTATTCCCGTGAATGACTTGTCTTAGATCCTTCTTATAATCTTCGAACTTTACGGATTAATAAGAAAAAGTAAGAGGAGAGACTTCCTAAGTGAATTAAGAACTAAAGCATAATGTTTTCAGTCAAGAAGCATACTGTATGGGAAGTGAGAAATCCAAGGGATCCTAAATTAAATGACACAACGGGCGGGATAGCACCTCGAAATAATTTAGAAGCATGGAGTATAACTCCATCTCCACCTAGGCAGGCAACAAAATCAACACTTTCATGAAGATCACTGCATTAGGTACAACAGCTAAAGGTCAGCATATCTTAGTGAAGTAAAAGAAGTGAACCGAGACAAACAAACAAATATATGAAGAATGCTATCTGAGTGTAAAGTTTGTGGGTCATTTCACCTGGTATCTTGACTATAAAAGGTCTGAACAAATCCGAAGCCTGGAGTTCGTGCAAATATATCATGCACCTCAGGTTCAACAAGAACATTCATTTTCTCTTGGTAATACAGGAAAGAAGCAACCTTCAAAGAAGAATTAGAAAGAAAGAAAAAAAGCAAAAGAGTTAAAACTATTGAGATAGTAAACTATTTGCTAGAGATACTTATCTAAAGAACGAAAAGGACAAAGTTTTCGACTGCATAAGCATGTTGCAAAAGAAAATAGCGAATTTGCCAGAACTACATATTTTCTTAAATATGGAACCTTCAAAGATAAGTTCCATAAATGGATCAAAGAGCTATGCACAACAAGCTGAAACTAAAGGTTCTCAAAAGGAAACAAATGGGAAAAAATCTCAAGGCCTAAGCTAACCAAGATTCACTTCAGCAAAATTAGGTAGAGACTTGCATGACACTGAAATTCATGATGTAAGAGATGGAAGTCAATGGCAAAGAAGATCCAAAATGAGTAGAGAAAACTAATGGTCATATATTCCTTTCTCAAGTTGGTTGGTGGATACAAAATTGGACAGAAAGTAGATGGAATTCATATTACAGATGATTGCCAGTAACTAAATGTCCATTCACAAACGAAGTGCAGCTTTTGTAATTTGTTTGAATATGCTGAGAGGTCGAGCTAGTATGATGCAGGAACATATGTCGAGCATATTCTTTTTTTCTTTTTGTTGATAAAGAAACAACGGGAGCAAGCAGGCCTACTTGATCACTCAATCTGGAGTTTCAAAGTATATACATTGATTTCACAGAGCAGATAAGACGATTATCGTGTAGCACAGAAATTACAAATGAGCCAAAATAAATCTCTTGCTCTCAAGGAA
The DNA here is from genome assembly GCA_032618575.1 of Nicotiana noctiflora. Taxonomy (NCBI): domain Eukaryota; kingdom Viridiplantae; phylum Streptophyta; class Magnoliopsida; order Solanales; family Solanaceae; genus Nicotiana; species Nicotiana noctiflora. The sequence continues at coordinate 6,294 of JASVEL010004725.1, read as the reverse complement.
GGTCCTTCGCGATCCTTTCAATTGTAAAAACACAAGTGTGAGCCTTGCTATAGTAAACTAACAGCCCTATTAAAAGTATTGGTAACTGCATGCATCCTCATGAAAAACAACAGGGAGAGTCCAGCATTAACAGAGTAGTCATATATCAGAGTCCAAGATCGATAAGTGATAACTGTGTAAGCACCTCTTTGGCTTCTTCCATGAGTTCTTGTCCCAGCTTCTTTAAAAGTAGTACGGTCTTTGGCGTGGATTTCCATAAAAGCATCTGCTGCTGTGTGTTAGGATGAGTGAAGGCCAAGGAAGTTTCTGTTACCTTTTCTCTGTTGCACAAAAACCCGTCTGTGCGAACCAAGAACATCTCTGCCTTCCTTCTGGACTGCAATCTTACCACACCAGTTGCAGAAGCGCACATATTTCCTTCAATTAGATCCATGTTATCATCAACTGAAGGCCTGGGGACCTCAATGTTCCTCCTCTCAATGGCAGTGGCTGAGGACACAGCATTAGCATCCAACTCGTTACTTGCATCAATAAGACCACTGCTTTTAACAGAGGTATGGACTTCACCATTATTGAATCTGTTCAAAATTGGCACTGCAGAGCCATTATGACCCCCATACTTTTCCATATTCGCAGAGGAATTCAAAGGTTTCATTGATAAGTGCATATTACTAGATGGCCCATTTGGATTTCTAGAATCCATAGCTCTGTCCTCAGTGTAACTGTCTATGATTTCATTCCCTTTAGGTACTCTCTTGTAGTAATACCTCGAAGCATGGAGCCCCTCCAATCTTTTCTTTTCATGAGTGAAATATGTCTCTGGTGAAACCTTTCTACTCCTGAAATATGTAGACATCTCAGTTCGGGAGAAAAATTTAGGGGGAGGCAGTTGCGACTTAAGAGGGTTTGTGTTATTATAGGATACTACCCCACCATCAGCAGTAAGCAATGAGCTTTTCCAAGTGAATTCAACAATATCATCAGCTTCATTCTTACTTAGGTCTTTGTTTTCCATAGCTTCAGGAATTTGTTTGAAAAGTTTCCCAGAAGAGTTTATGCTGTTTGATCTTGTAGGTAGTGTCCCATTTTTGTGATCAGATGCAGACACACCTTCACAAGTAGAAGTTTTATTTTCTTCTGAGTTAAATAGCACGCCTGCCTCCTGTGTTCCTCTGCTACCGCAAAATGAGTTCACACTGGAGGTCACATCCTTATTAGCATTTGGCACAAAGTGTGATGTGCAGCGAGTCCTGTATTGTCTCCATCTAGAGACCATAGCTGATGTCCTCCAAACTCCTTCCTTACTGTGGAGAAATATGGGTCTTTTGTATACATCAGAGACCAGTGCTGCAAACTTCTCAACCTGCTGCACTGAAGGTGTTGTGCCAACTTCAACAGGGAGTTTCAGTACTTCAATATCTCCAGAGGAAATGGCTTCGTTTAGCACTTTTTCATAGAAGTTGTCCTTTATAGTCTCAGCTCTGAGATCTATAATAGTTTTGAATCCTCTCTCCAACAGCCATCTAAGACCTTCTTCAGTTACCTGTCCACCTGTCCAAAAAGCAACCTCAGAACTTGCAGATTGTGTTTCTTCTTCTGATGAAAAATAAACAGGATTCCAATTAGCGAACAAGGTATGGTAGGGATGGTCATCTCCACGGGGAAATCCAGAATCGTAACATACATTCTTCAGTCTTTGCAGCTTTCTCCATACATTAATGGTCGTAGGATCATCAGGTGTTACAAAGTTTTCTAGAGCAACATGCAAGCTCTCACAATACCTCTTCATTTCACCTCGGAAAAAAGCTAGTGGAGGAAGCTTATCATCCATTACATGCACATCAAAATCACTGAATGAGTTGATGATAAAGGATCTCCCAGATAGGACATCGTCCCTCCCTTTGTTTAGAAGACATACCATACATCCAAGAACAGAAACTATTCTATCCTCCGGTAAATGTTTATCTTCTGAGGGTACATCATATGAGATACTACATTCTCCAGTCACTGGATTGCATAGTGTCTCCATTAATGTATTATGAAGTTGTTCGGCAGCTCGAAGGATTCTACAATAAGCCTCTATCTCAGCAATATCGCCCGGTAGAGGGCCAATCCAGGGTAACTTTAGTATATCACGGGGCTGGAGAGTTCAAAATTTCAAGAAAGCTGTCAGATAATAACAAAAAGTTCAAACCAACAACTTTCAGGCAGAGATTAATAGTTGAAAACTATTTATCCAGAACTTCATAATACCTCTAGTATACGGGGGAGTCCCATTTTTTGTTAATTGAGTTACTTATATCAGAAAATAAAAATATAATTTTGAGTAGAAACCATCCCGGATCAAGTAAACAAACCATAAGAAAACAAAATGCAAAACTTTCAAATTAAGAACTAATTAGAAACAACAAAAAAAGGTAATGAGAACATAACATAGTTGAAAGAATTGTATGCGAACGTTTGTTTGCTTAAAATCTATAAGTTGTTTTCTCGTTTCGAGTTTCAAGAAAGAACCACTCGGTTTTTCGTACCAGTCTATATAAGAGACACCAAAACTGTGAAACAGGCTATCAGATACTCTATGCCACCACACTGGGGCGAAAACAAAATAGCTAGAATGGGATCTAATCGCTTGGACTTCTGGTTAGAATTCATCTATCTGACTTTTACTTCCTATACCAGGACATATCAATGTTCAACCTTGGCATATCTTACATGAATCAAATGCTCAGAAACACAATCTCAAGTCTACTATATCTGAAGACGCACTGGACTACAATGTCATCATTAGTGCACAGAGGCGGAACAAAATGTGCACTTTATGGGAGCTAGTTCGAAATTTTATAACAACCCATTTGACGTACTAGGCTCAAAATCTATTACATTTGTATTTATTTAGTAGACGTTTTAACACATGGACTGGGTTTGAGTCAAAGCTATTAGGTTCAGTTGAACCAATAATTTCAAAGCTAAGTCCTTCCATATAAAGAAAGACCAAAATTTTGGTATCAGTAGTACATTTCAAGCAAGATCAAACACAAGATTCAGAAAACATCCCTTTCTGTCTGCACTTCCAACCAACAAATTAACATGATAAGAGGGCAAATATTCAATCAAAGTTTTAACTGAGAATGACAAAACCTTAAAAAAAAAAAAAAAAAGCAACCTGAGAATCGAAGCCAACGTTAGAGGAGAAAGCATTAGAGAGCTCAGCAGTGATAACAAGCTTCTTCTGTCTTCTACTTTGAACCCATCTCAACCTCCCACGCCTATACCCATAGGAAAACCCAATACCAAACCCTGAAATTTTTACATATCTTACCTGACAATCTTGAAAATGGATTGAACCACCAGCAACTTTCCAACCCATAGCAAACTTGCATGGACAATAGGTTGTCATACTACCATTCAAAAAAAAAACTTTATACTCCAATTCTTTACCAGAAGAACTAAAATAAGTCAATAATCATTGATATATTTTCCAAGATATTGATTTCTCGCATCTGGGTATAGTTCTTATGTTCTAGCTTCTGTGAATAACCAAGGATCATCTTTGTATTCCAATTTCTGAGATTTTGAGTTCGAGCTTATGTGCATAATTCCAATTGTCAAGGTTCAGAGCATAGAGTGGAATTTTGGAGCTGATTATAAGTTTTATCTACATGGGGTTTTAGTTTTATATATATGGGTGTCGGAAAAGAGGGGAAATTGGTAAATGTAATGGCGATAGTATCGAAAGACAGGGAAAGGTAGGACAATGAAATTTTGTGCGAATCGATAAACAAAATTCCAACAAATTGGAGTATTGGTTCGAGTATTCAGAAAAAACGAAAAAACTGAACCAGACCAAAAACTAAATCAAATTTATAAAAAAAATTGATACTTTTTTTGTTTGGTGTGGTTTTGGTTTTGAATTTTTAAAATAGATCAAATTTGGTTTGATTTTGATTTTAATAAAAATAAAAGTCGAACCAAACCGACTATAGGAGTAGCTATTTCAAATTTATTATTATACATATATGTATATGTATATTGTTATACAAAGTATCAAAAAATTTATGGTAAATATTAATAGTTTACACTTTTAATATAGTTCTTTACCTTTACATTTTAGTTTGAGTGATAGTTTTCTTTTGTTTAGTATAAGAATTCATTTCGTGTAAAATAACATATTTTTAATTGAGTCATTAAATTATTCATCACTATTTGATTCAATTATCATCAATATATCTTGATAAATAATAAATTTCTCAAAGGGAAATTGATTTGATAGTGCTACATTGAAAATGTGATCGCTGGAATATGTATTTGGAAGTGTATGTCTTATATTTAAGAAAAACCCGATAAATAACCGAAAAACCAAAAATACCGACATAAAACGAATCGAGAAACTTAATTGGTTTGATTTGGTTATAATATTTGAAAAATTAACTTACTTGGTTTGGTTTTCTTTTAGGGGAAAAATCGATCCAAACCGAACCATGAACACCTCGAGTAATATAGTTTACGATTTTGTAAAATAATATTATTAAAAAATAATAAAATGAAGTTTACATTATTTTATAAATGATCGATGTTATTAGACGAGTTAAGATGATTGAAATTCCTTAAAACATCTTTTTTTTTTTAATCCTTAAAACTACCATGACTAAAAAAAAGTCTGAATGACAAAGTTTCAGCCATTAGTACTTTTAAACATGCTTCAGAATGGAAACTTAATTAGGAACAAGCTTTTCTATCAATTTTGATCTCTATATATATATATATATATATAAAGCTGGAAAAAAAAAAAGTGACGTGGCATATCTCTTAGGCTAGGATTCCTATTTATCTTTTTTCTCAGTTTTTTGCCTTTTTATTTATTTTTAATTTAGTAAATAAGCCCAATAATGAATTCAGCTTTATAGTTTATACGTTACCTACTTTATTATGATCTTTAACCTACACTAATTGTAGGAATCTGAATTTGTAACGTTGATGAAAAGTTGAAATAGAAAGGATAATTATAATAGATAAAGGCAATGAAAAGCAGTAAATGTTAATCAATATCGATTAAAATGATAAATGTTAGCCATGGAAGCACAAGATGTCAAGATAATTGAAAGAACAAAATTTTTTGTACGGATATAATAGTTTCGGATTGATCATTGCAAAAGGAGCTTAACAGCCTCAGGTAACGAATTTTTTCAACAGTATAGCTTTTTGAAGATGTATATCACTTCCTAAATAATTTTTACAGTGAGCAAATTTGATTATGATAATTAATGAATTTTACAAACTTTTATATCAAGGAAAAAAAAGAATACTACATGTGTGGACTGAATCTCTTTTTTTTTTTTTCAAGGAACTTAATGCATGAAGATCAGAAGCACTCACGATCAACTCTGAAGATATATGTGAAGTTGTGTGACGGCGTGAGGATGATATCAAATGCTAAATGTTAGTTCTTTCTTCAACTCTTTTATTATCTATAAAGAGTGTAAATATTTAAATTGTATGAGGTGTTATTGATCGAGGAACATGTGTAAGTTTGTGGAATTTATTTTGGAGTAGAGAATAGGTTCTGCGTAATGAGAAAAAGAACCGGTGATTGGGGGAAGACAAGTACACCGAATGGATAAAAATAAAGAAGAAACGGAAAGAAAAAAGAACTTAAAAATTAATAATAAACATTGAAAAAGAAAGGAATACTACATATGTAATTTGTTTCACTTTTTGTTTTGGGTAACTTTAGATTTTCAGGTAGTAAAATTAATGTTCTCATATTCATTGAACAAATTTGTGTGAAGGATATATTCTTAATCAATTTGTGGTTCTATTTGTTAAAAATTAGACGAAGTTTCAGTATTGATATACTAGGGTCATGACGCAGGAGAATCACTGGCCATTATTAAATCTATCGCAATGAAAAAGAATATCAAATATCAAAGACTGATTCGTAGGATCCTATATTGAGAGGGTGATTGCAGAAAGCTACAATACAAATACTCACTTGCCAATCAGTCATGACTGAAATGTCCGTACTGAGTTTTCTTCAAAAATTACTAATGGGGCAATTTCTAATTATTTTGTTGTAAAATATTAGCTGGCTATGTTATATAATATCATTGGGATCGAAAATCTAATTTAGATCTAATTATGAATCCACAGATTTGTTTGAATTTATTTTGTATACTTTCTTGAAGTTAAAGAAATCTGCACCCAACAATTGGTTGTTTCTGTTTTTAGTACCCTTTTTACTTTTTTTTTTGTTTATTTCCTTTCTTTCCTCGATAAATTTTATAGCAATGTTAT